>JAHLSL010000102.1:3987835-4004243 GCA_025920805.1 Petroica traversi | reverse complement strand
GGTGCGGCTGAGGCTCTGTGTCCCCGCAGGTCGTGGAGCGCTGCGTGGCGGCCGCCGGCTACAGCGTGGGGGAGTTCGCGGCGCTGGTCTTCGCTGGAGCCCTGGGCTTTGCCGAAGGTGCCTGGGGAACGTGCGGAACTCCCTGCTGGGATCCCCGGGCCCGCGCTGTTTCCAAAGCATTGCCTGTTATCACCGTGTCCCTCCCGCGTTTTGTTTTTAATTAGAGGACAGATTTTACTTTCTACTTCCACTGTTCGCTTTAACACGTGTAATACGGCATTAAAAGCATTGACGTTTCACGAGAGTGAACAGCTGCCCTTTCTTGCGCGCAGGTGTCCGCGCTCACATTTACGCAGCATCTCTGTTTCTCTCCGTAGCGCTGTACGCAGTGAAAGTGCGCGCCGAAGCCATGCAAAAGGCGTCGGAAGCTGTCCCCAGTGGAATGCTCTCGGTTGTCGGTCGGCGAGAGGCAAATTACAAATTTGCCTGCCTGGAAGCCCGTAAACACTGTGAATCGCTGGGTATAGAGAACCCCGTGTGCACAGTTTCAAACTATTTATTTCCAGACAGCAGAGTAATTGCAGGACACTTACAGGTATTGCTTCAGAGTGACTTCTTTCAGTTGAACTGAGCATTTCACTTTTGTAAAACTTTTAGTTTGCACTTCCGTGTGGGTGTTATGTACTTAGGTTGTCCAAACAAAAGTGTTTGATCTGTGGGGGTTTTTCCCAGCATGTGTTCAATTGTTGGGTAGGGAAAGGAATCCCTTTATCACAATAAGCCTGATGAGGTGATTCTTGTGGGGTGACTGAGAAAACCTTTGCTGTGCAAGACTCACTTCTCTTTCTCTTTTATAGGCTTTGGAGTTTTTGCAGGAGAATGCCCGAAAATACTATTTTAAACGTACAAAAATGCTTCCAGTCAGTGGGGCTTTTCATACCAGACTTATGGAACCAGCAGTAGAGCCACTGACTGAAGTCCTAAAATCGATTGAAATTCAGAAACCGCTGCTCTGTGTGTATTCCAATGTTGATGGCAAAAAGTATATGCACTCAAAGCACATCCAGAAGCTGTTAGTGAAGCAGGTGGTGTCACCTGTTCTGTGGGAGCAGACTATGCACTCAGTGTACGAAAGAAAGCAAGGAACAGAATTTCCTTACACGTATGAAGTGGGGCCCGGGAATCAACTAGGAGCCATTCTCAAACAATGTAATTTAAAGGCGTGGAAACAGTACAAACACGTAGATGCTCTTGAAGATGAGGGAGAAGCAGAGACTTAAAGAACCTTTTGAGGAAAATCCCCACAACTTGTTTTTTTCTGATTTAAAACTTCCAAAAGAAAAAGTCTTTAACATTCACGGCTTTTCATGATGTAAAGAGCACTATGTGCATAATTGCAATGAACATTTTCCTTTGAGTTTCTCATGTGTGGAAAGGGGAGAGCAAAGTTTGGCTCTTCCCTCTGTGTCGGGACTGCAAAGCTATCAACAGGTCAAGTAGCATTGTATGGCCTCAATCCTGCAAGCAACTTTCCCTCTTGGGTTTGACTTTTTTTGTTGGTTGGTTGGTTGTTTTTTGGGGGAGTTTTTTGGGTTTGGATTCAGGTTCCAGTTGCTAGCCTTGGCTATCTTGTGTATGGCTCTTCTGCAGGAATGCAGGGGTTGTTGGCTCCAAGTTGCGGAGGGCTCTGCTCGGGGATGGAGGGTGCATTTAGAGGAGCCATTTGTTGGGACAGCTTTCTGTGTAATGATGTTCCTGTTTTCTTGCTCAACTGACTTGTGGGTGTTCATCTATGTAAAGTTCTCTTACTTTGTGTCCACATTGCCGGGTAGCAGCTGAGTGAGACAGATGATGTTACCAGAAAAATTATTTTCCTAAAGTTAAACTATAAATAAACAATGAAGCTTTTCTTGCTAATTTGAATGCTGTGGGGTGCATCATCATTGGTTCTGTCCACGTGTGGATGGAAGTAACCTTCCCTCCAGTTGTCCAATGCCACATTGGTTGTGCTAAGTTACACAAGAAATGTTCACTGGAAAAAAAAACTAAACAAAAATACTATGTACACTTTCAGGCAGCAGGAAATTATGAGCTGGAGAGCAGCAGGCTGTCCCAAACCCTCCTGGAAAGAGCTTCCCCTTTCCCAGTTTGTATTTCTTATTTTGGTATTTTAATGCTGTATTTAACAGACATATAGAAAAAAAAATAAGTTATATTAATTAAATCAAATGACTGACAGCATCCTGAATAATGTATTATAAAATGCAGGAGAACTTCCAATTACAGTACCAGTCAATCTGTAATTTCACATTTATGAAAGGGAGAGGGAATTAAAAACACTGGCCTTTATTATCATTGCAAAGTGGACTGTATTATTAAACTCTTATTTTGTGGACTGCAGCTGGCAGCTGTGCCTGCCCCTACAGTACAAATTCCACTTTTAGCATGTGTAAACATTACCAGTTAGTAAAACCCTGAAGAGTTTGTCAGCTTCAGCATTGGACTCCTAGAGGCTGATGATTTAGGGTTGGAATAACTGTAAAGAAAATTATTGCAGTGAAGGTTCCTATGTTACAGGTAAGGTGTTAATTATTCAGGAAAGCATACCAAGCCTTCAGTTAGAATTACTGGTTAGAATATTGCAACTAAATCACTTTGATATTATTAAATACTGGATTGTGCTGTTTTAGAAGTTTCTGAGCACATCTTCTAAGACCAAATGCAATGTTGGTGACTTTCAAACCAGTTTTTATGATAGTTGAAACTGAGTATGGTATGTTGGTGGCACTAATTTTAGTGCTTTAAATTTTCTGGACTTTCTTTTAAATAATTTAATTTATTTTCTGGGGAAATGTTAGAGACATGTTTTCTATTTGAAGTGTTCTTGCCATAATTTTTTTCCTTTCCCTCCCCCCCCCCCATTTGCACTCTTGTCAGCTGCAGAATGCTGAAGGGAAATCTGTATCCTAAGAGCATTCTCATCTTGTGGGTCTTGTTTAATTAGTGGGAAGAAGGACCCATCACCACTGTCAGTTGTTTGCTTTCCTTCTGTGCAGTGGCTTAGCTGCAGCTGCTCCTCAGTGACCTTTGTGCCTCCAAAACCAGAAGCCAGAGGGAATCATGCTCTTATGCTGATTTTGCAATTTCTAGGAGCAGAAAAAGTGTGATGGAGGCGTTCATATGGAGAGGGTTCAGGGCTTGATTTTGTGAGGTGCCCATCAGCACAGCCTCACCTCGCATGTAACATTGCCTGTGGCTGGGCAGGGAGTGTCCAAGAAATTAAGAATCTTGGATCTCAGAGCATTTCTTTAATGTGTTTGCTCATCTGTTACCTCTGTTTCTGGAACCTGAATGTTTGAGATGTGAGAAAGCAGCATGGCTTCTTCAAAACAAGCAAAAATAGGATGTGGAAGAAAATCAAGTGCCGTAAATGCCGTCGCATATGAGGAAGTGTGCAGTGAAAAAAAAAACAGTGTTAATGTTGGGTCTCCAGAGTCGGACTGTGGGGCTGTGACTAAAGGTGAAAGAGGAGCCTGGCAGTGCTCACTGCTACTCCAATTATTGCTGATTGCTGTGGCTTTGGATGCTGTTTGCTTTGTGTTTCACTTGTTTCTTTGCTGGGATTGAATTCCTTGAGACTGTGTTTTGCTCCATACATGCTGGATGATGAAATTCCCCTCTCTTGTGATTCAAAGCCTTTACATTATGGATTACAATAGTGGGAAAAAGCAGAATCGCCCCACACAGCTCTTGGATGAAATAGGCAGTGAAGAGTCTCCTGTTCATCACTGCTCCCCTTTTCATAAAGGTTATTTATCTAGAAACAACTATTTTGTAGTGTTAAACTAATTCAGCTGGAAAGAGTAATTTTTTTCATAGCTTGTACTTCTATTACACATGCATGGGGTTTTTTTTAGACCCTCCTGATGTTAAATTTTACACTTTACTAAATAATAACTTTAACGTATTTTTCTACACACTGCTATTTTGGAGATAAACAGAGCACTCAATTCACTGACAAAACCTTGGTCTGTTTTTTGGCTATGTGGGCCAACTTCTGGCCTGTGTGTGACTACAGTTCCAAGTGTGCTAATGGGGCTTTTCTAGAAAAAAACTTGCCTACCTGCAGCTGAAGTGTACATCAGCTTGAGAGCCTTTTGGAAAAACATGACACTGGAATATGTGCTGCCGCTGCTCAAATTTCTGGGGTATGCTGGAGCCATCACCCTTTACATTCCTTCTTTGCATGCTTTCCTTTTGCTTTGCATTTCAAGTCATTCAAAGGTATTTAAAAGTGCTTTGCATGAAATGGTCAAATGAAATAGTGTAGTGGAGTTTCATTTTTCTTCTTTTCCAGAAACATTTTTTGAGATGAGCAGTTAGGATCATAATGGGATTTAGACACTTTTCATTGAAAAGAGGAAGCATGTTCCTCAACATACTTAAATTTGGCTTGATTTGGCATTTGTCTTCACTAAAGAGGAGTTTAAAGTTCAAGTGTCTGCTTTAAATCAGACAAGGAATTTAAACTCCAACTTCTCTGATGAGTGCTAAGATCACAAATCCGTTGAATATTGTATTTTCCTGTTTCAAAAATACACTAAGGGTATGTTACAATTGAAGTTGCTTGTCTGGGCAAGAAGCACGCACCCCCTGTGCTGAGGGGAATACCCAAACCACAGAGAAGCACTCTCATTTTCTCTCACTATAGACACTGAGAGAGTTTATAGCTGCATACTGAAGACCAGCTTGAACAGCAAAGAGAAGATGCACCCAGATATAGTGAGAATAACCAGGCACAAATGGGAGATGTTGTTGAGAGAGGAAAAATCCAGCTGTGCCCTAATGGCCACTTGTGGAGTCCAGGAGGCTGACACCTCAACCGTTTCCATCCTGTAAGTTGTGTTCACGTTCCCCTCAGGCTTCTCTTCCCCCAAGCACATGCCTTGCAAAAAGACTGCATCCTCTGAGAAAATGCCTTCTCAGAATCCATCAAATTCTTGGGGTTTTGTTCTGGGCAGCTCATAGTTTTGCTTTGAAAAGGGGCAGAAGATACTGCCCCTAATGTGTGAGAGCAAAGTCTTGGAAAATAAAGCAGACAACACTGCAAAAGGTTTGAAGCAACAATTTAATTTTTAAAAAAGTATCATGGTTGCTTTTACAGTGTTAAAATTTAAAGGATGGCCAGCATACCTTCAGTTTTCCTCACATCCAGAATCTCTTTAATAAACTGATTTATAGGAAATAGACACTTTATATTGCATTAAAATAAATTCAAAAAAGACAGACTTTCTAATCGCCTGGAGTCACATTTCAAAACTAGCAGGTCAGGCAGTTATCCAGCAACAACCTCCTTATTTTAAAAGTTTTTTTCTTTAAAAAAGATATGAAACAGCAGTGACCCAGCACTAGCCTAGGTTTTAAATATTAAAGAGATTTTTATCAGTGTAAATTTGAAAAACAAACCAGCTGCCACCACTGGGGTGTCAATGATGTTGGTCAGTGTCCAGCAATGACGTCCTTTTGTAATTCTGTGTGTTAATTCTACAGTCCATAATTCATGGCCCACCAGAAGGCGGCAACAAGCAAGGCTGCCGGCACCAGCTTCTGGCAGAGGCACCTGACAGGAAGTCTGCAAGTCTGTGGGAAGAAAAGGGATGGTAATTAGAAATAACAAGCAGCAAAAAGAAGGTGCAAGGAAACTAAAAGAATGCCCATTTGGGAGGTCAGTGTGGGCTCGAGAGCACAGTCCAGTTCTACTGCAGAAATGCACAGGGAGTCAATTTTGCTGGTGGCCTCAGCCACTGAAGCCTCCTCCTCTCTTTGAGTAAATACCACTGGCAGCAGCTCTGCTCATCTCCCCAGGGAGAACCCCTCCAGCTTTTGATAGTGGCAGGTGCCTCCCCTTTGAATGGAGCCCCATGAGTTGTGTGGGATGTTAGCAGCATCCTCTGGCTATAAATAAGAAATTTCAGCCTAAAGAGAAAAAACCTGGGCACTGAGGGGGCACCAACAAACTAAGGAATAAACTCTAGCCTGAAGCCATATTACATGCTTCACTCACTGATGTTACAAGGGAGTCAGGTGTTCCTGTTGCCTACTTGCCTACAAAAAGGTGGGAGAAAATGGAGAGTGCATACCCAGCCTCCACAGCCAGTGATCCGCTTGGTCCAGTTACTGCTCACACCATTTCCAAAGCTTCTTATTACACTTTTAATAACATTCCACATGTGGAAAACATTGATAGCAACCCTGATGATTGAAACAAGATAAAACAAAGCATGAGGATAGAAAATTTATTCTAAAAAGTGGCAAATAAAATACTCATGTTTAGGAAACAAAAACCAACCAACCAGAACAAAACAAAATCCAAACAGAAGCCGTTAGTATATTCCTTCCTGAAGCGACAGGTGTACATGTATATTTTTCTAAATATTTCGGAAGAAGTCTTTTGAAATCTAAAGATAATTTAGTTTCAGAATTAACTGATTAAGTGACAATCTTTGTGGTTGTTTCAAACTTAGAAGAGCATAACCCAGTGAGAGCAGTTTATCTCTGATGAATCAGGACAGCAATACAGGACTGATACATCAATGCCACAGGCTCTCTCTGGAGTGTGAATCCAGCTTGGCTGAGATATATAACATATATATGTTGTATACAGATATATTTATATGTTATGTTACTCAGCTGTAATTGAACTGCATTCTGGTAGGTCTGCAGAGAGTGACCATCCCCTCCCAGAAGCAGGGAGAAAATAAGGTAGAGGTAAGGTCTGTGGGTTCAGAGAGCTGAGTATCTTGTGTTAGGATTCTGCCACATGTCAGTATATAACTGTGCAGGACAATCCCTCAGCCTCACAGCAGATAAAAGGCAGCTCAAGCTAGTCCAGCCATGTTTTCCTGTATGTCCATGGGTAGGTGTTTGTGCATGCAGTAATATGTTAATCCCACACTAGCATCACTCAGTTGTGCTTAAAGTGTGTCTAAAGCTACTGTGCCTCTGAGGAATCTGAAATAGCAAGACACTATTTAAGTCTTTTGACTTTAAATGGCTGTAGCCTGTGAAAACACTTTACTATTTACATTATTACAAAGCTTATCCTTGTAAAACAAGCAGCTTTGCTTTTCTAGGTTCTTGCAGTAGCAGCAATAACTTATTTTATTATGTGTACAGAAGCATTCTTGTTTATCTAACATGATTTTTAGAAGGATCTGCCAATAAGGTGACTTACACTTGTGCCAGGTGAAGCAGTGTTTCTTCTAATATCCTGTGGTACCTCCTGTTAAATTCATCCCCGATCAGAGCCAGCTGATAGCCAACCTGAGTAGCTGAGCTGCAAGGCAGTCAGGATGTGCATGTTAGAGGAACCCTGCAACAGTAACTCTTTAAAAGCACTCTGCAAATGTCAGGTACTTTTATTCCCCCGAAAGTTGGGCTAAACTAGGCATGTAAAAATGAAATGTTACTGGGGTGTTTCCCATTATTTATGGGTTTATTGATTAAGCATTTTATGCCCATACATGAAGTGTTTTGATGTTTCCCTAAGAAGCTGCTTATTTAGGACATTTGAAAAAACATGTTCATTTTTTGAGTGTTTTATTTCTTTATACAAGACAGTGGGATTCTGGTTTGGGTTTTCTGGCTGTCCCCATCCCTTCTCCCCCAGGCCAAAATACTAAAACAGCCTTCACTTCAAAACTTTCAAAATATTTCATCTTACAAAAATGTTGGCTTTGTCATCCAACAGATTTACTCCAATGAGTTCCACTGTGCAGCGTGGGTCACCAGATGCTGGGTGGTGCCCAGGTATGAACTGACCAAAACCTTAAGGCTTTTAGGGAGGTCCTTGGACATACAGAAACTTGAACAACATTCGTGGCACATGTTGTTGTTAAAAACTGCTTATGCTTTCCTGATGAAAATTTCCAATTAGGGTTAACTTCTCTTAGACACGTGCTTTTATTCCAGTAAACAAATAACATGAATATACATTTTTATTTTAATTTGCATTTCTGCTGAGATCTGTTTACGAGATCTGCTGAATAGTAAGTGGACTTAAGAGCTTAATTCTAGAGTCTGCTGGAAAAAACCCCTTGGTTTGGTCAGTCCACCAACCAAAAGAACATCAGAAAAACCACAGAAAGGAATTTTCACAGATGGGGGAGAAAGGCAACTCCTGACTCTTGTACTGGAACAGTATTTATGGGATTAAGAAAAACCCAAGGCAGCACTACTAGTTTGTTGTAAGTGGCGCCTGGAGAATTATGTAAAAATGGCTTCTTCAGCTGCTTGCTGTAACATGTGGGTCTCTAATGAAGAGCCACATCTGTGCCCTGTGCAAGATAAAAATTTACAGACATTTAATGCAGCATAATCTTGCCCAGTCAGTGTTAAGCAGCACAGGTTATCTACACTTGCATCAATTCCATTTTCAGTACTATGTGCTATGATTACTTGGCTTAGCATTGTTCTGGGAAGTCTGGCACTTTGTACTTGGGGAGGACAGAAGGAGCATTAATGTAGTGTGATACCTGATATCAAACTCCATTTGCTCTGTGGTGTCTGGAATTGTCTGGAGGTTACTGTAGATTTCCTCTGCTGGTGCTTCATTGTGGTAGCTGGAGAGGACAAAGTGCCTGGGGGTTCTCCTGATTTGAGACATCTTACACTGCAACAAGTCATGAAAGACAACCTCAGGGCTTCAGGTTATGCAAGGCGTTTTCAGTTTAGATGGAAATTATTTAAAGTGCTCTTAAAGTTGCTCTTTTTACTTCGCCAGTCAGAACAAGAGTGTTTCTAAGATACCTATTTTAAGAGTAGTCAAAGGACAGTTTCAGTGACCCAGCAGATGTCCAGCAATTCAAACACACAGCATTTAGACGGCTGCTACTTAATACACAACTGGTTAAAAACAACCCAGAAATTTGAAAATCTTGATAAACATAACTAGTGTAGACAAGTATAGTTTTTCAGTAGCTTCGCTTAGTACAAGATGCCTTCCTACATTGTTTGCAACAACCTGCCTGGCATTAAATCACTCTAACCCATGGAGATCCCCAAGCAGCAAAGTACCTAATACAAACCTGAACAGGTTTTCCTAAGTCTTTAATTCAGGTCCAAGTTTCCACATCTTCTTCAGCTGGAGGCCACCACCATGGAAATTACAAGCAACTCACCATAGAAATAGAATATAAGAAAGATTTAAACCCATTAATAGCTTTCCACATGGAGGAGCTGACAGTAGGAACCAGTAAAATCAGTGGAGCTGCCTACTTGTACAATGGGAAAGTTTTTCACAACCAGTACCACAAAATCAACGGCAAAATTTAACAGGTTTCAGCACACGTGGCTTGTGTCTAATATTGCAAGCACTTGGAAAACACAGAGAGCAGTGTTTGGAGCAGAGCTGATGTTTTTGTAGTCATTACAATTGTTTCATTTGGTTTATCAAGGGAGAACTGTGGATGGGGATTATTCTAAACTATACTCGCTCCTGGACATTTGCTGCAGTGGAAGGCTCTGCCTGATAAGGAACTTAATTACAACCTTCTGGAGATGCTCTGGTTTTATCTGGCATTGGCTTTGGCCAGCTTTTTTATGGCTTCTTTGCTTCCTGGCTCCATCATTAAAAAACTGATCCCTTTTGTTGATGGAGTGACCTTGGACAGCAACAAAGGGGAGTTCTGCTGGCAGGATTTTTTTATAATTTTAAACACACCCTCAGAGGTCAAATGAATAAAAGTCAAATAAATATTCTCAGAAATTAAAGTAAACCAAGCAAAAGGTAGTGTCATAATGCTGCTTGGTTTGAATTTGATTTGCCAAATTGCTGCAGACTTGTAACAAGTTTAAATTTTACACTTGGGATGAGGTTAGGGCCTTTGTGATCTTCTTTCAATATTCTGATGAAGTCTACATTTTCTGCAAAGCTAAATTATTTGTAACTTTTTGCATAAGCAAACTCACAAAAATGTGATGAAAATAAATGAAAATATACTTGGTTTACAGAAGCATAGAATCCTCTAAGTGGTGTTTGATGTGGCTGGAGAAAAGCATGCTACAGACTAGTGTCAGCCGGCAGATATTATGTGTTATACACTTGTAGTCTTCTGGTTTTTTGTCCTATTTGTAGCATTTCTGCTTTATTTCAAGGATGTTTAAAATCTAGGATTTTTAATAGATCCAGAGTTCTGAAGAGCAATGTAGTTTAGCAGTGAAAATGAGCAGCTGGGATCAGGTCTTCTGAATTTTATTGCACCAGCTATGAGGAGAGTTGTGTGACCCAGCCCACTTTCTGAGGGAAATACCACGGCCTTCCTTCCAAGGGAGCACCTATCTGAACATATTTTACAAAGGAGTTAAAAGGCTCTTTTAATTCAGATAATCTTCCTTTTTAAAAGATACACTAGTTTTAGGTGCTATATTTGCTTCAAAAATGCTCTGTCCTGTTTTAAATGCTTTCTTTATGGATTGCTGTGTGTCTCTCTCCCATCCGAAAAAAACTCAGGAAAAAAAAGGATTATGTCCGTAGAGGAACTTTGTGCATTGCAGCACCATACCTGATTTCCAGATACCCAGTCACCCCAAGGACTTTGTAGCTCTAAATCAGGTGCCAAGGCTTCATAGACACACCGGAGTGAAGCTGTGTCACATTAAATCAATCCATATTCACTGGAGCAGATACTTGAACAGATCTTCCATTTCCCAGGGCTACATCTAGACCAGTGGGTTACTGGAACTAGTGGTGGCCAAGGGCTGATCACATTCCCACAAGTGCACCCCTATCCCTCTTTGATGCAAGGTCCAGTGTGACACCACTGCAGTGCAGACTGGGTGACTCAGGCCAGCTCCTGGTTTGAGAACTCCACCAGAGCTCGGGCAGGAGCTCCAAGGTGTCCTCTAGATCCATGATTGAGAAACTGGGAGTGGCAGAGCAAGGTCTGGAGGATTCCAGAGATGCTCAAGTACTCCTTTGGACATTTAAAGTGTCAGTTCTTTATGGATGCAGTTAATCTCAGTAGGCTGCATAGAGAAACAGTCAAAGCATGTAGTGCTGGACTTCTGGAGATTTAACAACCCAACTGTTTGGCTCACACGTACAAAGTAAACATCTAGGAATGTAGTGGTGTATTCCTGCAGCCTGTGGGTATCAATGGAAGTGTATTAGTTGTGTTTCTTCACAGATCAGAAAGTTGTTAAAAGTTGTCTAGTAAACAACTACTATAGTGAATAAAATGTAGTAAGACCAAGCATAAAAGGTCCGCTGTCTCCTGCACATGTATTATTATTTTTAGTTTTCACAATAATATAGTGAGGGAAAAAATACTAAAAAAGGTATTTTCTTTTTCTCTTTTTTTTTTTCTTCATTTCTAGACTCAGTGCTAGTTTCACATTCACGGGGCCATACAACGGAAATGTCTATATCTGTGTAAGATGAAAACTGTATCCTGAAAAAGACCTATAATAAGGCAGTACAGAACTCAGACATGTAAACAAACCATACAATACCGCAACAAAAGCCCAAAGTGCAACATATGCTACCTCACACCTGTTACCATGATAATACCTTCCTCCCACAGGCTAAAAAAGAGTTGTTGGGTCACGCTCTTCCCAGCTCAGCTGCAGCCTCAAGTGTTGGCTTTGCCCATCAAGCTGTCTTAATGCAAGGCCCATCCAGCAAGGAGGGGTATTAAAATGTATTTTACAGAATGGGCAGCACTGAAGCAAAGGCAGTCTGGGAGGGCCACTGTCTTGAAAATGTACAGGATGGCTCTAATTTAGTTTCAAAGCAAAACTTAGCAATTATCTTCCTGAGGCCATTTACTGATTTCTGTCATAATTTTTAAAAACCTGGTTGTATAGGCGTAATACAGAAATGTGCACAAAAGTTACATTAACATGGACCTGTTCTGTTCCTTAGGTTTGGATCTGTGCAGAGCTGATCAAGAGGAGCACATATCACACTCCACAGGCCCTTCTGGTTCTCCACAGCAGGATGTGTTAATCTTCTACCATTCATCTCACCCTTTCCTTTTTCCTCTCATTAACACAGAAAAGGCAAACTGATTTTGCTTTACAGAAGCCAAAGCTGTACGTCTTTGTAATTGCTTGTGATTCAGACAGTAAGTGACCACCTCACAACACCTCTGAGGAGACGTTGGCAGGACCCCATGCCAGCAACTGAGATCATTTTCAAACAAGCAACCAGATCAAAAAAACTCAAGCTTCCCTGTAAAGCTTTGGCTGAGCATGCTTAAAGCTTAATTTCAACTATGAAATGCCTTCAGCAGAATAAATAATGTATTTCAAGTCAAATACATACTTAATGTTCCCATGAAAAGAGGCCTAGATCCAAATTTTAAAAAACAGCTCTCCAAAAGCCTAATTATATGATGGAAATTATGGCAATTTATGAACACAATTATGATTGAATAATGAAGCATCTTCAGTAGAAAGACTATGTTGACAGTGTTTTTACTTTGCATAGTCAGGTTAGTTTTATTTGTGAGGGTGTTTTTTAATCTACCAAAAGAGAACAGAAAATCTTCTTGAAAAAGGAACGTTGCTAAGCCAGGTAAGCCAGCAGGTGAGCTGGAGTAAACAAAAGGATCTGAAATTTACTTGTAGTCAGTTCAATTAGATTTGCTGTGTTAACAGATAAGACGGGCACAATGATTCTTTAGTATAATGCACCGAATACATTAAGTATAGTTTTTGTATTATCCTTATGTAGTTTACAACTTATCGATGCAGTTTATGTGGACTTTATGTCTTACACATACAATATTACATTTTATGCAGATGTGACACGGTAAAGCTATAAATAATAACAATATATGATTTACTATGTTTTTAAACTGGTTATAAAAACAGAAAACCACTATTGATAATCTAATTCCAGCATTCAGGCTCAAAATTCCCACTGCCTGCTTACATAAATATGGATTGACAGGCAGAACTCTCATCCTTTAACCCCCACAGTATCAAAGCCTATCTCAAACTATTTCAGATTCTACCAGCTGCCCATGCAAACTAAATTTAAATGAAAAACAAATAGAGGCTTGGTTGTTTGCATATATATTTCCAATCCATAGCCACCTCTTTGGAAACATGACATCACCCTCACTGCTGCGAGCACAAATCTCTGTGCTATTTTACAAGGACAAGTCTTTGACACAGTGACCAAAGATTAAGAGCTTGTTAAAGTTTCAGAGATACAGCAATATAGGGCACACAGGAAGGATACACTTTAAAATCTCAGGCATTTTTTTGTTTGGTTTTTTTTTAGGTACTCCTATGACCTCTGCCAATGAGCAGCAGTTGCCCTCTTCCCTTGGAGTTCAGATGCTGCAAGCTGTGGACAGCACACAGCCTGTGGGCACCAAGAGATCCCTGCCTCTCTCCTCACAGGGACACTGCCTTAGGAACCACCACAGCTCATGGCACAGTGTTGCAGGGTAACCACCAGAAACAGAAGTTTTTCTTAGAAAGATGAGAGGTTAAGTCATCATTACTCATTTTGTGCAGGTTAGTTAAGCCAGAGTGCGAAGCGAACTCTTAAATCAGTATCAGGTCAAGGAGCAGAGATAAACTAATTCTTTGTCTCCTACCATGTTCTCAGTCAGCTTAACATCAATGACCTTAGAGACTGTTTACACAAAACACTTCCTAATATTGCCTCAAACTGCTATTAAGGGACACTTTGTAAATCTAAAAAATACACACTGTACTTCTTACATTTTACTTAATTTATGTTTTTATGGTCAGTAAGTTAGTATGATAATATGCCTTCACTTGGAACCTAACAGAGGTTCTCTTACCTCAAAACAGGATAGGAATTAAGAATTTGATTATATTTAAATATAAAAAATGTGTTCCTTAAGCAAGTTCTGTAACCTCAGTAGCAGAAATGCACACAGCACACTTTAAATGGAGGAAGCCTTTTAAAGCAAAGAACACACACAGATATTTTGTATTTCATCCTCTGCTGAAAATGTTTAAGAGGCTAGGATTGAGCCAAGACTTCAAGAATCTCAAGTTTTCCATGTATCGTCAGCATTTGCATGTAGTCTGTTAGAGCATTCAGACAGCAGCAGTCCTTACTGCGACAGAGACTGTGCTATAGAGAACAAGAGTAGACAGCACACTTATGTCTGCACTAAAAAGTCATTCTTTGATAGGCCTATAAAGTATCATTTTCCTTACAGAGTCTACTGATTCCCTCAGTGCTCACAAACCTATTTCAATGCCTTCTAAACCGAAACCAAAAAACAAGGGGTTTCTGCTTTTATCAAAATGAACACATTCAATTCCCTAGAGATTTCATGGGAAGAACTAATAACATTGAAGAGAAGAATATATTGATACCACATTAAACTATTGCTTTAAAAAAAAAAAAACCCAAAACCACACACACATTCTGCCAAGCTCTGTTTTGGCTTTTTCTGGTGACAGCATCACCTATCGCAATGATATCACCTTTACTCTGCTTGTTTATAAGGAGTTAAGGTTTATATTGAGTCAGAAAGATTCTGCTCTAACATTTACATTTCCTTTTCAAAACATCTTCTGCCCTTTGTACTTCTCTGTCTCACCAAAAGGTCAAGATTCTTACGCAATAAATAAGAATTTGCTTAAAATTAGTTATTGACTTGCATGATCGTTGTAGGAAGTAAGTAAGACAATATATATAGTTCAATAATCTATGAATGGAAAAATGTTTCTCTGTTCACATTTATTCTAAAAATTTTGTGTCTTAGATTTTTTACTTTTGAAAGCTCCTAAAATAAAATATGCAGACAAAAAAGTTACCAGTGTTCAGAAAAGTTTGTGCAATGCTTGTAATTATTAACACAGTTACACAGTAAAACTTGAATATTTCATTTTAAGATGCAGTCAATCAAATTGAAAAAAAAAAATTAAAATCTGATGTACTTAAGAGACCTTGCTCAACCACCACATCCACTAGAAGATTGAAGTACCTGCAGTGAACCTGCTGGCATCCTCAGCAGGCAGATTATGGGATTCCTGCCTTGATATTAAATGTAGAATTCAAGGAAGCTGGTCACCAAGGTAATAACCTATACAAATACTGAGGCAGATGCCTCAGACCAAGTAACATTTTTAATTCAAACCTGATAATTCATGTAATTAAAAAGCTGGCACACTTGGGATATCTTATGGGCTGCGTTTTCCCTCACCTGGTCCCCTTAGCACTGTACAGCACAGCATCCACACCTCCAGCCTGTCCCATTAAGGGACACTTTATTGGACTTGTGGTCAGGAAACTCATCATCTTCTATGACCTTTGGAGGCATCTTCTATAGGTGCCTCTGGAATCCCAGTTACTGCTCCCTCATTGGGAAGACAAGAGAAACTGTTGATAAACAAGAACAGTGTCACTGTAAGCCTAAGAACTCAAATTTACCTCAGTATTTATGCTGTCTTTGTCCTGCACATCAGTATAGAGATTTAAAATGCCACAATATTTGCAGTTTTACTTACGTTTCCTGTATTGGGTCAAACTCACAATTTCTATTCTACTCCCACCAGTGCTTGCTTTGCCCAGCAGGCTGTTACCCTGCAGAAGCTGAGTGCATTCCATTTTTTTAGTCTGCTCTAAATAGTCTTATGGTCAATGGCCTATTGATACAGAAATCATTAAAAAGAACTACCACAGACATCTACTAGGCAGGTGCAGCAGGCAATTTTGTTAAACTTCTTCTTTCAGCAAGATTGTGTCTCTACAGAGGTGAGATTTTGACATCAGAACGTATCCAACACCTTGCATAAAAACTGAGTGCTAACTCAGTGCTAACTGACATGTTAGATAAAAAAAAAATTAATGTGCCCACAATACTTTAATTCAAAATAACTTAGTCCATGTACCTGTGACAGGAAATGACAATGGAGCCTATTCTGTCTTCTTGTGATACAAGCGTCTGTCTTCCTGCTATGGCCTTGAGAAACAATCTCAGGCTAATATTTCCACTTAAGCACCTCGAAATCTGTTTAATCACAGAACTCACCACACTGATGACATCGCTCGTCGTGAAATGACTTAAACATTACTGAGTATATGCTGCTGTACAGATTTCCACCTCTGCAGATCATTCCTGTTATCAACAGCAACATTTTAAACGTACACAGATATAGTAAACGAGTTATTCAGGAATTTTTTATATGTTTAGCTCTGCCATATTTTTATCCGTATCTTGAGCTTATTTTGAGGGCTTATTTCCTGCTTTGCCGAGAGTGAAAGTACCCGCACTCGGCTCCTCATTTGCTTAGAAAACCGTAGTTGAGCACAAAGCGCACGGGTGCTCGCAGCATCCTCCGGAGGCCCACAGGTCCCTGCCGGGGCTGAGCAGTCGGGGCCGGACGCTCCCCGCCCGCAGGCACGGCG
>JAHLSL010000102.1:3959023-3982835 GCA_025920805.1 Petroica traversi | reverse complement strand
CCCCCACACAAACACCCCCCATACCCACATACACACCCCTCCATCACCTCAAGCACCCCCAAGCACTCACAGCCGTATGTCTCGGTCTTGGGCTCCTCCTCCCTAACACTTTGTATATCTCGCACCAGGCTCTCCTGGCCTCCTCTGGGGGCACGGCCAAACTGGATTTCCGGTAGTGAACTTAATAATGAAGCACAGTTACATTTGTACTCTTAGCAGGAAATAGAGGTTGCTGGGTTGGGTGCTGCAGGCACAGCTTCACCCATATTTTGTAGTGTGAAAAGTCTGCCATCAGCACCACTGGCTTCTTGCAATGGCGGTGATGCCAACCACGCTGCTTTTGGATCTCAGTTCATCAGTTTATGCCAAGGCAAGAGGTTAGGGTTCCTGCCAGGCTTCCTTGCTGCCTCTGGGAGCAGTCTTGGCAGGAAAGGCAGTGTTTGGAGAGGTGGCAGGCCTGCTGTGCCTCTGTCACACACCTGCTGTTTCTGGTGTTCTGTGAAGGATTTGACTTGCTACAAATATACAGGCTGGGACTGTGTTATGCAGCTCTTCTTTGATGTTTTGTGAAGCTTAGGATCTCAGCTGACCAGAAGATTGAAGTAATCTTGTGCAATCTCATCAGGTTTTCTAGAATATTTATTTGCGAATTAGAGGATTTCTCTAGAAAATTACATTGTATTAAAATGATGTTATTTCTTTGTGCGTTCTTTTTTGTGGGTTTTGGTAATCAATTTATACAAAATTGGAAGATTTTGTTTACGGACCATTTAAACATCATCTGAGATTGATAAAACTCTGCAGAAACCGAGGAGGAATTTTCAGTCTGCTGTTATATTTCAATCCTTCTGTAGCAGGAGGGATCTGTAAGGTGTCAAGTTCCAAAAATAGGAAAATAATTGCACTCTTTAATTTTTCTTTTGATTTCTGGTAGAAGCTATCTTCAGTGTGTAGCTCTGGTTTGATTGTTGCTCATCTTCCTGTGTGGGAATTGATCAGGGAGTCAGAGAAACGAGTATAATGTTAGAGTTGAATTTTGGTGAACCTCGTGGAGTAGCTTGGAGATAAGAAAAACATTTAAAATGTTTTGAAAAGTTTATGTTGAGGTTGGTTAATACCATTGTAGCCTTTCATGCATTTTCTTTTGAATTGGACAATTGTATTGCAAGCAGGCTAATTCCTGAACTTTTAAAACTACAACAAGGTGGTGTGTGGTATTAGTGAGTCACTGATGGTGAGTCATATAAACTTCAATACAAATAAATTAATTGCTTCATTTACTTTTGTTCTGGTAATATCTGGAAGGCCCAGAGAAAGATCGTGACCTTGTAGAATTCAATGTTGTATAGAAGCGCATACAAGGAGACAGACCCTGAGCCTGCATATACTCCTTTCTATCTAAGCTTGATTTCAGATTGCATTACCAACATGAATAAAAATAAATGTGTCTTAAACCTTCTAAAACTGAAATTCATTAATAGACATTGCTGCCTCGTAGGATTTGACAGAATAAATAGTCTGTGTGGGATTACATGGGTTATACCTCACAGAAAGAAACATCAGGGGGCCTGAGCTTTCTGGCACATCTCCATATCTAGTCCTGGAAAATGAAGACCCCTTGAATTCCAGTCCAGCATATTACTTGCAGAAATTGCATTAACTACATTCATTAATTAAAGTTCTACATTTAGTAAAGGTGATATTATGTTTTCATTTGCTTTTCAATGGAAAATTGTATATAGAAGAGGCAGGTATTACGTGTGATGTGAAATAACCTAGCTCTGTCCCACTCCTTTGCACGGTGAATTTTGTTCTTGGGAGAGTAATGTAAGTAATAATAACAAATGTAGGAAAAATAGAGGGAGCACCACGCCCACCACCCCCATTAAATGAGGTAGTGAGATGTGGTGCCCAGAGAAGGTGTGTTGAGTCTTTGTCTTTTTTGGGGGGGCTTTTCAAAATGTATTTGGGTAAAGCTCTGAGCAAACTGACCAGACCTCATAGCTAGCCCTGCACGAAGCAGGAGGCTGGACCAAGGGACTTGCTGAGGTCCCTTCCTGCCAGAATGGTCATGTAATCCCAACAAATGGATAACCTGGGGAAGTGAGAGATCTAATGTAGCAAGTGACATCTGGTGTCAGGAGCTGAAATGCAGTTTGTAAGCACTCTTCTAACAACCTGAGGTGTGGGGAAATACTCCTGTAAAGTTTAATGGTATCAGTTGCGACATCAGTAACTTTAGTTCCCTCACTTGGGGTACTGCAAATCTTGATCGTTGATGGAGCATGTAAGGGATTTCTCTTGGAATCATGAGATTTGTGTATTCTACAGCCACCACGTGATCCAAAATTAACTTTCCTGTTTCAAAACAAAGCAAAAATTGATGTTCTAAAGTTCAAAACAATGCAATGTCTGTGCTCCACTTCTGGTTCTTTAAACATTACCCAGTGTAGAATAGGGAGTTCTGTCAGTAGTTTATTTAAGGGAAGACAGATGTGTGCCTGTTTATAAAAGGTGAGGAGTGTGAAAAGTCCCTGTAACCAGTGTCCTTGTTTGCAGTTGTCCAGCTAAGAAATGCAGTTTCAGCCTGAGCCTAGAGGTTATTTTCCTTGTGTTTTAAACTAATATACTTATATGAAAGTGTTTTCTATGGGCCACTTTTCTTCTGCTGTGACTTCCCTGTATCCTCTGCTATTTTCAGCTTTAAACTTTTCTTTACGAACAGGTTGATTCTGCTTTAGGATAATGGCAGGAAAAGTAAAGTGGGTAACTGACATAGAAAAATCTGTTCTAATAAACAACTTTGAAAAAAGAGGATGGATTCAGGTGGCAGAAAATGAAGACTGGAATTTTTATTGGTAAGTATGCTACAATTACCAGTTCCTTGTATCAGTGTTGTGGAGGCTTGCCCTGTTAGCAGAGTCCAGACTTCTATAAACCGTACTTTCCTTGTCTTCATGATAATGATTTATATTCAGGCTAATTATTCAACATTTCAATACTGAGAGTGAATGTGAAATTAGATCAAGATTGTGGTAAAAAGAGGAGAGTAAATAGTCTTCTAATTTGGTGTTTGTCTAATATAAGACCATAAAATGCTGTCCTAGAATTCACTAATCTATTAACTGGCAGAAACAGTACTCTTTAAATAAACCAAACAATTTATGATGTTCCTTTCAAATACATCAGAGTGGCAGTTTATGCTGCCAAATGTACCCTTTAACTGGGCAAGAATCAAATAATCTGCTCATGCTTTCAGAATGCAGTTGGGAGAGTGGGAAACACTCATGGGAATTGCTGTGTGACTGGTTGTATTGTTTTGGCTTTTTTTTCCCCCTGGAATGATAATGTAACAGATTGGTGGCATTGAGGAAATATTCTTAAATTTTCACATTGACACATCTAATATGGAAAATTCTTTGTATCTATGTCCCTGGTTTTACCTTCTGTGAAAAATGTAGCTGATAACTGATTTGATGACTCTGTCACTACAGCACTTTCATCTGGTATATAACTAAACATCACAGGTGTTTTTAGAAAGATCTCTTAACCAGTTTTCTAGTCATATGTTTGAATTCCTTTGTAATCTAAGTAGCAAGGCAGACAGTAGGAGATTGGGTTTGTGGCTTTTTTGAAGAGGTGAGTTTCAAAAGTGTGTAGTAACATTTAGAAGGAGATTCTGTAGCATAGGGGTGCACTTCACTCATTTTTAGGCCCTGCAGGGGATTGACTTGACTGTCAAAAAGCCAGTGTCCAGTACAACCCATTTGTCATCTTCCAGTCCTCATTTCCTGCACCAATTTCAGTGCAAGTAGGGGGACTGATTAAACCTTCAGGAGGATTTCATTTGCTTTGTTCATAGAACTTCAGGATAGGTTGGATTGTCACTGCAGCAAAATATTAATTAGAAATGAGAGAGAGAGAAAAGATGAAGAAATTGGAGTGAAAAAGATCTCTAATTTCTCCTCCTGAAGGGTTTACTTGAGGGAAATTATTTGGTGTCTGTATCTGGTTTCAGGATGAGCGTCCAAACCATCAGAAATGTTTTCAGTGTAGAAACCGGGTACCGCCTCTCTGATGACCAAATTGTCAATCACTTTCCAAACCACTATGAACTGACCAGAAAAGATTTGATGGTAAAGAATATCAAGAGATACAGAAAAGAACTTGAGAAAGAAGGAAGTCCTCTGGCAGAAAAGGATGAAAATGGGAAGTATATTTACTTGGGTATGTTGTTCTTGTTATCAGCATTCAGCTTTTTTGTTATGTAGTCAATAACCTGGAATTGAACCAGCTTTTCTGTGCATGAAATATTGAACCTCTGGACTGTTACAACATTGAAGTGGTTACCTGGAAGTGCTCTGTTCCTCTCTTGGGTTTGATTCATTTGGGGTTATTTTAAATTATTTTGGAGAAGGAAGATTGTGAGTTTAAGATACTTTGCATTAGATTAGTGGTGAAACCAAAGGGTTTGGTAATTCATATGAGAGAGGGTTGCAGTTTCCTTAATTCAAAAGTGAAAAACCATTTTGTGAAAACCTTACACTGCAGCAAAAACTAAAACTTTTTGCAAAAAGGCTCTAGACAGAATTGAATGAACAAGCACTTCAGTGGAGAAATTTGGGAGAAGTTGGGGAACTAATAATGACTGTTATAAAATAAAACAAAATAAAAAGCAAACTAGACCAAAAAAAATACCCAAAAAACTCAAACCCCAAAACTAAACTAAGAATAGATCAGGAATGAGGAAAGCAGAGTTGGTTTGGAGGTCAGAAAGCATCAAAGTGAAACGGAATGGGGATATGGGGAGTTGAATTACATCTTGGAAAAGTGAAATGAAAACATTTCATCCGTGTATGAGAACATTTCTATAAGGATGGAAGTGAAGATAATCTAATAGCAAAAAGTGAAAAATGCTTTTCTTTAGGTTTCGATAATCATTGCAAAACTGAGTGTAGGGGCAAAGGAGAATAGTAGGAGTTCAGAGTAAGATATCATAAATAAGAATAACAGGAGTTACATGGAAATAAAAATTATACATCCAAAGGGGATTTTTGCCTGCACAGAGCATGATATGGAATTGTGAATGTTGATACGGGAAATTGAGAAATCTGATTGTCAAATCAAATTACACAGCATATAAATGAAAGAAGAAAATCTATTCACATGACTTAGAATCTATTACTATGAAGTTAGCATTGGGCAACCTTTTGCAATTGTTTAAGTAAAAACTAGAATGTAAATGAGATAAAAAGCAACATGAGTCTTAATGAAGGTGGATCTTGCCAGACTGGAAAACTGAAAATACAGAACTTTTATTTTTCAGTATAGGTGTTTCAGTAGCCTTATCAGATATAGTATCTTTAATTGTGCACCTGTTTTTTCCCCCACTTTGCTCAGATTTTGTTCCTGTAACTTTTATGCTTCCTGCCGATTATAATCTCTTTGTTGAAGAATTCAGAAAGAATCCCTCCAGCACATGGATTATGAAACCTTGTGGCAAAGCTCAAGGAAAAGGAATATTTCTAATCAATAAACTCTCCCAAATTAAGAAATGGTCTCGAGACAGCAAAACATCTTCGTAAGTTCTTAAAACCTAACCCTTTATTGTACTTTCTGAGATTAGGTGAGCCACATCAACATGCTGATTGTCTGATGCATGGGAAAAGTATTCCATTATTATTGTTGTTATTATTATTATTGCTTTGTCATTTTATAGGTAGGTTTGCATTTAATCTCAGTTGTTATCTGGCTTCCTCCTTCAACAGGTTATAACAACTTGTTTTGGTATGAGGAGGTACACAGAACTGCTCAATTAATATTCTTTATAAAAATGCCTTCTGTATTGTTGGGGAAAAACTTGAACAGAAAGAAATCGTTTTGCTTCACAATATTAAGTAACAGGAAGCAAGAGAAAAATCTTCCTGTCAGCAATTTCAATAATTATTTAATGTATATTAAATCACTTTTTAAAATTAGTACAAAGGAAGAATGCATTTCTATGAAATAGATGCATTTTCCTTTTGGAACACAAAATAATTCATGTCATGTTGATGATCTCCTTCCAAAAAGATATAACAAGTTAGCAATCTTATGTTTTTTTCTGACAGGCAGTTTTGATCACACAACTAATGTTTTTTCCTGAGATCAAGTTACTGGCTGAAAATCACTTGGATATTTTCCCCTGCCATTTGACTTGTAATCTGAAGAATTTCACAATCTGAAAGTTATATTAACTTTTCACAGTGGTTTGCATTTGCACACCAAGCACAAATGCAAATACTCAGTAGTACAAGACCTTGAATAATGAAGGTAATGCCCTACATCCTTTTTGCTTGTCTGGGCCTTGCCAAGCTCTAAATTGTCTTCAAGGGAAAAAGGCTGGCTTGTAGAGCTGCACTCTTAAATGACTTTGTCAGCTACTATGTGAGTTTAAATGGGTAATTGATCTTGGTCATCTGTACAGTATTTTCAGCTTTTTTTTTGGGTACATAATGCCTGATGCTGAGTGTGTATTACTAACCACCGCAACTTTATCCATTGTCTTGGCAAAAGATGCAAGATTTCAGTCAACTCAAAATTTACAGAACACTTCCAAAGAAGTAAAAGACTTCAGGGATTGTATTGTTGCAAATGTCATATTGTGAGACAAGATTCATGTTTTTCAGGTTTGTGTCTCAGTCTTCCAAAGAAGCCTATGTGATTTCACTCTACATCAATAATCCCTTACTGATTGGCGGAAAGAAATTTGATCTTCGTCTCTATGTTTTGGTGTCTACCTATCGTCCACTGAGATGTTACATGTAAGGTTGCACGTCTTTGTCTTTCGTTTAGAGATAATGTTCAATGTAGTCAAAATAATGTGCATGTTGCACAAAGAAGTTTAGGCTGTAAATGGTATCCTAGGATGTTCACTTCCTTGTGTCTTACAGGGATTTAACACATTTTAATGACTTTTTTGCATTTAAGGTATAAGCTTGGATTTTGCCGGTTTTGCACAGTGAAATACACACCAAGTACAAGTGAACTGGATAACATGTTTGTGCATCTTACAAACGTTGCCATTCAGAAACATGGGGTAAGTCTGCTGAGTTCTTTGATGCTCCTTTCTAGCAAGACTGATTTTCTTAAATTGCCCCAAAAACTTGGAATATAAAAGTCTTATCATACTCTTCATCATCCTGCAGTTAAAGTACTTCAACTTGCACTTACGAATAAATATATTTTAGAATTTAGAAATTTTAGAAAACCACAGGTCAAAAGTCAAGATATTGAGGTGCAGGTCTGTAATAGAGTGAGATATTTTCAGGATTGACTCACAGTAGTTGATAGCAGGGGTCTCCTTTAATTTAAAAGCCAATATGCTCACTTATGAATTGAACAATGAAATTAATGAGCTTGGATCATGTGGATATGTACTTTTTAATAGTGGCATACTATCTCCTTCCTCATCTACCCTTTCCTCTCTCTCTCTGGCATGCAGTTAATTCCCTTTCTTATTTCCAGCACTTATTCATCACAGAACTTTCCAGCTTCTTCCAGTGTTCCCCCTACCTCCTGCCCTTGCCTTTCTTCTGTGGGAAACAAAGGGAATATGCAGTTACAAACTTGAGATAATAAGTGCTGCCTGGCCATCTGGTGGCTCCCTCTTGCATGGACAAAGCTGGAGCTCTGCCTGCAGAACAGTTCTGTCCTGTAATTTGCCATCTCATGTGGAAACATGAGAGCTTTGACTGCATTTCCTTATTTCAAAGTAGGCTAAAATTCAGCAGAGGGGAGGGAAGGTTAGTGGGGCAGGGGTGACATAGGTGGGTACAGAGTGTCACTTCCCAAGCCTTGTTCCTTCAGGGAATGACTTGGTAATGATTGTTCCTTTGGTGTTTTTAGCGGATGTCTGTGATTTACAAACCATACCTCTGGTACAGTCATTATAACTCTATTGTTGCACTTCCTAATGCCAGAAGTTTTGTTTTAATGGTATGGAAAGTAAGTACAAATGGACCCATGCACACACATGCTCCTGATTATATTCATGTGGGTATACACATGCACTCATACACAAAATATATGTAATGTATGTCAAACTGCAGCCTTGCTTAATGTGCCTTCTCTGCTACTGGTCCATAAGATGTGCAGCATAGCAGAACTGATTTTGTCTGGATATTGCTGTAACAACAACGTGAATGATAATGTTGACCACCTAAATCAGGGTAGGTGGTCAAATATGGCATTTTTCTGTTCTGCAAACATTTTATTGTTTAGGTGCCGATACATGAAGTGTTACAAACACATTTTGGTTTGACAGGGCCCTCTGAGAATTACTTATGATAAAAGCAGGTCCCATATAACTTAGAGAATAAATCTTGGTGCTTTTGCTAGTAGCAGTGAAGATGTGAGGCACGTGGTATATTGCCTATCTTATTATACACATCTTCTCTACCAGTTCAAGAATGGTCCTCAATATTTTTCCCAAATAAAAGAAGTGAACATGGGGGTGAGGTCACTTAAAGAGCAACAGAAATGGATATAGAAGTAGCAGCCTAAAAATGTGGAATTATTACTAGAATATTTGAAAAGCTTTTTATAAACTGTAAACCACTGATATCTGTTCAGTTTTGCAGAAAGGCAGAAGAGAAGTTTACTGTAAAGCTCTGCTACCCATCCTATTAGTTCAGTTTTAAATGTGCCAGTGACTTTGGAGGCATTTAGACTGTACAGTTTGTCTTCTAAAACTGCACCTAATTTGAGCTGTCAGTAATTTAAAAAAATTATGATGAGGTGCTGGAAAATGAATCTGTAATACAAACAAAGCAAGAATAATTATTTTACATAATTATTTTCACTTCGTTTTAATGTCTTTAGTTAAACAACTGTGACTGTGTAAAGCTCTAGTTGCAACCTATTTTAATTTGAGTACTTGTTCTGAAGGGCAAAGGGGGCTGAAACTTTGATCTGTGTTCCCTTGCTGGAATCTGGTCTCAAGATGTTTTTTCCATGGAGCGAATCCTGAGAACCATGTTTCAGGTCTTTATGTGTACAGTCCAGTTTTCCAAATTTACTAATGGGGTAGCTGTAGGAGAAAGCCTAACAATAAGATAGATGCTTCTCTGACCTTGTCTAGAGGACAACAGAATTTGTTCTTCTGAGAACTTTTTTCTGGTCTATGCAATCTGTGTTTTACAATTTAGCAGGCATACAGTCGTTAATTTTCAGAAATGCTCTGAGAATTCTTTGAGGACTGAACATGTGCCTTTCCATCAGTATGTACAACACTTGCTTTCCTCTTGTCTTTCCGTTTAAAGAGAAATATTACAGAGCCTTAATAGCCTCTGAAAAGAAACATAAGGTAGCCTCCTGTTTTCCTCTGTCCTGTTTCAGTAACACTTAGTGAGTTTTTGTACTGAATTATTTGAAAAATTTAACTTTTAAAAACAATTCAGGTGTCACTTCACTATGTTCTTGGATATAATCAATGTTGAATGTTATCAGTAGCCCCATTAAGAAGATAACACAGAGAAGACAAATTGTACTTTAAATAAATAAACACAGACAAACACTTTCAAGTGCTGCATTTTATAACAGCTGCCTTCAGTTAAATTCTGCCTTTACTCATTAATTCCTTTTTGTTATCCGCAGAGGAACAAAAGATTCAGTTCTTTCCTTTCACATTTTAAAGCTTCCATTTCCAAATCATAACTCATACTTTATTGTAAAACTGTCAAAATACCTGTTGTTTTTTTCTCTTAAGAAAGATTTACTACTTGATTTGCAATGTGTGATGCAAGCATATTAGAGCTATAATAAAAGCTGTTCTTTATGTAGAGGACAGTTCTGAGCTGATGTCTTCATAAAGCTGCAAGAACAATTAGCCAGGTTTTTTTTAGAGCAGGTCTTATAAATATAAGGGGACTTTTTGTGGGAATGAAATAAACCTGCTGAACAGCTTCAAAATCTTAGGCTGAGTGAACTCCTTAACTCTTCAGGATGATTACAACCATATCCATGGAGGCAAGTGGACAGTGAGTAACTTGCGCCTGTACCTGGAGAGCACCCGTGGAAAGGAAGTCACCAATAAATTATTTGATGAAATCCACTGGATAATTGTGCAGTCCCTGAAGGCTGTTGCGGTGAGTGCTGTTCCTGGAGTTCTGCCAGCAGTAACATTCCAGCTGCAGGCTGCCCATAACCGTGGAAGGGAGCTTGCCATTCAAACCCCTACATCTTTTTTTGATCTTTGAGTGATGCTGTTGATGCAGTTCTCTTATCTCTTGATTTCTTGATATCTCTTGGGATGGGGGAAATGAATCTTGGGTGGTTGAGTGGTTTGAGCTGTCAGTAAATATTTGAAGGAGTGAATAAATGTCCTTGAGGGCTTTGTGAACTATTTAATATGACTTGGTACTGCCCTTGTGAATAGTATTAAGTTCTGCCAAAATATGTGACGTCATTCCAGCAATGTGTCAAAGAAAAAAAAATCTCTGGAGCACAATTTATCAAAGAAAACCTAAGTTCATCAGAGTTACATAACATACTTTCACCTCTTTCATACACAAGTCATAAAGCTATCATGAACTCTTATTTAAAAAACAAAAACAAGCAGCAGCCATTTCTCTGCTGGAGTGACTTTCTGTTGTTTGGATCGTGTTACATGGCAGGTATCACTCTGGGGGTCAGCTGGGGTAACTGAGCTCACTGTTGCCAAGGACACTCCTGGTCCCAAGTACATTGTCTTGTCATCTCTTTTGGGTTGGTCCTGGCACCATTTAGAGCTGAATCAGCTCCCTTGTGCACTGACAATTACTGCCTTGCTTTATTGATGGTTTGGTGTACTGCCAGGGGAATGAGCTGAGTCATGGAAGGAGCAGATGAGCACCAGAACCAGCACGAGAAACAGGGACAAGGTCATGCAATGGATCAGTGGGAGGTGGGGAAGCATGTCTTAACCTGGCCTCTGCTGTGCAATCACATCTGAAGGTATTGGGGGAAGAAAAGGGACATCATCAAATGTTAGGACAACCTTAGAAGAGGAAAAGTGCTGAGAATGATGGAGCATGAAATTTGTTCCTCTGTCCTTCTGACAACAGCACATGCAATGAGATGCTTGTTCCTCCTTCCCCCTTTCAGTCCCTGAAGAAATTAAAAGCTTCGTTATTAATCTAGGGGGAAAATATCTCACAAGCCTTTACAAAGATTTCTCTAAAAGATCTGATGAGATTCATATAGAAGAAAAGTGTTACACAATGCATACTGCAGATGTTTAGCAAATGCTGGAAAGCTTCTGGTTCTACAGAGGATGTGCATCTAAGCACAACTTGATTCTGATCTCTCTTGACTTTGGGGATATACTTGCCTTTAGTAATTACAATTTTAAAATGTATTTTGCTATTGATTGACCTAAAATATCTACATAGTTACAGAATAAAATAAATGTCTTTGAATAAGTCTTGTTTTTCTAAGGTTTAAAGAATTCACTATTATGTGAAGCTGTGAATTTTCTAACTTTCTGTTTTCTCCTGATGCATGCAGGATTTAAATATAGTTATTACTTTTGCAAAGTATGAAAACACTTATTTTAACACAGGAAACATAATGGGAAATTAACATAACTTAATACTTGGCATCAATGTAATCATTAGCCTCTGAGAAAAGAGGCAATCCTGAGCCCACTAGCTGGCAAGCTTATAGTTAAATTACAAGACTGAAAAATATTGTAGAAGATTCATAATGTGATCACATGTGATTTCTAGCAAAAAAAAGTGTGTAATTGGGTTGCTTACTGAGTAGTTGATTTTAATATATATTTCTGTCTTTTCTTTTTCCCCAGCCTGTAATGAATAATGATAAACACTGCTTTGAGTGTTATGGATATGACATTATCATTGATGACAAGCTTAAGCCCTGGCTAATTGAGGTAAAGTTATATGAAATACAGGAAAAAACTTCCTTCTCATTTCACAGTATAAAACTAAGTAGATTGTAATATGGTCTTTCCTCTTTTTAAACAATATTTTTTGTTTGTTGGGTAAGTGGATTAAGAAAAATGTTGGAAAGTGAGATAGGTCCTGTGATGACCAAGCTGGCATGTGCTTTTCTTTCTTATTTTTTTGGTGTTTCTATTTGGTTTTGGCTTTCTGCTTTGTCTTTTAAATGCAGTGCATCCCTACAGTTGAACTTCAGAGGCAATCTGAGCATTAGCAGCCCTGTCAAATACTGCATCAGTACCTGGAAAATGTGCATTAACTTGATGGAGCATGACATCAAATTTAATTTTTAAATGCTGTCATCACCTAATGTTACAGGTTGAGAGGAAACAAAGGACCAGAAATTAGGATACTTGAAAAGCTTTTTTATTTTTTACATCTATTTCTCTTTGGTGTATTAACTTAACATCTCTATGTTCAATATAAATTTTATCCATCCCTTTTCCTTCTCAATCTCATTCAAAGTGAACTTAAAAAAAATAATCTATTTATTGTTCTGATATCACTTCTCCAAAATAAATGTGGAACAAAGATATGTTTAATGAATCCCAGTTTTAATTACAAGATACAGTGTAGTGCTTTGAATAGAGGGCACTACTGTAACAGCTCACATTGTAACAGGGGAGAGCTCAGATAAGAACTTAGAGAAAAATTGTTAACCCAGAAGAGAGACACAGATTTCTGTGTGTAACAGCTGTTCATGTAAACTGGGCAAATTTTAAGCACTCAAATATAACCATGTAAACAGAAAATTAAACAAAAATTCTGTCTTGTCTGATTCACCCTGGTGAATCTCATCTCAACAGAAATCTCCAGGCTGACATTGCAGACACTTAACAAAGTGGTACTTTCCTGTCTAAGTCAAAAGAAAAATGCCCAGTGGGGAATTCCTTCCAGTTCCTGAGGAACTAAAAGATGTGCTTTGAGCCACCAAGGCTCAATTTCCCCTGTGGTACACACAGACATCACACATGCTATTTGGATAACACTCCAAAAACTGATATTGACTGGTTGGTTTTTTTTTTCCCCTTTTGTAGGTTAATGCTTCGCCTTCTCTTACTTCCAGCACTGCTAATGATCGCATCTTGAAGTATAATCTTATTAATGACACACTTAACATTGCAGTGCCTAACGGGGAAATTCCTGACTGCAAATGGAATAAATCGCCACCAAAAGAGGTTCTGGGCAATTATGAAGTCTTGTAAGTTTTATCAGTCTTTCAGCTAAAGGCCAGTGTTTTCCTGTGACCTCACTTTTTTTGATGTGTAATGTAGACCAGAAAGAAAAAGGTGAACTTCATTCTGATGTCAAAAATGGGCACAAAGTACCACTTCATTCTTTGGAGCTGCATTGGAGATGGGAGTGCATTAAAGCAGGGCTCCCTTATCACATATCCAGAGAGAATGTTGTCTGATAAGCCCCTGCGTGCACCTTCTGAGCTTCCAGCAGCTAGAACTGAGGGACAGAAGCAAAGAGGATGTTTGTCTACTACATGTGCAGAACTTGTATTGAGGGTAACATATAGGTGGTACTTAAACAGTTAAAATAGTTGGTTCTGGTTTTAAAGTTATTTGATGCAAATTTTCTCTCAGTTAATAGAAAAATTGCTTCTTGAGTCCTATGATTCATGAATGTAATAAGAAATAAATAATAAAATTGTCATATACTTTTTTAATTCCTCAACCTGTATTACAAGGAGAGAAGTGAAGAAAACTCAGATTTTTATATTGGAATGTCTGCAAGATTTATATAGGATTGACTGTTCTTATGCAGAAGGACACTGATTTAAATACCATATTGCTAACACAGTTTTCATCTCTTTTGAGAAAATGTTCAGGTAAATTGTCTAGCACTAGCGGTGCAGTTGCTCAATACTTTATGTACATAGCTGATCCACTAGTTCATACTTATCTTAAATACTCTTTCACTATACTAGTAAAGTCAGTTAAATATAAGTTGTCTGAATTAGGATTTAAATTTTAATGAATGTTATATACATGGTAGCTGTGAATACCTATAAAACAGTATAGCTAAGTATATATTACAATTTGTCTACAAAATATTTCAGTGTTATCTTTTGTTAATTACAATTACCTATCTATAACCATATTCTGCTTGGATTTTGCATAGCAGCTGAAATGTCAGTATATGCTGAGGTTATCTGAGGCTATAATGGATTTAGATATTTACAGAACCACTCATCACTATGGTTAAGTGTTACCAAATACATGTCATCAAATGCATTTTGTTTGATCACATGGCTGTTTAGTGCACTTCATTCTTTCCCTTCTCTCTCTGTGGAGTTTTAACAGTGCAGCTAACAATCCTCCCTTTGAAGCAATAGCTCAGGAGTTATTTAAACTGGTAGTAGGCTGATGTTCTGCTTAACCACAGACCTGCAGAAGTACATGGGGAATTTCACAAGCACGAAATTTCACAAACTCAGGAGTTCAACTAAAGGTGCCAGATGACTTGTTTCTTTCAAACAGGGGCTGAAGATATTTCAGATTATCTGTATTGTAAAATTGGAGATCCACAGAATCGTAGCTGCACGTCATGCTATGCCTGCATGAAGCTGTGTGTAGAACAGCTCGTATTAAACTCCAGTTGTAGATAGCAAGCAGAATAGAATGTAGAAATAGAATGTACAGGACAGACTGGTGTTTGTGTAGCAGGACAAAGCACTGAAGGGGTTTTCTCATCTCCAGGTATGATGAAGAGATGGCGCAGAATGATGGGACCGAGCGAGACCTGCGGGGTCGTCCTGGGCAGTCCGTGGGGGTTAAAGGAAGCCGTGCAAGAGATTCAGGAAAGCCTGTCCTCACCACCTGGAAGTGATGACAGGAGAAACAGCTGCACTCTTGGTAGGAAGACATCAAGAATAACTTGAAGTTTTGGAACAGATTCCTGTGTTTTGCTACATTGGATATAGGAAATAGTAAAGAAGACAAAACAGACTTTGAAAAGTGAAACAAACACTCAAAACCCAGGAACTGTACTAGACATACAGTGACCTGATGATTATTAAAACAATAAATATAGTGTATATGTATATACAATTATGTTTATACAATTTGTATAAGCTAATTCTCAGTAATGATCAAGAGCTTTCTTAAGTTGACAACTCAAAATGCACATTCCGAAAGAAACTCCTTGCTGTTCTGGATAGTATTTATTTCCTCTAGTAGCCTGTCCCTTCCTGCCTGTAATAAATGAGCGGTGTCTTTTATAAAAGGGTGATGATGGTAAGTATTTATATTTTCACAGATTCTTGTAGTAAAAGAAGAGCAACTAGAAAAAATTAGCAGTACATGTACTTGAGGCTGTTGCCAGTTAGAGCAGCTAATGTTTTATAACCAATATTAACAAGTTGAAAAGCAAGTTTTTATATGCTGAGGGTTAGGGGTTTTTATTTCCTTTAAGTGTTCTGAGCTGCTAACTGTAAAGGTAGGAAGTTTGATGGACTGAGGGAGTGTTTCAATGTTATATTGATGGACTATTTCACTTGCCATTAATTTTATTTTGAGATAGTGCATGTCTGTGGAAAACAGACAGAGCAACTAGAAACTGTGATAAATCTCACTGCTTGAAACTGATGATAAATCTTTATTTGCACCAGAATCTCTCAATGTGTTTATGCATGTATACAAGTCAAATATCTGTATATTTTTGTATATTTTATTTAACAAAAATATTGTTGCATATGGCAAGCTATTTCTTGTAGCTATGATAACAACAGTTCTGATGATTAGCTACCAAAACATATAAAGCAAAAGATAAAAATGGGTATTTCAGTCTTCTAACAGCAAAGCATATAAATAATCTACAGGGGTCTGTGATTGGCTGTTGCTTCCACTTGACTTTCCACCAGATAGTGGGTGGTTATTTATAAATGGTAACGTACATTGGTTGTTTTTATTCTTCTTCCCCCTTCCTCCTTTTTTTTTTTTTTCAGTAAAGTTAAACTCTCCAAAAAGTTTTTAGTTTCTTGACCATCTAAACCAGGTCACGTGTAACTGCACCACTTTTCCTGCTTTGGAATGTCCTCCTGGAAGAGGGCAGCAGTCCATGGGCTTTGAGCAGCTTATGTTGGGGAGAGAGGGCAGATAAGGGCTGGGCTGACCAATATCTGTACATAGAATCTGGGGTTTATCCTTGCAGTAAAGATTGAAATGTGTAGACGGAGTCACTCCAAGCATAATCTTCATTAATCTTGAATATTCCGCTAAATATTTTCTAACTGATTCTCTCTTCATCAGACTTGAATCTTCTCACTGGCCTCTACAAAAGCATACTTTAGTTGACTCTTGAGGACAAGAGTCAACTAAAGTTGACTCAACAAAGAGGCAAGGCAAGATGATCACTGCAGGACGGGAAAGCTCACCTAAATTCCAGGTCTCATATTTTGGGATTCAGGTTTCCTGTTTTGTTTTTTTGGTGTGAGGTTTGGTGGTGGTGGTTTTTTTATTTATTTTTCTCCATTCCTAACTGTGAGTCTTGCTTATATATTTGAGCTTTGACAGGCAAGCTGCTCTTAAGCAGAGGTGTAGTCAGATGTGTTAATCATCAGTAGTGTTGTTTTAATTACGTGAAATTTAGATGTTTCCAGTTTTATCCCCACTGCCTGTTAGGGATAAAGTGGGAAGTACTAACAGCCCTAGGGACTGTGGGCCTGTAGTAAATAGTATTTTGTGGTATAATTATATTTTTAACAGACAGGGGTGCTCTGATAGAAGGAAAATGAAGCTTTCTCTCTCTGCTTATGGTTAATTTCTGTAGTGGCCGGGACAGAGGATGTGTTGTTGTGGTATTCTTGTATTGCAACAGTAGCATTCCATTTTGGGAAGGTTTAACATGACAGCAAAACCAGTTCTGGGTTATTAGGATTATTGCTGTGGAAGTCTTTGGAGACTGAATCCAGGGGATACTTTTAGCTGTAGTTTCGCAATGACCCAATACTGATAGCAGCATCTAAATAATCTTGGTTTTCCAAACTAGTTTGTTGGTGGAACTCTTTGTTGGCTCTGGTGTTATTACAGGTAGACAAAGAGTTGAATCAGCATCTCCACAGCACAGATTAACAACACAAAACACTAATGGCACTACCTGCAAAGTTACTGATAATGAATATTCTTATTTAATTGTTTAGGGGGTTTCTGCTGGCTTGGAAAGGGTCAACTCATTTGCATGCTCAGTCTTCAATATTTCAGAAGTCAGGACTGGAAATCTTGCCATTGCTTATAAAGATTTCTGTCCCAGTGAATAGCAGATACATTAAGTAAAATATAGTATTTGTAAAGAAATATTTTATATGAAAATGTTTTTGTAACAGACCTATCAATTCTAAGCATGCAAATTCTTCTCTCTGGCCCAGTGTAGTATTGAGAAAGCATATTTCAAACCCTTGAGGATGAAACGTCTTTGTAAAACATCTAGTAAATTATCATTACTACCTCAAAATAAAAGCATTAAAATAATACTAACTAGGAGGCAAAAAGTAAAAAAAACCCTAATACGAATCTTTGACTATGTAGTACGTAATCTCAGAACTAGAATTAAGATTTCAATGTTGATACAACATTTTAGTTATCTCCAACCAATGTATTACGAGTAATTTGTCTTGCTGACCCAAATCTGAATTTAGCCATGCAATGTTCTCTTTAAAGAGCAAGAATTCAAAGACACTGCAAATGCAGTGACCCACTCTTCCTGATCTCATTCCATTTCTTTTTAAAAACAATAGTCTAGTGATTATATACATCAGACTGCTTTCTCCTTATTTCCTTTTCTTGACAGACTTTTTGCAGAGGTTGAAGTTTGAAGGCCTAATTATATTTTCACTTCTAATGTATTAAAAACCTGATGTAAAGGGAGTTTTAAGGAACAAAAGTGAAATAACATGGAATTCTAACATACTAAGATTGGTTTTCTGATTATCAGTACTAAACTGTTCTGGTTCTAACTGGGATAGAGTTAATTTCTTCTCAGAAGCTGTTACAGTGCTATGTTTTGGATTTGGAATGAGAATGGTGTTGACAGCATGCTAATGTTTTGGGTTTTTGCTAAATTGTGTTTATCCTAGGTCCAGGATTACTCTTTTGCCTTGTCTGTTTCTCTGCCAGTGCAGTGCACCTCTGTGAGGAGATGCACAAAAGGAACACAAAAGGAGCACAGGTGACTTGAACTGGCCAGGATTCCACACCATGGAATGTCATGGCCAGTCTGTAAACTGGGAGACTTACTCAGCAGGGCTGATTTGCGTTTTGGGAAGGGGGGGTCCACGGGTGGTGAGCAGTTGTATTGTGCATCACTTGTGATTTTTTCCCAGTTATTATTACTGAATTTTATTTTACTTTCAATTATTAAACTATTCTCATCTCAAAATACAAGTTCTACTTCAATTCTCCTCCCCACTCCACCAGTGTGGGGAGGGGAAGAGAGGGAGCTAAGTGAGCGACTGGGTGGTGTTTCATCTCCAGCTGGGCTTAAAACCACAACACAAACCCCAGGAAAAAAATCTGTAAGCGAGCAGCAATTCTTCCTTTTCTATGCAGAACTTGAGGCCTGGTGTATGTCAGTGAAGTGTTCTTGAGAAACTCAAAATTAGGAAGCTCTGTTGCTACGTAGTATCTGTTTTTAAGACTGGTTGAAAAATTCTCTGAAGGAATTTGAGTAAGGATAGAGTCAGTGTTAGCTGGAATGAATTTGCTTAAAGCAGCTTTTCTGCAGTCTAGGAGAGTGCCAAGGAAACAAAAGCAGTCATAGCTAACACTTCTGCAAGAGAAGGAGGAGGGCGGTGTGTGAATATCACACAGTGAGATGCTGGTTTGTACCTGATCTTGAAACGTAAAGGTGAAAATCAAGCTAAGAGGAAGAGAAACTGGAAAGGAAAACTTTAAGTGTTTACTCAGAGATAAAATTTTCAATTTTTCACTTCTGCATCTTTAACTGAATCTCTTGCTGTAATAGGACAGAACCAATGGTACCAAGTGGTGCCCAGGCTGGTAAGAGCCTGGGGCATGTTCTGCTATCAACTGGAACTGAGGTGAAGAGGGAGATGCGTACCCCACTTGAGGCAGGAGTTAAGGGGAATTGACTACAGGAGTGATGATGACATGTCTAATAGAAGATGTCAAATCTCATGTGGATGCTCTTATTCAGAGGTAAGGTAGCTCTTTTCGCTGGAGTCTAGTTCTCCAAAAAGTTAAAGCTTGTTTTACCTTTGACTGAGAAGGCTTAAATCTGAGTGACTGTGAGCAGACAAGCTCTTAATTCTGATTAACTAACTGTGGCCTTGGGCCAGTCATCCTCCAAGTATATCTCACAAAGAAACTGTTTTGGCTTTCAGGGGAGCAAAATTAATTGGAAATAACAGTTCTCAAAAGTTCTGACTTTGGCTAGTGTAATGACTTGCCAGGCAGAGCTGATATAAATGTGTATCTCAGTCCTAAAATACTGTTCTTCATTTCCTCCAGTGCTCCCTGGCATAATGACAGTATTGTATGAAGAATTAAATGGACAAGCTCTAAACAGCTACAGGAATTGTTATAATGGCATCAGTGTAGAAGGAGTTTATTGTTCGAGTTGAATGATGGGGCCTGCTTCCTGGGCACTAACCTTTCTCCCTATTAATTCTTTGACATGGAAGGAATTAATAAGATTCTCAGAGAATAGCTTCTGTACATGGCTTGAGGAATTTAATTGGTATAAAAGAAACAGTATTATTCCTAAAGCTACTTCATTACTCTTGGCTTTACAATAGGACTTCTGCCTAAAATGTCCCTGTCTCCTGGTTCACTTCCTGCTATAAACTCTGCAGAACAATAGACATTTCACAGAAGATATATAGCCCTGCATTTCATCAGCACAACATGTCAGGCAGATCTCATTTATCTCTGGTAAAGGAAGGGCTTTACTGTGTTGCTATAAACTGGTGCTGTTTCTCAAGCAGTTGCTGTTCAGTTGACTTGGATGGAAATAACAGAAGGGAGCTGGGCATTCCATGCCTGCTTTATGACAAGAGTTCACTCCTGCTTTTGGATCAGTGGGAAGGACTCTGTGCCCTGTGGTGCAGAGCTATCCATTTATGCTGACCGGCAGGGCTTCTTAAAAAAAAAACCAAAAAACAAACAGAAACTTAATTCCTGTCTTCTCTGCAGAAAACAAATGTGGATATCTGGAAAAAGCTACATTTAGCCACAGTTTTGTTAAAATTTTGATTATTAAGAAGAAATAGGAACATAAATTAGTACTTGGAAAAAATGGTTGTTTTATACTGAATTGTAGGAAGTATGTGCTAGACTCTGTTGTTCCACCTTTTTTAAGTTGCTATCAAAGCCTAGGCAAGCTCTCCATACTTGAACTTTCCCAGTCATGATGATGACATAGATATCTTTACTATTGACAGAAAGTCTTCTAGGCCTTAATTATTCTCCAATTTCATACCTGTTAAAACAAATCATTCACATCTGAGGTAGTCATAGACAATTGTTGTAAAATACATTGAACAGTATGAAACAATAAATAAAAACAGTCATGTGAAAAACAAGGAGACAACAAAAATATTTCAGGCAAGAACATGGCTTTTATTTGAAAGGTTCTTTCCCAGTAAAAATTCGGCAGTGAAGTAGTGAAACTGATAGATCTGAATGAAATTAAATTTAATGATCTGAAATTCATTGTCATTGGTTGGCATATATAGTCACTAACAGCATTATATTTGCAATCAAAATATGGTTCAGGATTTAAATTTAAATATAAAGTGTAAATAAAGATTTTAACACATGGAGTTGCTTAGCAAGAGAGAAGGAGTTTGAAGAGAATGCTGAAATGTTATGGCAGCAGTCAAGAAACACAAAATTTGTTCTGAGTGAAGGCAGGAGGCAGAATTTCTTTACAGAGAAAGTACTAGTGCCTAAGAGGACACATGGAATTTCTGAGGACAGCAGAAGAAACAAGTAGCGTATTTAAAAATAGATTGTGTTAAAAGTAAAAATAACCGTGGGATACTTATCTAAAATCTGAGGATTTTTTTTCTCCACAAACTTCCTGTCCTGTTCCTAACAGTCCATTTCTAACCAGTGGGGCTGGATAGACTTTCAGCTATTCTTCTAAGGGAAAAGATTAAGGCAATCTTTTAATATGACTGAAAATGTGCAGAGAACAACTGCTTTTTAATACTTAGGAAAAAAAGTCAAAATACTAACATCAGAATGATTAACATGGTAAAGTGTGATTCTCTATATAAGTAATTTTTTATGGCATCATAATGGTGTCATCTTGCTGGGATCTTGCATCACTGATGATAGATATAATTAGACCACTAATCTCTTTTAATTCACTATGAGAAAAACGTAATCTTTGAATATACATAAAGCTAATTTACATTTAATAAATTGAAAGAAATAGTACCTTATTAACCACTGAGGTGTGTTTCCCCAAGCAGTTTTTCGAGTGCATATATGTATGTATTTATTCAGTGCCTGTAGCCTCAAGCCTTGTATATATTTATACAGACATTAAACTGTGTTACTGTAAGTAATGAAGTCAAATTACTGTACCTGCATGTGTATTAACCCCAGTGCAGACAAATTCTGCTTTCCTCACAGGAAGAGCAATAGTGTTCATTTCAAAAGTACACTAAGGTGACTCTAATAATGTTGCTTCCAAATTGTTTCAAATGCTACACTCGGAACGGGGTGAAAACTTGACAGTTAAAAAAATGTATTTTGAAAACTCTGATAACAGTTATTGTCTTACTGGCTTCCAGAGGTGTCCAGGCATTTTTCATATAAGTGTCAAAAGGATAGAAAATATCTTGCAAGCAGAAAAGAACAGCAGCTTGAAAATACTATTCCCTAAAGTGATGCCTTGAGAAACCTCCAAACATTAAATTAAGATTCTCATAAAAATTGCCTTTTGGTAAGCTTTTTTTCCCCAACTTATAGTCCTGCCTTTACTTCATCTTCAAAATTATAATTTCATACCCTTTATAAACAGGTCTCATAGCAGTAATAAAGATGCTAGTTGAATTAAAAAGATGTTTAAGTGAAGCATTGGAAAATACCATTGTTATTTCTCAAGTTTACTAAAATCTGAGTCCAGTCGTTTGTACAAAAATGTTGTGTAAATTCCTCATTTCTGATCAGTCTCCAGTCCCTTGGAAGCTAGAAGCCAGTTCAAATTCCCTATGAAGATGACTCTCAAAATAACACGCTGTCTTTACACAATGACACAAAAGCTAAATTTATTGTACCTATATGTGTGTGTGTGTGTGTATTACATATGTATAAAAAGTATAGTAAATATATATAGTAAAATATATGTAAATAGAGTAATAAATTGTATACAATTTCCATGCACCTATTATTGTGTAATATATATAGTATGTAAGCAATACATCAGCCTACCAAAATTAATGCATGGGAATAGCTGATTCAAATATTTTCTTCGTTGTTAAATGACTGACTGACATTTTGTGCCACCAGATTCAGGACTTCAAGATCCATTTCTTGCTTCTTTTACCGTAATTGTCCCCAGACTGGCCTAAGTATGTGGGCCCTGGTTTTCACAGGCAGTGGCATAGATGTAATCAGCACTGGGTTTGTGCACAGAGGAGTGATTTTGGGGCTGGTGGAATTCCAAGAACTCTGGGTGGAATAGTAGGGGATTTTCTGTGTCAGTCCACCCCAGGGTGAAGGTTTTGTCCTCTGTCAAACTGGAATTCCATTTCCTTGCAGTATGAGCTGTGTTCTACCAGGGAGTGCTATGATTGACACTGAATTCCTGCTCTGTTTCTTCCCTTCTTGAACAAGTTTGAGCAGTATTTGACCAAACAAAGAGATGAATGACTGTTTTGATGTTAGACTGAAGAAAGTCTAAGTGTTCTGGCACGGAGAATTTCCAGCTTTGACAATGCTCTAGACAAAAATGAAAGCTTAATTCCTTACAGAAAGAGCTGTATTTATGATTGTGTATGTCCCTTGTAGTGTCCTGTAAAGAAAGCTTGATCTCACATTAATGAGAGAGACTGTGGAAAACTAAAGTGCAGCTCTGGTCAGAAGTGTAAGAAACAATAAACTACAAGATTTGTTCTCTCAAACATGAAGTGTTAACTTTCAACACAGGAGAGTGAAGAAAAGGAGTCTAGGGAAGGGAGGAATCATACTCAATCTTAGGAAGCTTACCAACCTGACCAAATTTCACACTAATGTTAATTGAAATTAATTCAAATCCATTTGTCAAGGACATTCAGGAGATAAATTTTATCCCAGTGCTATGGTTTTACAATCCTAATGCACTAATCTAAGTGAATTTAAAACTTAAGTTAATGAGTCACAGACTGAGTGAAAGAGTACAGGAAGATTTGGCATCTATCTGATTATATGCGGACTTGGATAAGAAACAAGGCCAAGAGGAGAGCACTCCTAGGACTATTTTGCAGCCCTACCCAGTGATCCAGAGCTCTTGCTGTCCCCAAACTAGGCTGTCCCCGGGGACAGCGCTGGAGGCACAGCAGTGATGAGAAGGGCAGATGGGAGGGAAATGCTGAAAGTAGTGGCTGAGAAGGCAAAGGCTGAAGGGACGAAAGAAGGTCACCGTGGTGGCTGCTGCTTGGAACTTGAAATAGCCCTCTGTCTAAAACAAATAAAGATAGGCGAAGGCGAGAGTAACAGTTCTGATAGTGGGCGAGAACGGCGTAGCTGGGCGGGCAGCGGTGTGCCGAAACCAGCAGTGCCATGTCAGAGGTGGCTCTGTCCTTGAGCCCGTGCCCGTGGCAGCTGCGAGCGCAGCCCAGCCCGGCCGGGCCCGAGTTGCGCTCTCGGTGCCGC
>JAHLSL010000102.1:3897635-3958623 GCA_025920805.1 Petroica traversi | reverse complement strand
GTCCCGCGCCGCTCCGGGGCTGCCGCTGCGGCGGGCGCCGGGAAGGTGAAGCTCTCCTTGCACGGCGCCAGGCGGGGAAGGGCAGGGCTGGGGCTTGCGAGGGATGACGACACTGGCTCGGTTCCTGTAGGAGGGGAGAGCTCCCTTCCCTGCTCGGGGAAGTTTAGTGACCCACTCGGTGGTGGTGATGGCTTTGCGCTGGGGAGAGGAGGGGAGGAAAAGAAGGCGAGGATGGAGTCCTAAACTTGAGCAGCAGGGTTTTTCCTCCTGGCTTTGAAATCCCGGCGCCCCGGATGATGGCAGGTAACGATGCTGATTTGGTGGGAGGATGTGTTTCTGCGGGGGAGAGTGAGGTTTTAAACAGCTCAGGGCCTCCTGAGTAATGGTGATGACCCAGCTCAATGAAGCTTTTGGTCTTGCCGTTGCCGCCTTCTATTTTGACTTTCCCTTTTTTGGCCTGTGAAAGGAATCTCCTCATGTCCCAGAGCGAAACGACTGTAGGCTGAGGCTACCTGGCGAGGGAGAAACAGAATATGTGCAATGTCTGCCTGGCTCGCTGTATCTGTCTTTCTCAGCTGTCTCTGCTCGCAGTGACTCAGAAGCTAATAGATTCAGTCTTTTGAGCCGTCGTCCTTTTCCCTGAGCAGTAAAGGAAGCCAGACAGACACAAGTGCCGTACGCTGTCCTCTAAATTGAACGGTTTGAAAACTAAATGCAGTCTTGCAGTTTTAAACGCTTGGATTACTTGATTAAAATCGTAGATTAGCTAGGATAATTTAGAACTAGTATACCACTGACTAGTACACCACTGCTCTCGTTTCCTGTACCTATTTGTGTAAGTTTAATCACTTGACCCAGACTGGGGTAAAAAAAATGAGCCTTGGAAATGCTAGGCACTTTTGTTTCTGTTTTGTTTCTGCTCCACGACCTCCTCCTTAGAAGGCTGCCATGAGACTGTTTCCTCTTGCAATTGGGAAGTGGGTGAGGGATTCCCTTATGCTAATTTGGATTTAATGCCAGCATCTGTTCAGCTCTTCTTTAAAGCCAGAAAACTTTCCCCTGCTTTTAAAAGTTAAAACAATAGTAGTGCATTATTATAATAGCCATAGTGAAGGCTACAATATTCATTCTCATATCTTTCTGATGAGATCAGTGGAAAAGCCCCACTTTGTGTTCCTGTACAGGGTGGGCACACATGACATTATGACTTTTATTTGTAGTTAAAGGTGAGCAGTAACTAAAAAAGTTTGCCAGCTGTGTTTCAGATGGTCAAAACTTGTTAATTGCATTCTTTACTATTAAGGTTATTAGCACCGAGGGCTAATGTGCAGACTGTTTCATACATGTGCCTGCCTGAAATTATATTTTGTCAAACTTGCAATTTGCCTTCAAAGATAGTAGTTATATTCTGCCAATTATGACTGAATCAGCTGAAGCAGGAGCACGTATAGCATAAGGAGCAGGTTTGTTTAGCACAGTGCAGCATCATGTTAGAGATCCCTGGTCTCTGATACATCACAGCTTCAGTGCGGTAAGGTGTGCACGTGCCACATTGCCACAGCTGTTCTGTGCTCAAGTGCTCCAAACTCCCTTTGGGAAGTAGTTTAAAAATATGGATAAATTTTTTCTTTTTTATGCCTTTGAAATATCATCAATAATAACATGTCTTTCTGACTGTGTTATGAATGTTTTTAAACAGCACCTTCAAAAATACCTAGATGATTTATTGTTCTAGTGGGTAGATGTCTGCTTTCTTTTCCTTGGACGAGCACTTGAATGTTGGTCTCAAATCAGTGAAGCTGTTATTTTTACCAGGTGACATCTTGGGATGCTGTAGTGTCAGGAATGAGAAGTTTTGTTCTTGTTGTCTATCTGTGGAGCATATGGGCAGCTTCTCCTGCTCTAGAGCTGAGTGAGCTACGTGCTTAAAGATGTCCATATGTCAATTCAGTGCTTTCCTTGATTGTGGTTAAAATGAGCCCAAAGGTGACTTTGAGTTGAATGAGTAGCCTGTAAATGCAGGCCAAGAAAATTCTGTGCTTATTGCAGGAATAGGATGAAATGCTTGGCTGTACTGCCAGTCAAAAGTTGCCTGTGCTTGTGCAAATCTGTGTTGTAATACGAAGTAGCTAAAAGGTAGTCTCTGAGTTGATGCCTGCATTTCTTAGTGTAGAAAAACTGCATCCTAGAAAACAGCTCCTAGAAAAACTGCATGTTCTCATACAACGGGCCAGGAGAAGAGTAGATACTCTTCTCCTGGCCTATTGTATGAGAACATGCAGATTTAAGGTGGTTTTTTTTAATACATTGTTTTAAACATCCATATAAAGTAATACATTAGTGCCTTTTTGGTTCTCAGAGTCTCTGCTTTTTAAAAAAATACTGGAATTTAATGGGTTTCTTGTTGCCTGAGACCTGGAATGAAGTGTCTAATGTTTGAATTTGAGACTACTCTGTGAGATTAACAACTTCATTGTAACATGGGATTTAATTCAAACTCTTTCACAATCCCCAGAACTTCAAGAGGTGACACTGTTCTTTTCAACTAAACCCAGTTACTGATTTTTGACTTAATATAACAATGAATTATTCCCAGGAGATGAAAAGGAAGGGGTAGGAAATAAAAGAATGATGTAACTGTGCTGAGATAAACTGAACTAAGTATTCTGTGATTGAATAGAATGCTGTATTTAATATGAGTGTTACCTGAGTGGTTGGATCACAGGGGTTTAAAAGAATAACCTGCAGTTGGCAGTAAAAACAACTGCTGTATTCTGGGGTTGGTTCACAGTCTCCAGAGTCCAATTTATCCCGAGACTTGAATGTTGTTCCTTAATGTGTTATGCTTTAAGGTGCCTTGCTTAGGAGAGGGGAATAGTCCAAATTTCTCTGATGTTGTTGGTCTAGAATCTGCCTTGATGAGTGCTCCTTGGAGAGTGAGGGCTTCTTCTTGAGCCACTGTGCACCTGCCTAGAGTCCTGTGGAACTTGGTGGATAGGATGTGTCAATATTTGAGGAGGTTCCCAGCCCTAATTAGTAAATAGGGGTAGAACTAACGTGGCTTTTGGAACACTGCACAGTAATGAGCTCCAAGGCAAAAAGAAAATGTCTCTTGGGCTTTACGTGAGGTAGTTTGGTTCAAATTTTTGGAATATGCAGATATTTAAAAACTATTGTGGCTTGCACAAGGTATTATAAACATTTTGATAGTATTGGAAACCTGTGTCTGGAACTGTTTGGCTTTGGGCCAGTGCATGTTGTTAACTATTTTTGCTTGTGTAGGGCTCTGCTTTAAGAGCTAATTCCAAGGCATCTACAGACCAAGAATTTTAAACAACCTTCTTTGCCTTTTATCACATACCCTAGAGCAGTGAATGACAAATCAGACTACAGTGTAACAGCAGAAATGGTGAGAATGAGAACTTTGTATGGTATTATTAAATATTTCTTTGAAAGAGTTTTACTGAAATCAAAAAGGCTGGATTTTATGTCATCTTTTGGCATAAACTTGTTGATGTAACATAGTAAATGCCCTGCAAATGGGCACCGCTCAGACTTTAAATGACGCTGTGAACTCCAAGAAGTTCACAAGTATGTTCTAAGTATCCTCTCATGCTTGTTGTGATTAATGTACCATGGAATCCTGATGTACTTGGAAGCACTTAGCTTTTGATAAAAAGTAATAAGTTGTTTGCTACTAATAAAATTGACCTTGGTGTTACTGTACTGATCATCACAAAATCTCTTGTTGGAGAAGTGTAATGTTCTTTCTGTTGTACTTCGTTGTGTCTTTGTGCACAAGTAGCACAAACAGGGCTCATAAATCTGACTTTCATGATCGTACATTAATCGCTCCCACATACCAGATGAATGTATTGCTAGGTGGTGGTTGTAACAACAAAATGTGTATGTTGGCTGAGATCTGAAAGTCCTAGCAGAGTTTTTGTACCTGGCATCTCACAGCCAAGGTTTTCGTTTACAAAACCTACTTACTCAGAACTTCTTACCTGGCATAGTAATAGTAGCTGAATATTGCAATAAGAATTTTTTTTGTTGTTCTCGGTAGCAGATGCACAGCCATACTTGATTAATTTTAAAATAATATGACAAAGAATAAAATGAGCTAGTTCTCTTCCTAATTTCTGACTTAATAGGTTAAATAAAAGGTGCAGGGTGAATCTGCTTACTGTGCTCTTTATAGAAGGGGTAATGTGAAGTACAGATTTCAATAAATTATCTGCAGTGAGTCATAGGACAAACGGGACGTGGTTGTGGTTTGACTTATGCCTCTCATCCTCTCCCTTAATGGAGACTTTCTTGGCAGTTTGACAGATACCTACCTCCCTGCTGAGTGGAACAATGCTGCTTTCTTTTTGGAAGGAATGATAAATGGATAATAAACAGGTATAGCTCTGTTAAATGAACTTTCTGTATTTAATGGAACCACATATATCCAACATCCACCTTGTAGGCATGCTTACCTCCACAGTCCTTGAATAACGTTCTTAAAAACATTTTTTTCAAAGTCTTCAGCTTCTCTCCATCCCTTAATAGTTAGAGATAAAACCTTCAAAACTCTGATTTTTCATTTACCGGAAATAATCTAACCACTCAAAGTAATCTGATATCTGGCCAACATAAAATTGTGCGTAACTTGCAGGAGCTGCTGAACAGCTTGCTTTAAGCTCTAGAGGAAATTCAGTTGAAGAAAATTATTCTTAAGATCTTGCTGTATTGAGTGATGTTACTGTTCCATTCCAAAATGTGAACACCTGTTTTACATAGGAGAAACTGGGTAACAATTTCCTTTACACAACTTTTCTTTAGTTTTTGTGTATTAGAGAGCTTCGTGTAAAGCATGCTGGCAGTCTAGTGTCATTCAGATAGAGAAATAAATTGAGTGGTTAGCTCCTCCTCTTTTGGGAAATTAAATTCTTAGAAACTGTTACACCCACACCTGAGAGTGTTGCCATCTCACGGATTATTTTAGGGCTCTGAGAGCTGGGCTTTTTATAATTTTTGAAAGCTGGTGCAACTGTAAGTAGTAACAAGCAGCACATATGGATAAAGTAGGATCAGCCAATAACTTTTGATTAATGGTGCCACTTCCCAAAGCACACTTCCATGCTGTTTTAAGAAAAGTGAGTCCTAAATGGGAAGTGAGAAAAGGTTTTATTCTATTACTCTCTCATTGATGGCCTATGGTGAGATGACTATGGTTGGATGCCAGGTGCCCATCAAACAGCTCTATCACTCTCCTCAGCTGGACAGGGCAGAGAAACTTTAAAAAAAACCTGACAAGTTGGAATAAGGACAGGAAAGGGTCACGCCCCAGTTATGATCATGGGCAAAACACACTCAGGGAAGTTAATTTAACTTATTGCAAATCAAATCAGAGAAGGGTAGTGAGAAAAAAATGCAAATCTTAAAATGCCTTCGACCAATCCTTCCCTTTTTCACATGTTCAGCTTCACTCCTGATTTTTCTGCCTGAGTGGCACAGGGTGACACAGAATGAGGGCTGCAGTCAGTTTCTCACATGTTTATCTCAGCTGCTCTTTGCTCCTCACGCTCTTTCTCTTCTCCACTGTGGGGTCCTTCATGGGCTGCAAATTTGGCTGTATCCTGAGGAGCACATGTTGGAGATGGCTTTAATGACTAGGCAATTTTGATATCTGGATCATGCATTAGCATTCCATAGACATATTAAGATATTATCATTTGATTAAACAGAGTTTAATTGCTGCTGCTCTTAAAATACACAATTAGGTTGATTATCCAATTGCTTATAGCGTGCAGAAGAAATGCAAAAAATGATTAACAGATTTTAATCCAGGAAGGAGCCATTTGTAATCATCTGATCTTTTCTGAAAAATGGTCTGTGAAAAAGACCATCCATAAGACTTGTGTGAACGAACCCCTGCTGGAATTTGATGTATCCACAAGGAAAACTTCCCATTTAGAAAAAAACGGATGTAGAGTGTACGACAACCCTCTTAGGTGCCCAGTTAGTCCTGCTGTCTCTAACAGGGTAACCTCTCTGATGTATAGTCAGATATTATACACTGCTAGCAGCCTACCCAGCAGCGCTTTTATTATATCTCACAATTCATTGAGCACGTTCAACTGAGTGTTCTGCTCCATTTCAGAATTCCTCAACCTTGATGCTTAAAATATTAGTTCATATTTATGAGATTGGTACAGTCCAGTGTGAATTTCAAATTAGGATCTTTAGGTTGTGCTCATTTCAGCAAACAGTCCAGATAGGTTTATCAGCACTGGTTTTGGTTTTATTTACTATTTCCTCAGGCTTTTTTGGAAATGGTGGCAGTAGATCAGTCATGATTCCCGATCTGTTCCCAGGTCACCAGTGGTAATGGGAAATAACTTAGCAGTAGTTTGGAAAACACATCCAGTTTTGTAATGTTTGTCGACTCTGTTCAGGACTTAAAATAAATGTAACACCAGACTGAGCTTGTATTATTCTGTATCTTGATCAGAATACCTTGTGAAAGTAAGTTCAGTGCTGTGTTGAAACTCAGGTCCTCAGCATAGTCACTCTAACTCTGGATGGTGGCCTCATAAAAAGAAGATGATTAAGAATCTGGTTGTATGGTACCTTTCTTTTTACTATGTAATAATAATTATCAACTTCGTATGCACAGATGGAATCTCACTTGTTCTGTTTTAACTGACGTGTCCTGGTTCTGGCCAGGACAGGTTAATTTATGCAGTGGGCAGAAGGGGCATGGCCAGGACCTGGAGGTTATTCTGTACCACCTCAGGTCATTTTCCAGGGATGGGGGGAAAGGCTCCCTTTGGGAGCATGGCAGAGAGAGTGCCTGGGCATTGTAAGGGTTTTTCTGCATGCTGAGTGTGCTGGAGCATCCCAAATTATATTTTAAAATTCTTGAACAAAAGCTTGTTTGGGCTCCTAAGTCCTTTTAATTTCTAATTTGAGAACTAATAATCATATCACTCAGATAGTATATCAGCATTCATAGATCTTCTGCCTCTGTTAAAGCATTGAAGTGAGTGATAGCATTGTTGAAAAGGTTGTTACAGTAAGGATATAAAGGAACTTTAAATATATTTGCAGTCTGCCACTGCAACAGTTTCTGTGTTCATTCTGCTATCTTTTGTCATGTCTACTGTGAAGTTTCCATCTTTTCTACTTTGCATAGAGGTATTTCTATAGATAATGTGGCTTTTCTTCTTCTGTTTGACTTTAGGGACAGCTATTAAAGAGTCTTGTGTGATTCCCTGTTATTCTTGCATGATATAGTAATATTAAAATAGTATTGAAGTAATATTTTATCAGATTGCCACAGCTGAGCTTCTCAGGACAGGCAGTCACTTCTAGTTCTGTCATCCATTCTCTTTTGTGGTATGGATGCATGGAGTTCCTTCATGATGAATGCAATGTGCTGTTTGAGTCAGGACGTTGTCACCTATAAATCCCATAGAAATTTTGGAGTTGGGAAGGGGAAACATTGATCATTAATGGGTGTGACCAAAGGGCCCCACAATAATTTGGCATTGCCCTTCCCACAGCAGCTTGTTGAAGATTGAGCTGTGTGTTCTGTGTTGTTTAGTGTGCATTAGTAGGCTCTTAGTGCTCATGTGGTGCACAAGCTGGTAGATGATGTTCCAGAAGGTCTGTGGAGTGTTAAGTGTTTTTTAAAGTTGCTAATATTTCAAATGAGTAGTGAATACTATTGCAGAAGTGTCACCACTGCTTTCTTGAACAGTCTTCTCTCCCTATACAACCACATACAAACCCCTCACTTGTGTGACATTTACAGTGAAGTTTCAGTGCTACTAAATGGGCTTGATTTATGTTCCCAAAGGTGGTAATGTAATCTCTTACTTGTAGGCCTACAGCTTGCACACAAGCAATGAAAAGATCTTTCTGCCTTTCTTCCAGGGTGTCAGCCTTTTTCTGAAGGGTATCTTGTGGTCTGTGGACTTGCTTATTCTTTGTGATAGCATGACATCTTGAAGCTTGTAAAACTGGCTCCAAAGTTTGTTGCTGCTTCTATTCGCAGCGATAAGTTACTGCAAAACAAGTGATAGTCTGTGTTGTGACTAAAATAGGAGAGCAGTTTTTCACTGGTGCTCAGCTATTTGTTCTTGTAATGTGCTCCATGGTGGTTGTATTTGGCTGGCTGTGCTGTCTGGGGTCAGTTCTCTGATCCAGCAAGAAACTTTTTATTTTTGCAGAGTCATTTTCAGCTGGATAAAGCTTAGCACCTGATTTCCCAAGCAGAATCAATGGCATTAGGATGAGTCAGGAGGGATGACTGGGGTTGTGGCACAAAAATATCAGTCATTGTCAGTGGAATGAATTGATGCCATAACAAAGTCATCAGGCTACATACTGAGCTATGTAGTGCAGTGAATATTTTCTATGAAGTGGACCTGTAAAGTGAATGTTGAATGTAAATAGGTCTTTGTATAAGTGCTTTTATAATCAGGTGCATGCCAGAGATGGTCAGGTGTAATGAAGTAAGGGTAATGGAATGAATATAAATGCAACATTGTTGTTTGCCCTCCTGCTGTGCTGCCTGAGCTGCTGAAATACAACTGAGAAAGATGTGACACTTCTTCACTCAGACTACCCTTACACTCTCTGTAGTTAAGGGAATTGGAGGTGTGCTTGAACTTGTTTCATGGTTTTTTACCAATTTTAAATGCAGGGTGAATAGAAACTAAGTATAAAATTATATTAAATCCGTCAATATAAAGGTAAACTTGCAGGTGTTTTATTTTTTTGCTTAAAATATTTTGGAATGGAAGTACCAGAAGGCAATTTAAGTACTTTTTAAAGTTAAACAAGTTCCAAGTAGAAAGGAGCCAAAAGTACTTGCCTTTTTACTTTCAGAATATTCACTTTTAAATAAAGTAGCTGCTTCAGAGGTTTAATGCTGCTATTTTATTCTTATGTAATGAAATACAGTATTTATAGGAAAAATAATTGAATGTTAAATAATTGTTTTGAAACTCCTAGCAGGTGATTTAGATTATTCTGTTAGCACATTATTGTTGAAGCAAGTTATTTCTGTTCATACACATAAATTTGAGATTAAAGGACAATCCATATAGTTTTAAAGGATCTGTTGGTGAACCTTACAATTTATTTTAAATGAGATTTGATCTTAAAATTGCTTTGAATTTGGCTAAGAAATCCTTTGTCCAAAGTAGAATATAAGTAGCTGCTTCTGCTTTGGCTTGTAGCATCCCCTATATCAGAGTGCAACATTTGGGTTTATTCTGTATCAAATTACTTGTAGCTCTTGGTTTAGCATAGACTGTTCCACAGTTTCTGGTAGAATGTAAATCCTTTGGTGTGTGGGTGTCACAAGTAAAAGCTGTGCTGTGCAATATTAATCATTGTCAGATCAGTCTCAAACAGTTCTATAATTGATAAACACAAGTAGATAAAACGAGTATCATACCGTGATTCTGAATTTATTTTGGGCTGTGCAAGATAACCCATAGGTTCTTTATTTTAGACTTCAGTTGGTCTGATAAGATGTGATGTTGTTTCTCTTTCTACAGAGATCCACTTAGCTGGGGTTTTTTACTGGCCCTGTACAGAAGCTAAAAGTGTGATTCGAGGTCTCCCCTTTATCCTTCCTACCCTCTCTTGCAAAAGAGACTGGATAGGAAGCACCTTTGTTTCTCCTTGTTGTTAGGTATTGCAGAAACACTTCATGTAATTTTAAAAAAGTGCTAAATTTAGCCTATAATTAATGTGTTGCTGTACAAAATTTCTGGTTTTACAGTAATAATTTTAAAAGTTCTTATGCCACTGCAAAGGTATCTTCTTGCATAGCAGGAATGAGATAAATAGGTTTTGATGTTTTCAAGTACATCAAAAGGTATTTTCGTTGTGCACCTTTTATAGGTTTTATTTTTTACACTTGCAGTATTTATTTCACGTATGGATTATTTCATATATACAAATAAAATACTACGTTTTCTGAGGGAATATTGCTGTCCCAGTATAATATCTTTTTATATGATTTATCTGAGTTGTGAATTATGTTAATATTTCAGTTTTGAAGTTTATAGTGTGTTTGGGTTTTTTAATTTTCAGGGATGTGTAAAATCTCTAATTTATCTAGCATACTGATTAGAATACAATTTATTAGGTAGGAAAAATACATCAAAATCTGTTATACAAATTGGATTTTTAAAGATGAAGATTTTAGAAACATGCTTCTCAAAATATGTTTTGAATTTGCCAAGGAAAAATGTATCGCATGAATCCTTCCTTTTTTTTTTTATTGCAGTGAATAGTTAGAGAACAAAATTATGTAATCTCATTTCAGGGAAAAAAACTTTAATGGAAATCTTGTGAAATACTCTTTGTAATGCAATAACAATTAACTTGTGCAGTGTTCAACCCTGCAATGGGGAGAAATAAGCAATGTAGAACTTCCAGCTCTTGTTAAATTGGTTTGTCAACTGTTGTTGCAATCCCCCAGGAATCTCTGCATTGCTTCCTAGAAAGAATTAAATTTGAGCTACTTTCTCCAGTTATGCAGCTGAAGCGGTTCATGAGAATTACTGGAATGTGCAAATAATTGCACCTAGGCTGTCACATTAGAATTTATGGAGCTGTCAATACTGAAAGGTGCAAGTCCATCTACATAAGCTTAAGAAAACATTTTTATATCTTGATTCCCAGTTGGTTTTCTGTCCTAAGGAAGGAAAAAAAAAATTAACATTTCAGTTAAAAGACAAGTACAGGTAGGGATTTGGCATAAGTATGTCAAATACATAAAATGAAAATGCAACAGCTTGGAGTTTTGTCGAAAACTAACCTGCTGAGACTTAAATATTCAGTCAAGAAGTTAGGTATTTGAAAATTAATTAAACGGTTTTGTGTTTGATTTCTTCTGGATTTGTCTAGAATTCAGAACTTGATACAGAATTACTGTTTATCTGTGTTCAGCTGAGTAAACCTTGTGGAAGTAACTTGCCTCCAAATCCTGAAATAATTTAATATATTCTGGAATATTACTGTGGAAATACCCTAATTAGAGGACTGTAAAATATTAACTTAGAGGTTTTTAAAATTTGGATAAGCTTTCAGTGCCTTTATCTTACAGGCAAAAGTGCTGGCTTTGTACTTGGATCTGTGGAATCCCTTGAGCCAGGATTGTTTTGCATAGCTAAAAGTACCCTTTCTATATCGTTGTGCCCTGCTTACTTTATATCAGTGACATTCAGAGGACCTCTTTTCAGCCTATGTTGATGTTTTCCATTGACTTTCACCTTTGCAGACACAAGAAAATGGACAGTGGTGATGCATTTTGATTGTCTGTCAGTTGGACCCATAGGGAGTTAGTAATGGTAATTTTAATGTTGGTTTTGCTAGGACTTAGTCACAGCTATGAGCCAGTACTAAACCTGTTCAAATGGCCTTCTTTATTGCCGCATTATTTTTAGGTTTAAGAGGCCAACTTTAGAAACTTCTTTATTTGGTGAACATTGTAGGAATATAGTTCCTGTATTCTCATACAAGCATCCAAGGACAACTTTGAAAAAACCTTAGGACTCTTCTGATATTACATAACAGTTGCAGTTCTAAACTGTTCCAGTTAGTACCAGAAATTCTTATTGAGAGCCTCAGAATGAAGACCAACAGAAGATTTGTGTGCCAGCTACTATATCCTCTTTTATTAAAAGTTTTTAAAGGTGAACTGCAGGTGGATGTTACTTCTAACAAAATGTTGGCTACACTGGTTTGCTGTCATTTCTTCAATTTGTGTATCAGTAAGAACAGACACAGAAATATTTCTGAAATCATAATTGCCTTCCTTTGAAAGGAGTTTTAGTGCCAGGGGCAGTAATGCAAGTCTGAAACAGTTTGGATTTATCTCATGCCAGTGGACGTTACAATAAAAAAAATATGTTCATATGATAAGGAACAGATAGTTATACCAGGATGCACTATGGCCAGGACGAAAACTAATTGTTGAGTGTGGGTGTCCCAAATTAGTGTTTTTTCCGGTTTAGTTACTTGAGTATCTGCAATTTATGTCATGCAAAATAATCATAGCGAAAAATCTAAGTATAGTGTGAACTTTTTATGTTGGACCAGTACCATGAAAGTTTTCTTCAGACATCAGAATTCATAGATAAAGACTTAGTGGGTGCCTTTGGCTGCAAGATTCAACTGTGTAGCCTTGTACTTCAGCATAGGAAAAAGAGAAAAATGGACTACCATTGTGTATGTGCAGAAGGTAAAGAAGCAATTGAAGTGCAACTGGCCATGAGAACGGCACTCTAGTTCTTGTCTTTCAGAAGTTGAGTGATGTCTTGAGAATTGGTAGATAATTGATTGTGGAGTCCCCATCACTGAAGACAATGGCATTTTCAGCTGACTTATGGCTACAGGTTTTTTAAGACAGTACAACAAATATAAAGTAGATAATAAAGCGTTTTCTCATTAAATACACTGAATATTCAAAATCTTTGTAGCTTTTTTAAGGCAAAAAAGTAGGTAATTTGTTGGAAGGTGCCAAGAGTTGGACATTTCATTTTCAGTTTCATAAATCACAAGGTAGAGAATGAATGCATATTGTCTCATGAAACAAGATTATTAAGCTCTTGAATACTCTATATAGCACATTCTTTACTAATACTATCTTTTAGATGTAAAATATAGCTGCTTTTTTAAGTGTGTTGTCTATTTTTATTATTTTGGGTCACTCTGATGCATTAACTAGATATTTTGCCTCGGTGAAGCAGCTCTTTTATTTTTCAGATACAGACAGTTGAACAGATTTTTTCAGAATAAACTGAATTTCAAGCTAAACACAAAAGGAAAGAAAGAAACTGCTCTAGAGTATTTGTGTGTGTACCCTTCCATACTTGTACCATAGGTTAATAATACTTAATGACAATAAAATCCTTAAAGCTGGACTCACAATTTCTTTTGTGCCTTTAGTGTTCTCTTTTTAAATTACACATATGTATGTACCCATACACAGTCTTAAATATGACTTTGCTTGTTGTGAGATAATCTTAGTAAGTACTCCAAAGCATATTTTAAAAAATTTTTGAAAATTGTTCTTTCGTGGCGTCTGTATCCTTAAGCTTTAGGAGTAAGGATAAAACAACTTTAAAACAGCTGTGGTCTGAGGCCTGAATTGATTGTGTGAAGATTACTTGTGACCCTGACTCTTCAGCTGTTGAGCTGCATTTATTAGAAGCAAGTGTTAAGGAGCTCATGGCTGGAGTTACTGGAGGGATTCTCTTCCTGGATTAGAGAAACTTCTGGTCTTTTCCAGAAAGTTTAAAATGACTGAGGAGTTACCATGGATATTGATTATTAGTAGAGGTGACATTAGTTTTGTGGGTTTGGGAGACTTTGTAGAGGTGGGCCTACTTTTTCTCATGTTTATAATAAGGCTTGAAGCCTTCAGAACTACAAGTGAAAAATGTATGTACTTACGTTTCACAGGTGTTCTCAGCTGAAATGCTCTTGACTTGAACTAGGATGTTAAAGATTATGATTATGAGAACAGTATTGTATGTGTTACTTGTAAAATATTATAAATAGTATCTTTCTGTATGCAATTGCCATCATGTTTTCTTCATTGTCTATTTTTTTCTGCAGTGTTTCAAAATCTTATATATCTATTTTATTCTACCGTATGATAAAGATAGTTCAACATGAAATTTATTATTCATTGAGTAAGCACATCACTTGGTTTTCTTCTTGCGGAAATAGAAATCTTATTTTCAGTTAAATTTTGAAGGTATTTCTGCACAATTAAAGCTTTCATCTTACAGCTGTTTCAGCTGTTGCGCCATTTAATCTTTTTTTTTTTTTTATTCCTTTGTTGCTCAGCCCTTTAACTGACCAGCCATATGGAGATACAGTTTTATAATGGCAATCATATGTAGACAGGTGACTCATTTCAATCACCACAAACTATTCTGGAGCACTGGCTGAGATAGTATTGTAAGCAGGGACAGAGCCCTGCATGCAGTGCCACAGTGCAGTTCTGTGTTCATTGTCACCCTGTCCTGGCCTTGGGCAGGAGTGTGGAGATATCCCAGCTGTCAGCTCAAATACAAACCTTGGGAGACAAACGTAGGGTGGAATCTGGTGAGACATGCAAGCTGAACTCAGAAACACAAGATCTCTTGCTAGGTTATAAAATCCCTTGGAGGTGGACCCTGGTAGTGCCTTTTATAAGATGGCTGAAAATCTCAATATGTTAAACATAGGTCTAGGCTATAACTCTAGTTTATATATAGGTTTATATATTTGTGTGCATATAGACCATTATAGATATGGCTTGTACACAAAATATATAGATATCCAGCTCAAGCAGGTACTTTTGAGTCTGTGCAAGTTAGAATGTTGTAATTCCAGAATGATTTTATTATGTGATATTAACTTTATTCTGTTCAGATTACTTCATGTTATTATGCATCATGGAAAAATACCAATTGAATTCTATTTTCATTTAAAAGATGATGTTGCATTTGAATGTAAGGACTCTAGACTTTCTTAAACATTAAGCAGTTTTTCAGTTTGAAGACCATATGTAGAATGATTTGCAGTAAACTAAATAGCTTAAGAAATTTGATCACTTTATTCTGGAGCTATTTGTGCCTGCTTTTCTCAACTGTTAAAACTATCGTGCTGCTGTTTTGTGAGTGTAGAGGTTACTGACATATGAGTTAAATTAAACAGGAAAAAACGTATATTATTGTACCTTTAGTAGGAATTGTTTCTGGTTTTGAGAATGGTGTAACCATTTAAAATGCTGAAGTTACTCAGCAGTATATATGATGAAAAAAGGCAGTTGTGTAATTTATGATTTTACTAAGATTTTGCTTCAGTTTTGTGATCAACTTAGGTCTTATTTGATATTAGTCTTGCATGCTTGAATTTTCAACCTCAGGGTTTTTCAGACTCCGCTCTTAAAACAGCACTAAATTGAACTTGGTTGGGATTATCTATGTTTCTTTTTCAGTATTCTGATTGTTCCCCATGTGCAGGTTACATGCCGCTGTTCAAATACTCCACAGCCAGTGATGGCACAGCTTTATTAACTGCAGAAACACAATGGTGAATGGTGAGTGCAAGAACTGTCAGCTAATGGGGCCTCTTGTCCCACTTCAGTCCAATTTAGATTGCAGAGTAGGTGGCTGACCTACTTGTACTTTGCTCAAGCATTAATTTAAAATGGCATAAAAAGCTTTCCTTTTCCTGAAAAGCGGGAGCAAGTTAGAAAAAACTGCTCTTTTTGAAGTTAGTTGGCCAAATTTAAGGATCGGTTTCACATTTTTACATTTAGGGAATTCAACACTTGAGTGATTTGTGTATTTGAGAGCTGATTAAGGTCACATAACATGTATCCAGATCACTGGAAATCATTAGGAAGACTGGCTGCTGTGCTTTCTTTTCTAAACCCCTAATAAGATTAGCAAAACCTTTGCAAACCAAAGAAAAACTTTTACCTTTTCTCTTGCCTGACCTGGTTCTCATGTGCCTCTTTTAAAGCAGCACCTTGTTTTGCACATGAAAACTCTAGATTTTTCAGTTACATTAGGGTTAAAGTAGATTTTAAAAAAACTCCAAACAAATGAAAACCAACTGCCCCCCACCCCCCCAACCTTTGTCTTTGCTTGTATATTACATACACGGGAAGGCCATAAAATATTATCTCTGATATTTAAGAATGATACTTCCAGCTTAGACTAATGAATTTAGTACATGGTAAGAAGCCAATTCATTGTATTTATTACAAAAAAATAATTACATGTTTTCAGGGAATGTTTAATTCTACTAAGCAGCTCATGTTGTCTAGATTACTAAGTGGTAAGTAGAGGTCTTCTGACGTTGTTGCAGTAATTATCATTTCAGGACCAGAAAATTAAATTTCCTAGAAACATGCGAAGTTGTGGCTAAATTTTACCTCAGATTCACTGAGCTGAAAATTGGTTTAAATAGAATTCAATAGTTTCTTTTTTCAGTGACAATGTTAATGAAACTAAGTATTGAGTAACCTTCTCTTCATCTTTAACACAAGCAAACAATTTAAATTCTCCTAATAGTTCTTTAGGAGCTGCATTCATTTTGCTTTAAAATCTGAATTAATCTTATTTAATCTTAAATATGAAATACAGTCACACGCTCTTTTGTACTGTTGCAGTATAGCATTGATTTTGAAACACTTGAACAGATGTTTTATTGTTCCTAAATGAAAATTACTTATTTAACTTACTGTAAAGAAGGACAGTTGAAGTTAAATGTGCCTGTAATTATTTTCTTTCTAAATTTATGAAGACTTCTGTAGAGGTCTGTACATTTTGTAAATGAAACTGATGAAATGGTGCATAAACTGATGACCATCGCAGCTGAAAATATTGCTTTTAAACTGCTATCTTTCTTAGCAGTTTTTTCATTGATAGTGTTTCCCCAAATACTAAACTACCCTTTAATGTATTTTGAGACCTGAGGAATGTTGCATGATTATTTGACCCACTTTTTGTCAGCAGGGCTATGGCAGTGAGGGGATAATGAGTGCTGAAGGAATTGGTAATTATGGAAACTACTGTTTAGAGCCTTTTCACAGCTTTGATCTAAGCCAACAATTATGGAAGTTATAATTTAATTTCTGCTTTAGGGTACAAGTCCTGGGGTACAGTTCTCTGCTAGCTTTGGCTGTACCTTGAGCAAAAGCTATACTAGCAAATAATTTCTGGTGTTGCAGGGTACTTGTGTTGAGGAGCTGTCCTAGAAAATTGCCGGGTTTGCTTACTAGAGAATAATCCATTCAGCTCCAAGGAGTTTTGTGTGGAAATGTGATGTCTCTATAATGTTTCTGTCACGTATAGCCTGAGCACATTGTGATCTCGTATTTTAGTGGGTCTGGGGGTCTTCTCTTTCACCTTCAGCAGTGTCCTTCTGTGACACTCTATAGGAAGGTTTGTTATCCCTTGTGCTTTCTCTTTATCCATGGTAAGGAAATCATCGCTTCCCCACTTTATTTTAGTTGTATCTCCAAAAAGTGACAGAAAAATTCACTAATACTTGAAGAGTGCACAGAATTTCCTAGGTTCACCCATGCAGCTTCCCCTGCCCCCCAATCAGCCTTCCTAGTTTTTGCCAAGCATATTCAACTGTATCTCTCTAAGGTAAGCAGAAGGTAGGATATGCTGACATGTTTGTTTATGCAGAGATTTAGTTTCTACAGTGATTTAGGCCTTGGAAACAAATGTATGTTAAAGACCAGGCTGAATTTGGCTCAAATTATGTATCTGAATTGGTTCTCTCCTGAAGTAAAGAACAGTAGCTCCTCAGTGCAACCTTCAGATTCAGGAAGTCTGCCATGTTTCACCTTAATTTAAGGGTTTAGATCTGCTTCCATTTCATGCACATCAGTATTCCATTAATTAATATTACAGCCCTGTATTTCCTGAGATGGAAAAGCACAGCTTTTGACAGTGGAACACCGAAACACCACATCTGTTTCCTAAGTGACGCATCTGTAAACTGTGCCTACGTTTTTCACTGAGATATTTAAAAACACTCCTCCACTGAAGCCAGTTGTATGGTTAAAAATACCTTCCGTTAAAATGGGCTACCCATGGTCTTTCCTAAAGGTTATAGAGCACCAAATATTCAGCTTTACAGATCCATATTATGGCTGAAAACCCTGTGTTATTTTGAGTGCTGCAGTGTGAAGACGGTGGGGGGAAGACATTAGCTTGAGCTACAAGGTTTTCATCAGCCCACAGGAAGTGCTAAAGTACACGCTGATGAGAGAATTGTGTTTGTGGAAATGGAGGACAGGCAGTGCTGTGCAGGTGCTGTGGTTATCTGTGCAGTTTTGCTGACCAGCTCCATAGCTGGAAAAAATGCAAGTGAATTAAGGCGTGACTTTTCAGGTGAATAGCTTGTATGCAGAATGTGGGATGACTTTCCAAATAACTGTCAAAGCTGCTGTTTCCTACCAAAATGTACTCTGTTTCACAGCCGGTACCAAAGTATTTTTGGCCGAGTGTGATATTTTGCAATGTTTGTTTGAATGTGAGAGAGCGTGTTCATCATGTTTGAACTGATGGTTCTGGGCTCGCATAGCCTGCTGTCCACAACACACATCTATTTCTAGAATGGTTATTGTATTGCTTTTTATTTATGTCCTTTTGTGAGGTTTATATTTTAAAGTAGAGCAATGTTCATACTGGGTGATCACATAAGTAAGTTTTGATGTCTGAGACAGAGCTTCTTTTAATATTATATTTTGCTTCTTAATTATATGCCATTTTAGAACAGTTGTGTACATGTCACTTTTGTCTGCTTCTGCGTTGTCAGTGCAGCTGTAAATGCTGTTTCTTAGTTTCTCTCCTGGAGACTCAATCCATATCACTCCTCTGTGCTGCCCTTGATTTTGTACTGTTGCAAAATTCTACTTAATATGAAGCATGTACGCTTTAGGTATTTCCCTTGACATTTTACAAAAATAAGTTTTCATTATGAATGTATATAACAAGCCATCTAATTCCGCTAGGAAAAGGGTCAATTATTTTTTTTCAAGCTATCTGGACACTTAAAGATTTCTTGCTAACTAAATGCTTACCAAGTGTAATTTGCGAGTTGAAGATGTGTAGTCTTTTGCCCCCTTCATGCTTTTTTTGAAACAAACCTAAAAGTGTACTTATTTCAGTTCTATTTATTTAGGAAGGATGCCAAGATATCAAGGTGAATTTCATTTTGGGGGACTTTGACAGGACATATGAATCACTGTGTGATGTCGCAGGCATTATAAAAGTGAACATTAGAGATGGGTGAACACTTGTAATTAAATTAAAGTTCTTCCTGTGCTTTATCATTTTAATCACTCGATCCTATACAGTGGAAAACCTTCGATTTGAAAAACAGAGTATTTTGTAATGTAATTTTAATTTACAGATAATCCTGATTTATTCAGCTGGTGCTTTTTTTTTTTTTTCTCCAGTGAAGAAAATGTAAATGCGGATTTTTCCCTCATATCTCCAGATTAAAAAAAAAGTATAGTCTGAAAATGTTAAGATTTGTTTTAAAGATATGCAAGTATTTTAAAGCTCCTCACATCACTTCATCAACTTTGCATCCTTATCTGATATATCTATGCCATTTAAAGCATGTATTTTGCAGTCATAATAATTTCTGTGGTCAGTATCTATTTAACTTAAAATAGAAACCTCTGCAAAGCCTCTGAAGGCAATTAGGAGCTTCTCAGGTTAGAACAAAAATGGCACAATTAAAATAATACACCTACACGCATTGGCATGTCAAGCTGAGAATAAAAAATAATTTTTATTCGTAAAGTCAATGTTGTGCTATTTCAGGTATCTCCTGGTTAGTTGGGAAATGCAGAGGGAGGCTATGCTGGCAGCATGTGGGAGCTCGTAGGGATGGTTAGGTCGTGAATGTGCAAAAATCCAGCATGTGTTGCAGCAACGTGTCTAACCATGTTAGTGGCACGTCTGGCCACTAATTATGGGGAAAAGGACAGGAGATAATGGCTGCCACCTTGTCCTGGTTTAGGGCAAATGTTTAGGAGGCTCTTCCAGGGCTCTTCCAGTCTTCTTTGGAGTGTGAGAGTGAGATAGTGTTTCTACATGGATGAAACAAAATATGCAGGCTGAGAGTCCTTTTGACAATGTTGGGTCATTGCCTCATGTTGCAGGTGTATTGTGCTGTGTCTTATTCAAATTGCTTGATCAGTAATTTTAAGTTGCATTTATTTAATAAAAACGGTAGTGACCAGAATGGCTGTTCTTATTCCTTTTATTATGCATTGTGAAATTTATCCACTGTAAGATTGCATCACACAGTGTTAATGTGCCTTAAGAGTTTAATTTTAGAGACTACCTCCTCACTAGGGTTGTGTGGGACGTTTTTTACATGTAGTAATTATCACAGAAGTTTAATCTCTTTAGTAATCTTCTGATGTGTGCTGAAACTATGTGTGGTCATGGCTTGTATATTTAGGGCAGCAATTGAGTACTACTCTTAGTGGTTTCACTTACAGCATTTAACGAACATGGGCATGGGTGAATATGGTCCAATTCTGAGGAGCCTGTTGTGGAACAAGCAACTTTAAACTCAGGGAGTTTCCTTAATTGCCAGAAGTGCAAAGGAGTCTCTTTGTATTCAGAGTCATTAACACCTAGTATGAATTGGCAGCTTTTTGTTATTTAATGTCATTTTATGTTATTTGCTAACTGAAAAAGGTCTAGGTGGCAGATTATTTGGGTATCCAAACTAGAAAATCGAGGAATAAACATTGCTCCCAGTCTCCAAGGAGTGTGCCTGGTAGGAAGTAAGTTTGCAGAGGCTGTAACAGCATGCATTTCCTAGATTCCTTCCTTTAGTGCTCACGCTTCACCAGATAGGTCTTTCCTAAAATCATTTGGTGCATGGCTCTGCCAACTGTAACATAAAGACTGAATTCCCAAAGAACTAGTGGTTCAATTTCCTTTTACGGTCATCTCTCTGGTGTTTGTTATTGTAGTTGTTTTCTTGAGGGAGACTAAGGGATTGTCTTAAATCCCTCTGGAAGAGGGTGCATTCTCCTTGTTTTATAGATGGAAGATGATCTAGGCCCAAGTAATTGATTTGAGATTCTACCTTTAAAAATCTAAGGTCTAACTTCTGTTAATAAAATATAGTCATATCTACTGATTGCAATTAGAAGACTTCACAGCACTGAGTAGCAGTGATTAATCATGGTTTGATGCATTTCTTCGCTGCACCCAGGGGCTGGAAATTTTTTTTTGTGTCACTTGAATGTATAAACCAAATCATTCTTTATTGCTTTCCATATTAATTTATGGATTTTACAGTGTCAGTAGCTGTGATTCTTAACAGTTTTTGTAACATGATTACACAATATTGCTAAATAAGGTATGTCACTTTTTTCTATGTAAACCGTAAACCGATAACAACCCTGAAGAAACTGGAAACTCTTATAGAGCAAGTTCTTTGGACAGTAGAAAAGGAAGTAATATCTAAACTGCTTTGTTTAACTGGAGAATACGAGTTTGAGCATATTCATGGCATGTATGCTGGGTAACAAACTACAGTAGTTTGCTTTTAAAGCATAGGTTGTATTTGTTTCTGTACAAGGGAGTCTTACTTCCTTCTTATTCTGTGTGGAACAAAACCTGAGACGTGAATAATAAGGAAAAACATTCTAGCTGAAAGTTGTTAGGAGCAGCTAATTGAAGTTGAGTCATGTCCTTATAAATAAGTAATTCACTCCTTAGTCATGAAACTTGGAATCCTGACAAGTCAGACACATGGTGACAAATCTTGTCATTCCAAAAATAAGTTTATAACCTGATGTGACCAGGTGCTTTTCTGTTCTGCAGGCTGGTAGACTGTTTCTGTCTCAGCTTGCATCTCTAGAGTCCTTGGAGACAATGTATGGCAACACCATTTGGTTTTCTAAATATGGATTAATTTTTTTTCTTCTGTATCTCATCTTGAGGATAGTTAATCACTGGAATAGGCTGCAGAAAGGGGTTGTGCTGTCTCCATCGCTGGGGGTTCAAGATCCATCTGTATAAAAGCCCTGAGCAGCCTGGGCTGATTGTTCTTGGAAGGTTCTGTCACTATGTGATTTTGAGATGTTTCTCTGTAGTGGACCAGTTTCTCACCTAGAGCCAGTTAATCATTGCCATGCTTTAAAGCAGTCCATTGAACATGGGACTGTAGTTAGATTTTTTTAAAGCTATCTTTTTGAGTGTAGTGAAATACATTTTCGAAATAAATATGATCTTCCAAAAGAGATCAGAATGTAAAAATCTCACTTTCAATGATCCTACCAGTTACACAGTAAGAGTTCATCAACGTTATTTGTTACTAAAAGCTTGAGGGATTTAACTGAAGGATTTCTTTAAAAGCTTTTCCTCATCTTCCTGTTGAAAAGTGCCTTAACAGAAATTTTGGGATTCACTGGATTGTTTCAGCTTCTTAATATTCTGCATTTGTTGCACAGAAAAAAAAAAATAAAATCAAGTATTTCAACATGAACCAAGCAAGGAATCTTGCAAATTGCTTTCATAGTAATAACAAAACCAACTTTTTGAGAGCAGAGGCAGCCTATTGTGTCCAACTGGTTTTGTGTATAGTATCTGAAGGTCTGCTTGCTCATTATTAGTTAATATTTTCTAAAATCCTTGTGTGTTAAGCCTTCAGGATGTTTATAGCACTTATTTTCACAGAGCGGGACACTAGCAGTGAGGAAGAAATTCAAGGTCTTTAGCATAAAGCATGGCTAGAATGTTCCCTAAGAGTAAGTTTTTTAAAAAAGCCACATTTATTTATTAAGATCTGTTTCCTTATGTCAAAGATCAATGTATCCTAATTTACAAGAATTGCTTAAAAGCAAGGGCCAAGAAACTGGAGCCTTGTTTGTTTGCATCATTTCCGTAGTTATTACAGTATGTACTGTTTAGGATAGAGTTATTTTTGCAGTTGGACTTTGTGGTTTATTTTTAGCCTATATAAGCTCTCGTGGCTAAAGCGTGCTTGTGACAAAAGGCAGCAGGGGCTCGGAACTGGTAAGGCATTCTCTGGGCTGCTTTTTTTGATGACTGCAGCACTGTTTGTTTAGCAGTTGGGGAATAAGAAAAAGGCGCTGAAGAGATGGGCCTGGAGTTGTGGAATGAGAAGGAAAAGAGTGGATGAAGCCAAGCCGTTGTGGGAATATAGGAAGTGGGTGTGGGCACTGTGCTTTCCTATAGAGTTATTGGTTTTGCTGCAATCCAACTGACCAAAGAACCCCCAGCTCTGAGCTGCAGGTGATTGCTTGAGGAGAATCTGTTCAGAATTCATCTTTCTTGTTGTATCCGTCTAAATTTTCTGGATTTATGTGACAGCTGGAGTTGTTAATTTTATAGTGAAATGGAAGACCCTGCCAAACAAAAAAAAAGTGCAATGAACTTTACTTCTGAAACCTCTGCAAATTCACTTGGAGGATGGAAGGACCAAACGCTTACAAAAAATGTGCTAAAGGCCTGGCTGCTGTAATAATTCTATTTTGTGAGGGTAGCATGACTCATGCCATTTAATGTTCCTATCTCAGTATACAGTTTATTTTTAAGTAGGGCTGTAAAGATTTTCTGTACCAGTTGTTGCTATGACTTCACAATATTTCCCTAAATACGCTTGCTCATACTTTCTCACAGCATAGTATTTGGCTTATTAAAACCTTAATTCCATCAGTATTTCCTGAGTGCTGATCGTTTTCATGCTTCTATTGGAAAAAAAAGGATAACTTGGTGTATTATGTAGTTCTAGTTGCGGAGGAATAAAAGGGTTTTGTTTGTTTTTTTTTAAAACCCAGTCACCACAACCTGTTCCCTCATTAAGAGAATGTTCCTGTATTTGAGCTTTTTCAACTTTTCCATGTAACTTTTCAGAGTAAATTTGCAGAAATTATTTAGTTTAAGCTATTTTGTTAAAGGTAAGTGGACACTGTATTATTACTTCAGAGCACTTTCATTGTTTTTTCTGTCTGTAATTGGAAATGAAAAATACCGCTAGTGCGGTTTGGGAGAGTGGGGTGGAGGGCTGTATGGGATGGGCTGAAAGTTTCCTTTAAGTTTATACTTCAGGGTTTCTTTTTCCCAAGATGCTGAACTGCACAGCTGTCTGCCAGATCACTTCCAAATGACAGTGAACACTTTGGTTGAAAGGTCTTGGTGTAGTGGAGGAAAACTGCCCTAAGCTGTTCCTGACGACCTTCGGAATCTCATTTCTCCCTTGTTCTGCATGGTGTGCCTTGCTGTTTAATTTTAAACCATTCTTGTGAATTGGTCCAGATAGTTGCAAGCTTACTGCACTTTGGTTTCCTTCATATGATGCTTACAGCTGTCTAAACAAGGACGTGAGAAAATATACACATTTAAAAACGTGATCTTTGCTTACCTTAATGTATTCTGAAAAGTGCAAGGGGCAAAATTGATCTGGAAAGAACGCATTCCGTGTAAAGGTGTGCTGCTAGAGAAACTGACAGTTGAACAGCAGTTTGACTTTTCCCTCTTGGCGCGGTAAAAGCACAGGTGGAAAAAACTGGTTTTTTGGTAATTACTACTAAGATATTTTGAAGATTGTTACACTAACGTGCCTCTATGATTTTTCCTTTCTAGTTTGCCATTTTGTGCCACTTTTCTTATATTTTGCCTGTCTTTTAAGAATTTTAACAATTGACATTCCTGTTGAGGTTTTTAGTTCCATATTCAGTGCTAAGGTTATGTAAGCTTTTTGTGAATTTCATTACATAAATGAATTGGATGAAAAACTGATAAAGACAAACAGCTTGTCTTCCCAGCCAGGGTAATTTTGTTATGTTTGTGCTGCAGCTGTCCGAAGAACTGTTTTGTTTCAGTAGCTGGATTTTGATATAAACAAGCCCCTACCCTTATGGTGCTATTATTTTCGATGTATCCCAGAAATGCTGATTTACTGCTGAATTCTCCTTGCCTGGGAGGCTTTCAATTCCATTTCTTTCGGCAGTTTGTCATAACCACTGGACCGCAAGGTCAGGTTTGGTGATACTTTCTGTCCCCTTATGAAGGGGCCATGGTACTTTAATGAAAGCAAGATGGATAGGTCAAAAAAAAAAGAGGGAGCTTCAACTTAGTCTGCTGATAAAAGTATTCATCCCACAAGGGGTGGTCAAGTCTGTTTACCTGTGTGTATCCCTGGTAGTAGTTAGAGATAAACTTGGCAAGAGACATCTAAACAGGAGAACCTGATGAAGTATCAGCAGAGAACAGACGGGGATTTGTGCGTGTGTGTGTTGGGAGGCAGCTCTTTGTCTCTCCTCCTGCTTGGTCTCCAGCCCACAAATTGCATTTGTGAAGGCAAGTGCCTGGATTTTTGTCTCAGTAATGTTTTTGGTGTTAATCTTACGTGTTAGCTTAGGATAAGCCTAACCTTTTTCATACCCGGTGATTTGTACAGTCATCTGCTTCAATGAGGGTAGATTATATTTTTCTTCCTTGAAGCTGTGTCTATAAAAGTGAAAATGCCTGCATTGTTAAAGCAATGACTTACTTCTAATAAAGCTCAGAACTCTGAGCTGATGGGTTTTCTGTTTGTTTGATTTGCTAAAACAGAACAATGACAAGAAGACATTTCTTTTTCTTTAAACCAACAAATTTTGGTCTTAAATATTTCTGGTGAGTTTCGTTGTATAAGACAGCTTTCCAGTGGAAAAGGAATAGGAATTGGTGCAGGTTATTGTTGCAGAATCAAAGGTCAGCTGATTATCTCATTGGAATGTTTTGAAAGTGGAGTAGTTAATGAGTAAGCATCTCGCTGCTCAGTCTTTTCTTTTGGTTGTAATAGGGAATTTTATCATTAAATAAATTCAAGAGTTTAGTGAAATGTGATATAAGCAGATTCATTGAGTGTTTTCTGGACAACCAGTGTCATGATAAAAGCCATGAACTTTGTGTGGTAGATGTTTTCTGTTCCAAAATACCCTGTGTGGTTACTTCTTGTTTTTATTTGGCATCTCTAGCTATTGAAGTGTTGAAAGAAGTTACTTAACGTAATTTTTTTTTCATAACTTCATAACTGTACTTCATTAAGAATGCTCATAAACTTTTCTTTGTTTTTACAGATTCTGAAAGTGTTTAAGCTCTGAATACTTACAAGCTCTTCATACATAGCAATGTCTGGCTCATATGATGATTCCGTTGGAGTAGAAGTTTCTAGTGATAGCTTCTGGGAGGTAATCCAAATGTTTTATTTAATATTTTGATTTTATTTTTTACTCTGATTGTAGAAAATCTGATTTTTGTGCATTATAAACTGTGGAGAGAGCTGGAATACAAGACACATTGGTTATTGTGATCTGCAGAAATAGTTGTCAGGGTAGAAATTACCTTTTGAATTTTGAGCTGGTTCTGTCGAGGGCTTTAATGGGCACAACATGAGGATCATCCATTTGAGTAGGGTATGCAATTCAGAATTGAACCTTGGTCAATTTTTATTGCCAAGGAAGGGTGTGTGTGAGTATCTTTTAAAATGATCAATGTTAAATCCAAAGTAACTGTTCCAGGCTACTGTAAGTGTACATAAATTACAAATGTAAGCTACTGTGTGGATGTACTACCTGTCTCCTGTTTGTATCTGGATATAAGTGTAAACTTTTTTGAGAGAAGTTATGCTTATCTCAGTGTAAAAGAACACCTGCAGAAAGATAATATAAAATACTTTGTTATATCAGTAATTTGTGCTGTCTCAATCTGACAGAAGCTTTCAATGCTGTGATAATCTCTAAAGAGAGGAAACTTCATAAAGCAGTAATACTTTAAATAAAGTAAGTCTGTTTCTTAGAGTAAAAAGAAAGGCTTGACAGTGTCAATACTGACACAATTGGAGGTAAGTACACTGTCCAAATTAGCTGTGTTCAGTAGGAAAAACTTCTGCCATTTGAGAGGGAGCTCTTTTGAGTTTGAACTATAGCAAACATGAAAATATGGCTTTGGAAACCTGTCTGAATATTTCTCTTATCAGAGACCTGTGTAAGACAGCTTGATTTTGGTGACCTGATATTGTAATTGCTCTGAAATGTAAGCTTTTCTAAACCACTAAACTGTGTCTAAACCACACCACTGTGTCTATGTTGACAGCATATTATATTTTGATGCAGATCTCCCATGGTTTTTCAATATATTTTCTAAAAGACCTAATGCTAGTGACATTCTGGTTGAGTAGAGAGGTACAGTTTTTTGAGGAGACATATTTTTGTGTTTAATATGTCTGTCTTATTTATAAAGTCCTTTTAAAATCACTGTATTCTAAGCCTTGACCCCATTTGTTGTAGGGGTACTCTGTAGGATGACTGCAGAGAGGCTGTGGGACCACTTGATGTATAACCACAAAGATTGTACTTCGTTATTAAAATGATAGTTGGAAAGTCATGGCAATCAGGGAATTTTCAGGTGACAGGAAAGAGTGAAACACTGTACCTGTCTTTAAAAGGGGTAGGAAGGACAACCTTGGGAGCTACTGCTCCTGGAAGTGTCTCTCAGCTGGCTTGACCCTGAGCAATCTGAGCTATCACACCTGCTCTGAGCAGGGGATTGGTCTACCTGAACTGCAGAGGATCCTTCCAACCTCAATGTTACCATGTGGTTTGTTTTATGCTGAGGCAACTTCCTGAAAAGGCTTCGTTGCTAGAAGTGTTTCAAAATTAAATAAGGATGCAGTCATGAAAAAAGAATTCAGAACCAAAGGGGATATTTTGATGTGTGTTGGGCATTGTATACTTGGCAGCAGAACATGATTTCTGGCTGACTGTTCTGTACCAAGCTATTGTCCTCCATCAAATAACCATGTCTGGAGGCATAAAAGTGAGTGAATGAGAATGAAAATTCTGTAAACTAGGGTGATTATGTTTGGACTAATTTGAACTCAAAGAATTAAATCAAATAAAGGATGGTCAGAAATGGCAATTGCCTTCAGTTGGGGCATTCATGAAGGTTTGCTTAAATGTATTAGATTCTTATAATAAGTGGCTTATTTGTGTTTATGCTATTGGTGACTTACTTTACATCATTTTGTAAACGCTAGTACTTAAGTCTGTTTCCTTGGACTTTTCTGTGTATTCTTTCCAAAAGGTCAGGACTGCAGTCTGTTTCATAAGCAATGTGAGTAGGCTAATGAATAATACATGAGCATACCTTTGTTTATCATTGGATAAGGAAATGTTAGACTTGTGTATAGCAATCAGTTGGTTTCCTTATAGGATCTTCTACACTTTTTCTTTTTTGACGTATAACCACAAAGATTGTACTTTGTTATTAAAATGATAGTTGGAAAGTCATGGCAATCAGGGGAATTTCCAGGTGACAGGAAAGAGTGAAACACTACCTGACTTTAAAAGGGATAGGAAGGACAACCCTGGGAACTACTCACCCCTTTGTCTGGGAACGTCATAGACCTTCTTAGAAGCTCTGATAAGGCACAAGGAGGACAGGGAGGTGATTTGAGGCAGCTGAGGGCAGATATTGCCTGACCAACTTTGTGGCCTTTTCCAGGGGTGTGACTCCATCAGTGGACAAGAGAAAGGGTTCAGGTGTCATTTATGTGGATTGCTGTAAAGCTTTGGACATGGTCCCTCACGACTTCCTTCTCTCCAAACTGGGGAGTTGTGGATTGCTGGATGGAAAAGGAATCACGTGTGGGGTTGCATCCAGAGGAAAGCAGTCAATGGCTCAGAATCCCAATGGACATCGGTTACAAGTGGTGTCCCTCAGGGATCTGCCCTGGGACCAGTGTTATTAAATATCTCCATTAATGGCATAGAGGGATCGAGGGCACCCTCATCAGGCTTGCAGATGACACCAAGCTGAGGATGCAGTGACAATCCAGAGGAACCTGGGCAATCTTGAGCAGTGACCCATGGGAATCTCACGAGGTTTAACAAGACCAAGTGCTGGTGCTGCCCCTGTGTCAAGCACATCTCTGTGTGGGAAGGATCCAGGTGGGGGTGAACACAGGGAGCAGCCTTGGGAGAAGGACTTGGGGGTGCTGTGGGTGACAGCTCAGCATGCCCCAACCCAGAACCCCCTGTGCTGGGCTGAGCTCCCAGCATGGGCAGCAGGAGAAGGGGGATTCTGCCCCACCCTGCTGAGATGCCCCTGCAGAGCTGCACCCAGCCTTGGGCCCAGCACAGGAAGGACAGGGAGCTGCTGGAGCCAGTCCAGAGCAGGGACACCAAGGGGATCAGAGGGATAGAGCAGCTCTGCTCTGAGGAAAGGCTGAAGGAATTGGGATTGTTCAGCCTGGAGAAGAGAAGGCTTTGGGGTGACCTCATTGTGGCCTTGCAGTGCCTGAAGGGAGCCCACAGGAGAGATGGAGAGAGACTCTTGACAATGGCCTGGAGTGACAGGACAAGGGGCAATGGCTTCACACTGACAGAGAGCAGGTTTAGATGGGATATGAGGAAGAAATTGTCCCTTGTGAGGATGGTGAGGCCCTGGCATAGGTTTCCCAGAGAAGATGTGGGTGCCGTGTCCCTGGCAGTGTCCAAAGCCAGGCTGGATGGGGCTCTGAGCAACCTGGGATAGTGGCAGGTGTCCCTGCCCGTGGCAGGGGCTTGCAGCGAGATGATCTTTAAGATCCCTTCCAATCCAAGCCATTCCGTGATACTTCTAGTTTGGAGTCTTCTATCCAAACTAAATTTGATATTTAGTCTAAAACCCATCCCTTTTTTATATGCTCTAAGTTGATTGTTTGTTTCTGAAGATTGCAACTTTGAATTCTGGTCTTAATGTTTCTTGAAAGGGTTAAAGAGCTTTGATCAATGTGTTTTATTTGATTAGAAAAGATGTGGTGCCTCTGGAATACTAGCTGAGAGTTTCATGCCTCACATCACAGGAAGTAAAGAGCTCCTAATCAATTTGGAAATTGTTTTGTTACTACAGAGTCTGTCATTTATATTCTTGTTAGAGGTTTTTCAAGATTTTTGGCACAAAACCACTTTATTCTCCATGAGTTTTCTGAATCTAGAAGGCTTTGGTTTCTTTTGGAGCTGTCACTGCCTTTGCTATGGTTTCTTACTGAAAAATGTGAGTCTAGAGTCTGTAGTTGCCTGGAAGTAGATCTACTGCTCTAACCGTGTCTGATTGCATGTGCTCAGGCTGTCCGTGGAGCAGTTCAGTGCAGGTTATTTCATCTGTGAAGCTTTTTTTATTAAGTTGCTATTTCAGTACTCTGCATGGAAATTTCCGGTTCCGGCACTGAGAGTTAAGTTCAGTACTGGAAATACAATACAAATAGTAACTTGTTTCCTCTAAAGGTTAGTATTTTTTATTACAACACAGATATTGTTATCAGGTTCTGATTTGTGGTTGGGAAATTTTTGTCTTGTTGAAAGGGAATTGGAGAAGTTGCTATTTGGACTTGTGTTCATGGTGATGGCTTACTGTAGATTTGGCAGTCATAAAATGGGGGTTGGTCAAGTCTCAGGCAGAGGTAAGTATCTTGTATCGGAACAGCTGGTATGACTGAAAAAAACAGGCTTTCAGAATTATACTAGTGTGTTTAGCATACTATAGAAATAGCAGCAGTTCTCACAGTTAAATTGAAATTTTTTTTCATATTTGGTTAACCCAAGATATTGCTTTTTGTCATCAAGCAGGATGATAAATCCTTCTCAGGAGAACCAGTCCATTTCTTTTCTTCTAATTTGTTCAGGTGTTTAGTCAATAAAAGTCAGAGAATTTTGTATGTATTTTAATAAAGGTTACTTAGAGAATTGCAAAATACTAAGAAAAGTCTTTCTGAAAGGTAATTCACACAAAAACAGTGGAGGACTTCAAAGTTTCAGTTGTAGTAGTGTCTTAAATTACTTAAGTAAAGGGAGTTTCTCTCAGTTTATTTTTCTGTCAAGCCTCAATGTATCTTGATGTGTTTGGTTAAGCTCGTAACTCTCTGTGGGTGCAGAAATCCTAAAGACTGAGGAATCTTGTTGATAGGCTCCAAGAAGCAATTCTGCATCTGTGTTACTTAGCTGACAAGGGTGATGTGCTCTGGGTAATCAAAGGTTCTTGGTGATAGCCTGAAGCACAGTGGCAGCAGGTTTTCCAAGGGAAAATGGAAAATGTACAAGGGGAAACCTTTTGTTTTCTCATCTATCATATGGAGTCTGAGCATTTGCATGAATGCTATAAATGCATCATAATAATTTAGGGCACTTTCTGCATCCAAAAATAGACCATGGCAAAACTGGTTAGTTCCAAAATTATGTTGCTTTAGTAAAACACAACAAGTAGGCAAACCTATTGGCCTTGTCCTACTGAAGTACTTTTGGAATGCCCATGAAAAAATCGTTATATTAATAATTAACAAAATGCAGAGTAAAATTTGCTTTCCGTTTATTAAGCCCCAGCCTTATGCATGGTAATCACTCACAGGGACATATTAGAAGAAAAATGCCTTGGGCGAGATGAGACCAATGGTCTTGTTCATTTACATACCTGTGAAAGTAAGAAAGCCAATGAGTGAGTGTTCCTAGAGATCAAAGTTGGAAGTGAATGCATATCTTGCAAAGTAAGACATCAAAAGGAGCCAACCCTGCATGCAGAGGCACTTATTTAAAATGAGCTTTAGGTCCCTCAGAGACTGTGTGCTCCTTATCTCACTGACTCTTCTAACATCAGCAATAAGGAGCCCATTTATTGCAGGGGTGTTTAAAACACCTACTTACCCAAACTGAAATAGTCATTCTGAACAGCTGCTAAACCTGCAGCTGGGATTATTTTAGCCCCGTGAATGATTCCCTTGGAGGATGGGACCTGGTGTGAGTTTTGAAGTGCTGAACACATGGCTTTTGTTGCATTCTGAAGGATTTACTGAGAATCCACTAGGAATAGAAAACTTTCAAGCTCACAAAGTGGAAGTTGATCCCTTGTGTAGTGTGGGTGAATCAAATTTGGCCACTGTTTGCATTGCCATTGTCCCCTACCCCTCTTCTAGCCACATAAAAAAAAACCCAACAAAACAAACCACTAAAAAACCCCTACCTAAAAAATAACCAACTGACCCAACCAAAGCAAGGCCCAAATGCAACACTCTGGATAAAAAAATATTTGGATTCTGCAATAGTAGATTCTGGTCCCATAGATGTTTCTTGAATCTCCTCCTAACTTTGAGCAGTGGAATATTTTTCATTTATATTGCCAGTGTTTGCTTTACTGGAGTATTTGGCTTAAGATTTTGTGAGTTTAAGAGCTTCCTCGGGATTTTTCTTGTAACCAGGGTGAATTTATATACATAAACTTACTAAGAGCTAGTGCTTATAGGTACTTGGATTGTGTATGTGCTAATTATGCACCAAGATAATTATTTTTATTTATAAAAACCCCACAGTGGTTATAGATGTTAATGCTGGTTGAAATGTTTGGAAACTTCCCATTTGACATAGCTGGAAAGAAATTTTACTCATGTTTAATGGAGTGCTGGAAATGGTGTGTGTCCCCATGCTGGCCATTGGTATGTGTGGGTTTGACTATAAACCTTTAAAGCTTATTATTTTGTTTTGTGCCTAGAAATATTTGCCCCTAAAAATACCCTTGTTGACTTTCTTTTGAATGGCTTCCGTTCATAAAGACTGACTTGTTATGAATAAACTCTGTGAGCTTGGAAAAAGAGTTGACATCAGATCTATCTTCAGGCATTTGAAACTCCTGAAGTATTTGTGGTATAATGGTTATCATGGTATGCTGAAATTACCTAACAGGAGTTTAGCAATAGATGAATGCTTGCCACCTTCTGGGCTGCTAACAGTTGAAAATTGTTTTTCAGCTCTTTTCTTCTCCTCTCAGTGTACCAGAAACACCTGCAAAGTATGTTTAACACTCAGGGCTTTTATGCTACTCTATGACTATGCTTTAAAATAAATAAAAGGGTCTTAACACTTGAGGTAAAGGAGCCTACATAATTTAAGACTGTCCCTTTGTGTTTAGTGCTGTAAAATTGTAGAATAATGAGGTTGTAAACTCTGAGATATCCCCACTAAAGATCCTATCAGTGACAGTGCTTGGCTCCCTTGGTATAAGGAAAGCTGCCCTGCACTGCCAACTATAGGATGATCAGTGCCTCATCAGAGGGTGCCTCTGTTTTTTTTTTCTGGATGTTACAAATTCCCTAAATCTTAGATTTGGCAGAGGAGTTGAGGTGACGTTACTGCTCATGCCTGGGAGGAAATGATAAAATCAGAAGGAATGCTTTCTTGGTTAAACTAAATGGAGACCTGACAGGCACCTGTAATGCCTGTGAGAGATAAATGGGACAAATTAGGATCAGCTGAGGTTTATTAGTAGCAAAGCTCAGTATTTTTTGCCATGGAAAAGAGTTAAAACTGATGGTTAATCCAAATTAGAACACATAGGGAGAGTGACACAATACAATGAATCACAGTTTTCACAGAATTAACTGATTGCATCAAAAAAGTGACCATTATAGTGGTATTTTTAAAAAGTAAACTCTTGGGTATTTCCTTCAGAAGCGTTTCTGACAACTAAGCAGCTGAGTTTGGTATCATGTGAGGAACTATCTCTTTCAGATGGATGTAGTGCTGATGCTAAAATGAAACTGAGATACAGTTTTTAAATATCTATTTTTGAAATGATAAGAAATGATAAGAAAATCTGTACTCCTTCAATTTACTTTTCTGAAACAAATATTTCATTTGTAGATCATGGAAACTTAGAACTTCATGTCATGACTTCATTCATGTCTTAGTTGTCTGCTGTCTGTTTAACAGGAAATAGCTCAGTGCTCAGAATGACCAGAAAATTATTCTAACTAGCAAAATCATTTGTGTTCATGTACTGTACAGGGCTTATTGAGAAATGTGAAAATTGCCAGGCATTATGTAAATATGGCTCTGTCTGGAACAAAGAAGCACGGGATTTTTTTGTTGTTCCTGGTCATTTGCTACAAATAAAAGAATTATTTTTAATTTGCTCAAATACTTCTTGTGAAGGGGAAGAGGGAAGTATTACAGAATGTTTGCCGTTTACCTCAGAAACTGGAGAAAAGAGTCTTGAATAAACAAGGTATAACACCATGTTTTTCAGACTTCGGGGTGTCTGGAGTGTGTTTCTAGGTTTTTCATTTATTGTTTTAACTTATCTACAGTTTATCTAGTAGTTCCTTGACCACATAAAGACTGGAATTCTTTTCCCTTTACTTGGCACTGTGGTCTAAGATCTTAAACCTTGTCGCCTACAGTGACAGTCTGCACATTCCACATCTCTGAAATATGTAATTGCAGTGTCCATAACTTAAAATGCACCTTTTAAAATAAACCACTAGGTTTTCAAAATGTTGCATGTTCTCTGTCATGGAACACAGAAAAAAATGCCTTATTTCCGAAATTCTATCATTCCTCATAGGGCAAATTTCAGTGTAAAAGGCTTTCTTTGCAATGCTAGGCTATTTTCTAGCTTTGTACGCCTGGTTCCTCTTTGTACTGGTTCTAAACTGTGATGCTGAGTTCCTTCAGTCCTCCTGTAAGGAGAAGGCAGCATGGGTGAATTACCTGTGGTGTGCATGCAGCTCTTTAAAGGTGCCCTTATGTGGTAACAGTGTTTGGACCATCATAGGTAAACTCAGCTTAGTTCTTTGAATACCTGCCTGAAATTTGGCAACAGTCAGATGTTACCATGAGGTTAGAGTCTGCTCAGACAATGCAAAATGAAAGGATTAAATATACCACAAGGCTGCCAGCTCCCATTCAATACTAGCATTTAAAATGCTGATTTAATAGTGCAAATTTATGAAGGGAAATGTTCATGCTACAGACATAACTGGGCACATAGCTCAAGACACAAATTGATACTAATATAAGGCTTCAGTAGTTGTGCCAAGCTAACATAACCTGTTTTGAAAATCTGTTTGACTGTGAACCTACAGCTGGAGTAATTTTGAGCAGATGAATGATTTGTCTTTCATTACAAAGACTGTAGAAAGTATTCTTGGAGGTATTTAATTTCCTTAACGTTTTGATTACATATTTATTACTGCCTACTTCTCCATTTCTCTTGAAAATGGGAGGTTATTTTTCATGCTTTCTTGGTAATAGATGCAATCAGTTGACATGGATGCATTGCCTACCTCTGGTAACTTCTTATCTTCAGTTATGTTGTGGGTGACATTTAAATGGGTATGGTGTGTGTGTGCATTTGTTTACATGATTTAGACAAATCAGTGACTGCTAACTAATGCCTTACTTAGTTGCTAACTATATTCCTTTGATCTATTGAAGTGGATCTAGTCCAAACCAAAAAACATGTTCAAATGAATTCTTTCAAGCCACTGTCTAAGAGAAATGGTTTTGTCATGTCATTGATGGTTCTGATTTTAATTTTTTTTCCCAGATTTAATGAGAAGGGCTAACATATTTCTGTGTTTATCATTATAGTCATTTATTCTACCAGCATTTAGTATAGGGATTTTTTCAGCCTTTTAAGAGTATTTCCCTGTATATCATTTTTTCTCAAGCAAATGGCATGCATGTACATCAGAAACAAAATTCTGAATAAATGTGAACCTAAAAGTTTGATGTTTTTCTGTGTGTCAGATGTGAAGCAGATGTGATTCAAATGTAAAAATGACTAACATGCTTTGGGTATTTGAATATTTAATCTACTGCCTGGCTGCTAATCTTTGTTTTTCAGTCAGGTGGTTTGGGCAGATAAGAAACTGGCTGTGATATTTAATAAGCTGTGCAAGTTCTCTTAACAGAGTTCTTAGATCTTGTTTAATGTTTACAAAAGCCACCCTGAGTGACCTTGAATTCAGTGGAAATGCTACTCTGGGAGCAGTGTAAGGCTTTTTTTCCGTTCAGACATTTAGATATGTTACTCCATGTTGGTGTGGGCATGAGAGGGAAAGGGGAGTGTTATTTATGTAATGGTCAGTCATTATATAATGTGAATTTTGTCTCCATGTTCTCATTTTATTGTAGTTTTTATATTGAGCAACTGTGGAGATGTTTTTGTTAGTATTTACAGTTCTAAGAATGGTAACTCCATGTCATTGCTGTCTGTATCTTCCCTCATTAAATTCTACAGTATACTTTGAAAATAATTGCTATCTGGTTTGTCAGCAGTGACTGCATTCTTAAAAGTTATTATTATGGTTGACAGAGATGTTGCAATGCTCCTTTGCATGTCCCTGCAGTTTTATTAGTCCTGAAAGATTAAACACAGCATAAAATTAAGGTATTAGGTACTTGATAATTAACATTGAAGCGGGAAAGAAATACTCCATTATTTCTCTTTATTTTCTCCGCTATCTAGAACATTACCAAGAAATAATAATGCAGAACAATTGTGATGACTGCCCATAATTAGGTTGCAGGCCTAATTAAATAATAAAGCTTTCACTTTTAAATTAACACCTTTTTTTTTTACAGAGTAACTTGTAGCCTTTGTTGTATTCTTGCAGTTAGGTTTTATGATTAATTGGTTTAAGATTCATGATTAATAAACTGGATTCCATAATTTTTTCCTGCTGTATTGTCTTACTCTTAGGTAACAGTGTTTGTGTTAATTAAGAGATTTATCTAATTTTAAGAGCTTTCAAGCAGAAATTAAGTCTTTGTCTCTTGGTAGGTTGGAAATTACAAGAGGACAGTAAAACGAATTGATGATGGGCACAGACTTTGCAACGATCTCATGAATTGTATTCATGAACGGGCACGGATAGAGAAGGTCTATGCTCAGCAGCTCACAGAATGGGCTAAAAGGTGGAAGCAACTTGTGGAGAAAGGTAATGCCTTCTGAGTTTTAACTCTGACAGCTTTCTCAAATGGAAAAAAATGTTTCTGTATATCTTTGTTTTGGTAAGTAAAAACTAGAAATACTGCATGTTTTAGCCTATAATGGAGTCTTTGCAGGGGCTCTCTAGTGTGACAAATTACCAAGCTTTTTTTGATAAAAACCCGACCAAACAAAGCCCTGCCATTTTGCAAGTTCGCTTGTTTCTTGATGAAGTAGATGAATCTTGCCTCCAGTACTGAGTTATGTTCTAAAGAGCTGTGTGTTTCTAGATAATTACCTGTACAGTTTGAAAAGGGATTCTGAATAACAAGGGGGCAGTGATTGTGGGGGAAAAAGCAGTGATTGAAGACCTAGACATTGCTCTAACAGAAGCCTAAACTGATAGCATTTAATATATTCTGCAATAGTTTGTCTTTTCATCATTATTCACCCTTCAAAAAGTATGTTGAGAGACTGAAGGCAGTTCAAAGGGGAGCTCACATGTGTAATACTGAGAATTGTGGTACAGGGCTAAGGACTCCAGACTAAGTGAATATTATTTTTTCTGCCTTAAAAGTTTGTAATACTCTAAATTTATATGAAAAGCAATTGTTCCCTTTTCTAGGTTTGCATCAACATTGCTGTTTACAAGTGAATATAAGTCAATAGTTTCAGGTAGTTTCTTGGGAATATAAGTTCCATGTGGGTGATGGTTACTGAGAATGACACTTTTTGTTGTGTTTAGGCCCACAGTATGGAACAGTAGAAAGGGCTTGGTGTGCTTTTATGTCAGAAGCTGAAAAAGTGAGTGAACTACATCTAGAAGTAAAAGGTTCACTGATGAATGAAGATTTTGAAAAAATCAAGAACTGGCAGAAGGAAGCCTTTCATAAGCAAATGATGGGAGGATTTAAGGAAACCAAAGAAGCAGAAGATGGATTTAGGAAAGCTCAGAAACCCTGGGCTAAAAAGCTGAAAGAGGTACAGCAGTAGATTATGTATTAACTATCCTGTGTTATAATATACTAATGTTTTAAATCTCTATAAGGGAGTAAACTCCCTGTTCTTTCTGCTGGACCTTCCTTTCTCTTAAAGATCTCTTGCTTTCTGTCCTCTTCTGAAAATAAGTATTTTTCTCTTGGTCTCTCCTGATCTTGATGAGTTCAGTGAAAATCTGGAAAAAGTGGAATTTAAGCTATCATTTTAACAGTGTCTGATTTCATGCAATTGAAAGTTACAAGTTGCTCAAATAAATTAGGGGAAATGTTCTTGTGTGTTTTTCCTCTCTCATATAGCATTATTTTTAAATAACAGGTTACTAGAAGAAGGGGGAGAAGATGAACATGGGCATGAGGGAAGAGAGTTCAGTTGGGGACTTTCTGTAAACCTTTTATTGAGTCTTTTCAACACTTCTCTAAGCTGTATGAGTGACATTTCATGTATGGTGAAAGAATGCTCCAGTAATTCCTTATGTTGATTTTTATGTGTTGTTCATTCTTTGGCCTAAATGAAAACAATTTCTCCCTTAAAAAAAAAAAAAAGTTCTGAAATAAAACCTGACAGTTTCTTCATCACAATATGATTGTATAGCTAAGATTCTTTTGGTTGCTGTAGACTGTCCCAGATGCAAAGACTCAAATCTCCTTTGCAGGTGGAAGCTGCAAAGAAAGCTTACCATGCTGCCTGCAAGGAGGAGAAGCTGGCTGTATCTAGAGAAACAAACAGCAAAGCTGACCCAGCACTAAATCCTGAACAGCTCAAGAAATTACAAGACAAAGTGGAGAGAAGCAAACAAGATGTACTAAAGGTACACCGTTTGTTTTTTTTAACCTATAGCTTCTGCATATTTAGCTTTCTTTTCTTCCTGAATGTGCTGTGAACATCAGTTCACGGAGCTTACTATCGGTTACAGTGCTGTACCAAAGTTTAATTTTCTCCCAAGACTGTGTTGTTGCCCAGTTTTTCTTCTCTGAAGATGAATAACGTATGGCCTCTATTTTATTTAAGTACTTTCAACAGGCCACAGTAGGCCATCAAACATCCAGGGCAGACTTCAACTTATTTACGGGTGAGGGCTGAGCTATTCCACTTGAGAGTCTTGAGAGATAGATGCCTCAGACTTGCTGACATCTAAATATGTCATTATTCTAGACTGCAGAATGCATTTTTTTTTAAAAAAAGCTGATATAATCCACTTATATAAGTGCTGTTCTCTTGCACAGTTTACTTTATCTCTTCAGTGAACTGCTGCTGACAGGCTTTTAACATGTGACTCCTCAAGGATGTCTTTTTCCTTTGAGAATGCTGTTCTGTGATCTGCAGTGTTATGTTCCATTTGCTGGGATCTTAAAATTCCTGTCTGTTGACTTTTCCTGTAAATTAGTGCAGAGTCTGAGGTGGTGTCTGTTAGCTGAGCTCACAGTGTGTGCAATTTCTGTTCACCAGGATGTACACAACATTGGGAGTCTTGGTCATAACCCACAGTGTACTATGTAAATTACTGAAGAAGAAAAGACAGCACTTTAAAAGATTTCCAAATACCTTTATTAACTTGAAAGACTTCCTGCTCTGATTTACTCTGTAGCTCCTTTGGTTTTTATCTTTAGTGTTACATTAACATTTGACTTGGTTTCTGTTAAAAAGCCAAAGAGGCTTCGAGGTTTATTGTGTTTCTGCAGTTTGCTTGGATAATTCTCATTGTGCCCTAATGTGGGTACAGTGGTCATGAAAAGAGATTTTCATGGATTTTTAGTTGAGCTTTTCTGAACTAAACCTTGGCCAGTACTGCATTGATAAGCCTGTATTGTAGGGCAGTAATAAATTTTATTGCTAACACCTTGGTTTTGTACCTCCAGACAAAAGAAAAGTATGAAAAATCACTGAAAGAATTAGATAATGCTACTCCTCAGTACATGGAGAACATGGAGCAGGTGTTTGAGCAGTGCCAGCAGTTTGAGGAAAAACGGTTGCGTTTCTTCCGAGAAGTGCTGCTGGAAGTTCAGAAACACCTTGACTTGTCCAATGTTGCCAGGTAAAACTGTAAGATTTCAAAATTAATGCTTCATACACTTTTCCATGAAAAGTAATAAATACTTTGAGTAGATCAGAGTTCTGATTTCTAATGTGTTCCTTCGATTTGAAAGTGTAAGTGAAAGAGATTAATTCTTTGTTTTGTCTAAAATGAGATTAGCACCTATCTAACATTTGCCAGAACCAACAAACCTCCATTCTTGTGGTATTTTATAATCAAATATATTCTAATTAGAAAGGATTCAGAGCTTAGAATCAAAAAATGCTGAATCTAAGGTTGGGAAAAGAGGGTTTTGGTGTATTATGTGTCTTGCATGTTTATTGGAGAACAAAGTAGAATTTATTAGTGTAGGACAATGTGAAATATACATTTATTGTTAAAATATTAGAGCTCAGTAATGAAATTACCTTAATCTGGGGGTAAATTTAATGTCCGTAAGTTAATCATTGCTGAACTCTTGTCCATCTTAATTTCCAAGTCTACTCTTTATACTGTCACATGGATCAAGCATGTCTTGTACTTTGTTCTTTCTGTCTGAGCCCTTGCATTCCAAGAAAGCTAAACTAAGCTAGGGAGCTTCAGACACTAGAATACTTGTAGTGAGTGCTATAACAATAGTAGTATTTAAATTCCACTTCTAATAGCAGAGATCCCACGCACTCTGATTAGCACTTCAAGTGCAAGGAGAAAAGTAAAAACTGAGTTTGGTTTTAACCCTGAGAAGTGTCCCAAACTGGCTTGCTGTGCTGTCACACAAATGTTCATGCATGAGTGAACAGGTGACCCACATAAGAACAAATACAGAGCAAGCAATAGGTTGCTTAAAAATAAACTTATTTTTACCTCATTATCATTTTGGGTTGCTTCAAAGTTAAGAAATGCTGTGGGAAATAGGTTGTTTTTTTTTTTACTCTCAGAGTGGATAGATGGTAGAATTGCTGCCCATTGGATTTTGTTTCATCAGGTTAAAGGAAACTACCAAACAAATAATGAGAAATAGTTGACTTAATGGACAAGGTTGGGGGAGGATGACAGAAAATGACCAAGTAGAGATGCAATGATTTCCTTGTAAAATACTTAGATTTCCAGAAGGGGTCATAATAAGGTGCAAACAAAGTACAGAACTATTAGGGTGAAACTAGGGAAAAAACAGCTGTAACTATTTATCTATTTCCTTATCTTTGCCTCTTTTAGTGCAGAGATTAAAGATATAGAATTAGTCCTGAAAAGAAAGTTTGATTTTTAAGTTAATTAATGCTAAAGAACACAGTCCAGAAAATAGCCTGCTGTGCTTTCTACAGATGTAGACCTGGAGTTTGTTGATTTAACTGATGGCTAGTAATGATGTATTCCCTTTCTCAAAGTACATGCTTCTCTATTGCTTAAATACATTGAAATGACTGCTAATGTAGAAAAAACTCACACTGTGTGCATGTTAAAGCAATCTAGTATCATATAGAAATTGAGAAATGTGGAAGTGTATTTTGGGAAACTTTGACTCCCTGACAATGTAGCACTAATGAATTCTAGTTCTAAATTTTATGTGATTTGGTCTGAAAGGATTTTCACAAATTCTCTACCTTGAGTATAATAGCAGCTTAACTATATATATAATATAATAGCAATTCTGTGTCTCTTACTTTAAGCCTTGTGTTGTGTTGAGATTTCTTTATACTCTGAGTTCCATATTTGGCTTTGATATAAATGTATTGTCATGCATATTACCATGTGCCTGGATCTAGATCTGGGGATCAGAGCTGTATCTGCAACATGGCTTCTATTCTGTTAATGCAAATCACATAGACTAAGAGATAAAAGCAGTAAGGTTCTTTTTCGCAGTGTTTGATACAAATAGTACAGTTAGTAAAATCAGAGAGTACCCAAACCAGTAGAAGCACTTAGCAGATATTATACCTGCATAGGACAATGTTTAACCCATTTACCTCTGCCTCAAGGTTCGAATTTATATTTTTATAATTGCTTCCAATTCTCATTGGATTTAAGCAGAAGTTTTTACAGAGTCCTATGGACTTAGCACAAAGCTAGTTTCTACTGTTTTGTCGATAAGCTTTGAAATTCAAAAAACTTCAAGATTGCTATTCAGTAGTTTAAATACAGTCCTATGTATATATATTTTTAAATGACAGCCAATTAAACTTTTTTACACAAGAGTCAGTTTTAAAATTTGTTATACAAGGATTTTAAGGTGCGGTGAACGTTCAGCAAGTTCACTTGTTGGACTGTTCTTCCCTTTTTACAGGCAGTTAACAGGTCTGTCAGTTTGTGAAAGTCTATCTTGCTGTAAGTTTTTTCAGTACTACTGTGAACTTTAAAATATTTTAAAATAAACTGTATAGTGGATTTGCCATGACATTCTAAATGTTATACTATATTAGAAGACCCATTTGTTTTGCAGTTACAAAAATATCTACCGTGAACTGGAACAGAATATCAAAACAGCAGATGCTGTTGAAGACTTGCGGTGGTTTAGAGCTAATCAAGGTCCAGGGATGTCAATGAATTGGCCTCAGTTTGAGGTAAGGTCACAGTACTTAAACCCCACAGTTGTTTTGTCTATTTTTCCTCTTTGCTTTTTGTAATATTTCTTTCTAGTGTAATTCTTATCTTCAGGCTTCCAACACTGAAACTTTTTGTTTTACAAGTCATAGTAGTTTTCTTACCTCAATTTTTGAGATCTTCTCATACAATAACTTTTGGAGGTGATTGTGTTGAGCAACTATCTAGAGAGAAAATAAATAAACCAGAAAACTACAGTGACTTTTTTTTTTAAGCTAAAGTCATAATTGAAGTTGTTAGCTATTGCTTATTTGATATATTTCTGACACCTGCTTATGTGTTATCCTTTATGTTTTACTTCTCCCTTTGGTGGGAGACTTCAGACTTCAATTTGAATCTCCTTGCTTGTAGCACTGTATACTACAGCTTGTATGCTCTGAAAAAGTCTGAACTAAATAGTTCAAAATTTGAAAATTGGTATTTAAAATTCAATACTCCTATATTAAAAAAAAGTTCCACCTTTACTCGGTTGGTCGTTTTATTGCTGGATGCCATTTTCAAAAGTAAAGAGTTTTTCTGAGTAATGTTCTGTTAACACAGCCTACAAGAAATAAGTACAAAAATGTGTCAGTGCAGATCATACTACTTGTGTATCATAGCTGGAAGTGGAATGAGTTGGACCAGAATAATGGATTTAGTTGTAATAAGTTCTAGACATTAAATTAATGGAATGGAATAATAAACTCTGGAGTCTTTCACAGTTCACTTATTAGCCATAATGGAAAACACCACTTGTTTTTAAAGTGCTGAGTAACTTTAGATTAGAAGGTTTGAGGAAGAAAATTCTTAACACTGCTGTAGAAATTCTTTGCCTGAAACACTGAAGTGCAGTTATTTCTGTGTTGGGAAGTTACCATCCTTTCTCTAAAACATTATAATTAACAAATTAAATACTCCTGTTACTATTTTCCTAATCAAGTTTTTTCTCGTTTACATGCTACAAGGATGACGTAAGTAAAAAGTCATGATCAAATGACTATGAAATTGCATTGTAAACTGCAAGTATGCATAGGCCAGTGGTCTTTAAACTATGGCAACTCAGAAATACAATATGTATTTTACAAAGTTAAAATAATGAGGTATTTGAAGAACTGCAGAAAGCACTGAGACTGACTGTGCTACATGTATAAGCCAGGAGTAACAGCAACTCTCAAAACTTCCATTTCCTGTTAAAAATACTTATCTCAAATGCCATCTTTTGTATAGCAAACTCTCTCCTGACTTTGTTTTTTTACCTTTAAGACTTCTGAGAGGAACCATGTCTCAGCATAGGATATTTGCTTGCATCCAATTTGTTTTCTTTAGGTTCCTGCTTAATATCAGTAAATAGTATAACAGTGTATCAAAGCTTAACTTCGACTTTATGCAGGAGTTGTGTTTAGATCTCACCATGTCTGTTATGTCTGTCTCTGAATGGTTCAAAACATCAAAGAGTCGAAAAGTGGCATTATGAGTCTTATGAATTCTTATGTTGATTTGAGCCTTAATTCTTAGAGATAGCTTTTTAGGACAGTGAGTTTCACTAAATCTAGAGAGAAGTACCTTAAGGGCTCATATCTTATGGACAGATTTAAATTAGCTTCTTCTTTGTAAGTCATCTGAGAGTACTTCTTGAGAATACCTTTTTTAATTAAATGTTAGAGTTACTTTTTAAAGCCAGATGTCTTGGCATTATTTGAAACTGTCAGCCCTTTTAAATATCTGCACTGGCCAGCTCCTGATTTCTCCAGTTGTGGGCCAGATGTCTGGTATTTTAAGTCTTTTCAAGGGGTTTCGAATACTAAACAGGGAAGTACAGGTAACCTTGGGGTTTAGCGTGTAGCACCGATACCTGTTTGCATTGCTAGAACAGGAACCAGATGAGAACTGTAAATGAAATGTTTAGAGTAACTCGTTTTTAGGAATTATTGGTAGTGTGTGTGTGTTCCATTACTCATTTGAAAATTAAATGTGGTAATTACATGTTCAGTTGAATTTCTCAATCACATTTGCATTCATTGGTAGGAGTGGTCTGCAGACCTGAATCGCACTCTGAGTAGAAGAGAAAAAAAGAAGGCATCTGATGGAGTGACTCTGACTGGCATTAACCAGACAGGAGAACAAGTTTCACAACCTAACAAACATAGCAGGTAGGTTTTTTTTATACCTAAAAACATGAATTGGAAAATATTGTTACCTTCAAATATACTAAGCTCTACAGGATCAAAAAGTCACTGTTCAATCAAATTATAATTACCTGCAAGCATTTTTAGTCTCTGCACTTCAAAAATTAATTTGTGAATTATTCTTCATTTTATAGCTCTCTTTCCATTGGGAGCTGGAAAGAAACCAAGCTTCAGGAGAAACTGATCTTTCTGTACCTGATCTGGTGGTCTCTTACTACCTTCCCATCTCTAGAAATAACAATAATACTTCAAGATCTTAGCTTGCAAAACATTTCGTTATGTCAGAATTCTGGATGTGATAAATACAGAACTGTTAACATCAACTTCAAAAAGAAATGAAGCTGGCTTGAAAAATTGTGCTGCCGGTTATTTCAGGCAGTAGGAAAAAGAAACGGTGGTCCACAAATTATATTCTAATTGTGGAGGAATGTTCTGCATGTAAGACTTTCCAAGGTTTCTTGAGCCTTATGCTGCACTTGATAGATGTTTGGGTTTTCGTTTAGTTGTTTATTTGCATTTTTTTGGTTGAAGGAGGGGTCTGCTAAGAAACTGCTAAGTGGGACACCAATGACAGTGTTCTTTTATACAGATAGGGTCACCATAATGCTTTTTCTTTTCCAAATTAGCAGTCTTAGTGTCCAGAGTAACACAGTGCAGTCAGTACAATCAAGTTACAATCCCTTTGAAGATGAAGAAGATACTGGGAGTACTGTCAGTGAAAAGGAGGACAATAAGATCAAAAAGTTGGTGAAATGTTGTTTTTTAATTGTTTTCATATTTGCACTTTCTCTACCCAGGGTTTTCTATTTTCGGTTTCTATAACACTACGCTGGTCAGTGCATGAAGTGTTTTTAAGCAGTTGTGTAAGCAACACTGTAACCTAACTTATCTTTCCTAACAGATACCATATTTGTTGCTTGAACTTTGGTTTCAAACTACTGTGGTTATTGGCAGTTGCTAACAGAACTGCTGTTGCTTTTTTTCCTTCCTTTACCAGCCCTATAAAACGTTAAAACTCATGTGTTTTTCTAGTGAAACTGCTTCTGGAGCTTTACTGCTCTGTCTTCTCACTGAATAAATCTGCTTTTAAGATTGCTTTCTTTTTTTGTTTAGGACCTTCTTGAACAGCTGCCTGTTGCTTCAGTATACACTCCAGGGATATTCCACTCTCTTAACTGGCATGTGCATGCTGAACTGTGAACTTCTCTTGAAATGATTGAATTGTTGCAGTATAATGAAGTTTTTTAGTGGTGGATTGTAATATAGAAAGAGCATTGAAAGCTATTGTAGAGCTGCATAGAGGTTTGGGAGGAAGATTCTACAAAGCAATATAAATGTGTTATCCTAAACCAGATAATCCCTCTCATTGCCTAGGGCATCCCTTTTACCTTTCCAGAGTAAATAATGCCATGGATTATGTGGATTTCTTGATAGAGAAATTTTTTGAGTTTGTGGGGAGATTGATATGAATGTGTTGGTTTTGCCTTTTTCTAAATTTGTAAATGCATTGCAAGAATGCTTTTTTTTTTTAATGAGGCTTTATCAGTTAAAGATTGAGAAGATACCAGAAAGAAAGATTCAAAACAGGGCCTTAGAGTGGAGTTTATTTAGGGGTATCTTAGTGGTATTTCTAGTCTCCTATTTTAAAAGCAGAAAAGAATAATTTAAACATTGATTTTCAGTGTTAGCAGCTATGAGAAGAACCAAAGCTACCCTACAGATTGGTCTGATGAAGAGTCCAACAACCCCTTCTCTTCTACTGATGCAAATGGAGACACCAATCCCTTTGATGAAGATACCCCTCCTGCCATGGAGGTGAGAGTACGTGCACTCTATGACTATGAGGGCCAGGAGCAAGATGAGCTCAGCTTTAAAGCTGGTAAGTTTGTAACATTCACTTTAAAATATTTATCTAAAAGGAGAAAGGCAAGGGATTTGTTTTCTCTTCAGCTTTAGTTTTCTGAAGTCTCCTGTTTCTCTGGATGTACAACTCCACATACAGGATCCTGTGTAACCATCATCCCTCCTAACAGTGCTTATTGGTATCCCCTGTTTGGCAGCACTGACTTCTAAGCTCTTTGGAATGTGTTGGGTTGCCTCTGAGATACTCCTTTCTTGCCATCTTAAGTGAAACAAAATGACCTGCAGAACTGAAAATTCTCTCTCACTTTTCTTCCTTGGTGACAGTAACAGCTGCTGCTTTTAGCTGTCTGGAAATGCCAACCCTAAAAGGTTGGTTTTTTAAAGGAAAATACTACAGCAGCTAATCTTGAAGCTGTATTTAATCAACTGATAATTCTGTTTAACTGGAAAGCATCCAATTTATGACATCCAACCTTCTACAGTGCTAACTTTTTAGGGTTGAGAATTTATCCATGGACATACTTTTTTAAACTGTCTCTTTTCACCCCTCTTCAGTGTATGTTAATCACAGGATTTGTCCTTACCTTTTTTTTTTTAGTCTTGCTTTATATTAGTATATACACGTAGTACACCTCTTCCTTCTAAGGTGTTGTATCTCCCTTGAGCCCTAAATTCTTTTCTCCCTCACTATCACAGGACTTGAGAGAACAGAATAAATGCAACTCATGGGGGAGACCCATCCCACACATAGGAAGGTGACATGGCTGCCCATGACAGGTGCTGCTGCCTCCAGCTGACATCTACCCTGTGTACTTGCCTTTCAAGAATGGTTCAGCTGTCTTGTCCAGAATTGCAGGAGACTCTTTCCAACCAGGAATTCCAGAACAAGATTGCAGGAGTAGTTAAGCAAAAAGCAAACGGAACTTGCCTTTGTGCAAATGAGAGAGAGAGACACACTTTGAGCTTGTCTCTTTTCCCATTTGCTTGTCATTTATTCCCATCTCCTGTAATAACAATTTCATTGTAATAGAAAAACAGGATTCAAGTGCAGAAAACAAACTGCAGAAAGCTTTTGGTTCTACCTCCCTTTCAGCTGGGGGTTAGTAAGAAGTGTGTTATTTCTATACCACCTGCTGTAGTTTTTAGAAGGTAAATGTTCATGCTAAAGTTAGGAAACCAGGTAGTGTTGTAGCTAATCAGGGAACTGCAGGATGTCTGCTCTGCTGATGGAGAAGGGTGGTGCTAGAACAGGTCAAATTCTAAATACAGTTTGTGCCTCCTGAACCAAAAAGCCTCCCAGCTCAGGTGGCGGTGCTCTGCCTTTAACTCACCTCCTTCTTTTTTTATTAGTGAAACCACTGAACCTCTGACTTTCTTCTTTGGAGACAAGTATTGTAGGCTTCCAGACTGAGGAATGGGTTATTTGTCCATTAACTTTGCTGAATTGTGCCCTGACAGAAGTACAGTAGTAACAAAACATCTGGTACTTTCTGTGGAATGCACACCAGCCAAAAATTACTTGCTATTCTAAAGACTGTAACTGCTCCTTTTTTCTCAGCAGGGGATGGGAGCATGCTAATCCTCTTGAAACATGTGGGGTATCTGTGCAGTAGCAAGGGTTTACAGTAATGAGGCTTTCCTTGGCAAAACTGCAGTGTTATATACACAGATGTAATGGTTAAATATAAAGTTAGGGATTCTGTGCTGGAGAACCAGCTGTGTCTTGCATTCAACCATTGGACCAAGTGGCTCTCTGTGTGAGGTCTGTAAAAATAAAGTGTAGGAGGTACAAACTGTGAGATGCATGTAGACTTCACTTTAAAAGAGTTCAGTACTTTGAAGAAAGAGCATTAAAGAATGTTACAACACCAAATTGTATTGATGGGATTGATGCAATTGTAGGAAAGGATGATGTGTTAGACCATGAATCCCCTTACAGATGCTGAATTACAGGATAGCTATTTAGTTTTGAGGCAGAAGTGTTAGTGTGACGAACTTTACACTGAACATAGGAAAACCTAAGGGAAGAAATGCAACTGTTGTCTCTACCAGGTCAGGTGGGATCCAGTTTAAAATGTACTCAATCCTGTATTCTTCTGTGAATATGCCTAGGCTCCTAAGCAGCTGTCAGCAGAGGATTAGTGCATTTTAAGAATTTGTTCAAATGTACATGGATATTCTCAGATGAGATTTCCTTGGGTATGCAAAGAATTTGCCTATAAAATGCTTCCAGGTATGTGTTACAGAATGTATGCTTTGCACAGTTTCCATTAAATGGATTTTAATACATGAAACTCATTTTCTTAGTGGAGTACTTTTACATCTGGTGCTTTTTGTTTTTTCTCCTGTCAAATAGCTGTAGGAGGCTTCCAAAGAGGAAAAAAAAAACTTTATTCAAATCTTATGAGAGGCTTTATAAGCATGTAAGAGGATGGGACATAATTATTTACAATGTCTATCTCGCCCTCCCGTTGCCCTCTGTGGCTGAGAATAAATAGAAACAGTAAATGTTGTCCCTGCCGTGTTGTCAGAATATGTTATTGTGTGTGCTGGTTTTATCATCACAGTGGTTTCATTGTAGCTGCTGTCCAGATGGCACTTAAAAGTGTTAATATTTTCTTAGAACTCCAGGATCACCAAGTTTCCTTTGTTAGGGCATACTAATTTTGAATTTTTGGTAGTCTTTTTTTCTATTTTTTATTAAAACACACTTCATGGAAGTAACAGGAAGGTTTGGATTCATTTTGCAGCACTAGAAAAAGTGGAAAAACATGTAAAATTTGTCCATTAACTAAGTTTATCCATAAACTTAGTTTTTGGATAAACTTAAGAACTAGAGATGAAGCTTTAACCTTTTTATCTTAGAGAAAAGCTATAAAAATAGGTGTCTTGAGAAGATATAATATGAAGCTTGTCCATTTCTACCAAAGAATTTATGCTCCTTAGGCTAGTTTATATTCTCCTAAATGACACCAAGACTCTCTGCTATTTGGGGCTGTAATAAGTGATTAACACCATCATCTATTTCTTATTGCTAAGATAAAACACAAATCAGTGTTATCTAGGGAAATCATTTCACTCAAGTTGCACAGGAGGAAATAATTGTTACTCAGTATGGCCTTTTTTGCCTGGCTGAGGTGGAGCTCTCGCTCCTAAGGAACATCTTGGAGTCTGCAGGCTCTCAATAGTCAAAGTATTCCCTGAGGATGTGGAATATCAGATGTGCATTGTAGTCCAAATGAAGTTACCTTATAGTTCATAAATGTCTGCAGATAACTGGAAGTTAGGAAGCAAATTCTGAGTTACTTAATCTTTGTAGCATTTTCTTCTGTGTTTCCCATAAAATGTTAAGACAATAAGCCTAATGAAATACTTACTTGACTTGTGCTAAGCTGAGGACAATGTTCCTTCTTTTCTGCAGGGGATGAGTTAACCAAGATGGAGAATGAGGATGAGCAGGGTTGGTGCAAAGGACGCCTGGACAATGGACAAGTTGGTTTATACCCAGCAAACTATGTCGAACCAATCCAGTGACAAAGGACAAAATAAACACAGAAGTGACCCAAGAGCTCTGTAGGCCTGTACAGTGTATTTACATAAAGTGAGAGGAAACTGAATGGATGTATAGAGTGTATATATTTTAATGAAAAGGCAAGAGCTTGATACCGAAATAAGGCTGAATTGAAGACAGAGGCTTGACTTTGTTTTCACAACTTGTATGCAATGCAAAGGAAAGGAGTTAGGTTGAAAAAATAGTATAATAGGAAAAATATTTTTAAAACTTTTTCTTCCCACATGGTCTGCTATTGTGGATCCTAAACATTTTTGCATTTTCTATGCTTATGCCTCATCGTATCCCAGGTATGTGGCTTATGCTCACTTTTGTTTAATCAGTTCTTTTAAGTGACCTTCAGTTACTTGCAACTTGAATTTTAAAGATTATTATAGTTAATTTTTTATTTGTTCTTATCAATGTCTGAAAGATGCAGTATTTTTTTATTTAAATGCTATGTAGTTAAGCATCTTTTTGTATGCTTTGATTATCAATTAATACTTAAATTATGACATAGATTTAGTCACCATTTGACTGAATGAAAGCTCTTTCCATGTTGTAGTAATCTTTGTGTTGTCAGCATGGCTTGAAGTTGTAGATGGAGTTGTAAAACAAAATACTGTATTTAATAAATATCTGTTACAGAAGGTTATTAGTAGCAGAGATTACCTGCAGGTGTCATGGGCTGGGATTCTATTACAAATGTTCTTTTCATGGGTTGACACTTGAAATAAGAGTGTTCCATCTAAATCTTAAGTGGCATTCAAAAGAAAGATAAATTCTGCGTAAGACCCAGAAGAGTGGCTATTTCCAGCACATGTTTGCAGGAAAAAAAAAATCTCCTTTTAACTGCTAATGGTTTTTGGGTGATTTGAAATGATAAATCTGTGAAGGCTGATTATCTTGAACAGAGAAGTCTGTAAAATAGACTAAATGCTTTTATTAAGAGCCTATCTATGTTGTGTATATGTACATAGAATTTGGTATTCCAAAATATGAAGAGCATGACTATTAGTTATCAAGCCTTTTGGTGTCAATAAGATTTAGACTATTTTTAAGAGTTTAAATTATAGGTATATTTAAATCTGCTTTCCTGCCATATTCATTACTGTACCATAGACAAAGTATTCTGTGATTAGATTTTTCAGAAGTACAGTAAATACACTAATATACTCAAAATCAGTATTTGTGGTAAATTAATGAGTCAGAATATAAACTAGCTTTAGTCCATACATGGATTATTGTAGCAGAACACTGTAAAATCTACATTTGTTTGCAGTAACAACTCGGCCAGCTGTAATCGTGTCAAATATGCATTTGTGACATTAAAAACTGGGTTGTAAAATTACAGCAGATCTGTGTTAAAAGTAAGTATCAGGTAAGTAGATACGTCATGTTAGGAAGCCACACTGTAATGAAGTTAACAAATCTTTTTCGAGGTAACTATAAAACACTGTTGGAAATCTTGGACTTTCTCATTTGCTTTTTGAGCTTATAGATATATTTAGTCATTATTTTCAGTGAATCCAAATGTGCAGGCTTAGAAAGTGGATGTATGTATATGCCTGTCAACAAAAACTTACCAACATATTTGTTCATCCACAGGACAGTTACTAAATTGTCAGGAATTATTGATTTGGGTCTCTGTATTGTAAAATATTTTAGAAAACAATAAAATCTGTTAATCTCTTAAATACACAGATGCACCTTTTACTATTTCAGTGTATGTCAAAATAGTCTTATGGAACAAATAATCTGTGCATTTCATTGCAATTCATGATGACAGAACCTGCATTGTTTCAAAGAGCCACAGACAGGAGTGTGACATGGGTGACATTGTTCCATTAACAAAAAAAAAGGGAGGTGCCATGCACAGGAATTCTTGGCAAAACATTCCAGCAAAATCTTCATGGAAGAGGAGGAGCCTGTCTTCTGTGGGTCTGCAGAGTCTACTGTGATGCTGCTTTCTGTGGTGTTGTCAAGTCTCAGATAGCGTGGGTGAGCAGCTAAGCTTTTTTTATTTTTAAATATAGTATCTGAATACTTTTTGCCTTTGAGTTTTCTTGCTGACTGGCAGTGATAAACGTGGTTCTGTTTGTGACAGCTGGCTGAAAGTTTTATCTCGTCTCCTCCATCAACACCTGCTGAACAGCAGATCCCAGAAGGTCATAATCAATGGCACAGGGTCTGCTTGGGGGCCTGTCACCAGTGGTGTCCCCCAGTATTGTTTAATGTATTCATCAGTGGCTTGGGTGAAGGGGTAGATAGTGACACAGAGCTGGTAGGGCTTCAGAGCTATTGCCAGGGACCTCTGCAGGGTGGAGAGATGGGCAGAGGAATTGTCTGAGATCCAGAAAAGGCAAATGCAGGGTCCTGCATCTGGAGAGGGATAGCCCCAGGCACCAGGAGATGCTGGGGGTCACCTGCTGTAGAGGAGAAGGGCTTGGGGGTCCTGGTGGACAACAAGCTGTCCCTAAGGGCAAGAAGACAAATCAGAAGTCTGTAAGGTACTTCTGCACCTGTTTTACACTTCTGTGATCATAAATAACTTAATAAATAATCAATAAATAATCAACTGTCACCTTTCTAGTTAACCTTCTAGTAAATCTACAAGTCCAAACAGGAATCACTCTGGAGCACACACTGTGGTATCCTCCCACTTTTTATTACTGTAGTTAGTCACTGATTAAATGTTCATTTATTTCATAGCAGTTTACTTCAGCTTTCATGAGGGACATCAGCAAGAACTCTATGAATTTCCAAGTCACCTATCAACTCAGCTAGATCATCTTGACACATGAAGTCTCCAAGCCTGTGAGGTAAAAAACCAGATCAGTTGTGAAGTACTGTGGTGATGGACACTTCTAGAATCCCTGTGCAGAAAACACTGAAATCTGCAGCTTTCCAGGTCCCCTGCATTGCTGGTGCAAACTGCATCTTCACACAGCTGAGTGTTGCTGCTTGGAAATCCCAGTATAGCAAGAGTTTGGCTTTGCACTGGGCAATGGTGTTAGAATACAGACACTTCCAAAAGTGGAAATCTCCATGGAACCTCACCTGTTTGAAGTGGGTATGCTTCATGATATTATCAGGACAAACACTGCATTAGTACTAAATTAAAAAGTTGAACTGGTTTCATTAACTGTTTTTTAATGTACATACTAAACTTAATTTCCATGTGGTAGGAGAAGCAGTTGAATGCTTGGTCTTTCTCTTCTAGTGAAGGCTTTTTCTGTATGAATTATTTATGCTGCAGTGATACATCTGTGACCCTGTTGTGCCTTTGAGATCACCATTTGCAGAGGGCTGGCCTGAAACTTCCTGGACTGCAGTTGTCATGAGGCAACATATTTACAACATAGCTGTGAGCAAAGACAAACTTTGCTCAATGTGACCAAGCTTTCCCCAAAGGCGTCAAGCAGAATTTTTCCTTACCTAATGGACCCTTTGGCACTGACAAGCAGTGGAGTAGCTGGCATGGCCTGGGACTGTACCAATATTCCACCATTTCTCAGCAGCACCATGAGGAGAAAGGAAGCAAGAAGGTGGAGGCTTGATGAATATCTGGAAAACAGCACTGATGAAATTTTACAGAACTAAAAGCTTTGAATGTCGGGAATGGCAGCAAATGTTTTAGAGCTTTGAGAAAGAAGCTGTCCACTGAAGCTGTAATTCCACACAATTCCAGGCAGATGCAAGTGCCTAGTTACCAAATCAGCCAAAGAACAGACTGCTCTCAAGACATAATTCCAAATGGTTCTCCTTTGTAATTACATGCCCTGGCAGGGCTGTCTGGCCGGCTGCAGGAGCCTAAGACTTGCTGTGGCAGTTGAATACCTGAGAGAAGGAGAAAATTATTTTGCCTCTGCTTCATTAACTCTCAGAGCAGTCCTAGTGCCCAAAAAATGTGTATCCACCAACAAATAGAGGAAGAACTCCTCCATTTCAGAATGGCTGTGCAGAAAAGGGGGGATTAACTTAGGGAGGAGGGGCCGCCAACTGTCTTCATTCCTGTCTCCTGCTCAACACTGAACTAAGAACAGGTTCTGAAAACCTTTCAGGACAGAGTTTCCACAGTTGCTGTGGAAAAAATTGCTCCAATATCTGTTTGCCCTTGTCATGAAATTGTCTTCTCTTCATATTCAGTTCAACTCAGAATGGTGTTCAGAGTTAGTGTGAATTAAGAGCCCTTGGGTTTTGATTTGCAAACCAGCAACCCCCAACTTCCTAGTCTGGCAGTGAATTGCTCTCATCTGCATGAGATTAGAGGCCTGCTAAAGCAGGGCAGGCTGCACTTCGCAGGGGTTTGTTTCTGAGCATACACATGTAACAAGTGTTCCTCCACATATCTATTTGTCAGACCAGCTGACATGGAAGCAATTTTCATGGGATTCCCTGTGCTCTGGGAATACAAACACATGTTCTGGGCATTCTTGGAAACCATCAATGAAGAAGTGATATTGCCACACTGAGGTACAATTGGCAAAGTAGCTCTTGTGGGCCACTTTCCCACCACTGCTGCTGTTGTCTCTCTGTGCCTTCCCTCTTTCTGCACTCCACTCAAACCACAAACCTGCTGAAGAATGAGATCCACTTCTTTCCCTGGAAAAATTCATCACTTTTCAGGGTTTGTTCTGTTGGCTGCCTTTATTTAGAACACTTTGGTTCTGCCCTGGGCCTGGCCAATCACCATTAGAGGGAGAACAGGATATGGGATATTTCCAAAATTTCTTGAACAAATTGCTGTTCATTCTCATGGCAAAGAAAATGCCAGCACAACATGCTGTGGATAGAGGTACCAGGGAAGGAATAACCTTGGTTCGATTTTGTTAAGGTGAAACTCTCCTGAGAGTTTGGGACATAAACATCAGGCCAGGGGAGTCAGTGGGGCTCACAGTGCTGGTTTGCTACTGGGTCTGAGTAAGAAGCTGTGTTGCTCACCAAAGTAAAGAACACTGCAGTGCCTAATCTACAGCCACCCTTGAAGGTAAATTAGTTGGGTTGGGAGTTTTTGTGTTTTGGTTATTTGGGTTTACTTTGGGCTTTTTTTTCTGTTTAATCAATGTGTAGAGCAGCCAGCAGATTATAAGTGCTGCCTTTTCCTTGCTGGAGATGGACTAGCTCATCCCTTCCTTCATGTTAGCTCAATTCTCTCTATTACCTGCTTTCCACAACCCAAACGCTGCTCTGTGACTGCAGGACCTCCATCCAGCTGACAAACAGAAATGCTTTTATTCCACCTTCTCCAGAACTCCTCTCCTGGCAATCAGCCGAGCTTGCAGTCTGCAGCAGGGCTCTGACCAGCATGCACAGCCACAGAATTGCAAACTGTGGCCTTAGGACAGAGGTGCTGTGCATTTCTGAGCACTGACACAGGCTCCTTCCCCTCTGGCTGCCTGCATGGAGACCTGTGGGCTGCCTGCACAGCATGGCTTTGAACAGCAGCAGCTTTTTGACATCCCAGCTTGGGACAGAGAGGTACCACTTCCTGACCCAGAAGGTCAGCAAAGACAAAGGAACCAGTCCTCCTTTGGTGTTACTTGTCTGAGATTCCCAGAGATGCATTTTTGGGGTCTCAGGATGCTGCAGTGGAAGCACCTTGTTTTTCTCATGTTAAATGTTCCAGTTAAAGGGGTAGATTGTACTCCTCTCTTTTGAGGATTTTTTTTAGTTCTTTTAAATCCTTTCCAGTTTAATCAGTGCCTGACTCCTATGGATAAGCCAGGAGCTCCAGAGTCAGGGCACGCCTCTGGGATTCTGCACTGAGTGCCCAGAGTGGGGAGAGCACTGCACATGCTCCAACAGTGATCCCTGTCCCAGTGCTTGGGACTGTGCTCCTCTGTGTGTCTGCCTCAGCACTGGCAGTGACAGTGTCACCACCTGGAGGTGTCACAACTTCCCCTGGGACCTGGGGGAAGAACTGGGGCTTATGAGCTGCTGGGGGAGACCAGGAATCTGCTGGATTTAAGGGACTGAAGGCAGTGCAGAGTGGAGGCTGTGGGCCAGCACTTTGGAATAGAATATTTAGACAGCTAGGTAACCCAGTCTGTGGAGGTGAGGGGATTCCAAAACTTGTCTTTGCAGTGGAGTAAATAGGAAAGGGCCTAACACAGAAGATATATTACAATCTCCTGAAATTCACTGGCACCGTGTCTAAGAGACCACATAGCTCTGTAAGGCCATGGTGATGCTTTTTTTGTGTTGATATCACAAGAGACGGAGAAAGTACTACCCAGAGATGGTGAGGGTGGAAAGCCTGAGGAGAGGGTGCCTCAGACAGCTCCCCTGGACTGAACTCAGCCTCATGCAAGGCTCTCTGAGGTGGATGCGGTACCTGTACTCACCCAAGCAGATCTGTCTCTCCTTGTGGTCCCGGCAGAAGCCACATAGGAATTTAGTGCCGATACCAACAAAGCCACATTTGCCCATTGTGCGTTGTCACTCTTAGGATCAGGGGCACAGAACCAGCACAGGCACAGAGAACTCCATAACACTGCAGGGAGGCCTTGTTGACCTGCAAAGACAGAGAGGAAGGAGAGTGAGAAACATCATGTAGCTTTCATCTCACAGCTCTCCAATGAATTATAATAATTCTGTATTATTCATGTTATAGACTATATAGCTCACATCACCAACTTCAGAGAATATTTCTTTTGACTTGTTAAATATCATTAAAGGTAAGACACACTTAAGTATTTATAACACACCATGTGCTTTTAAGTTGACTGCAAGTTCCCCAAATGCCACTTTGAAGATCTGTGATTATCTTGCCTCAGTTACATATTCCATCCATTTTTTTTATATGATTGCCTGTTTAGCATTTTAAAATTTTAGCAAAGATACGTTTTTAGTTATTTACTGCAAGCTGAAGTGGTTATGTGGTATCTAAATTGCTGAATGAAATTATTCTGCTAATTTGATCTAGTATCAAGTGTCTCCTGTGACACTTAAAGAATTCCTTGCCTTAACTTAGTGGTTGCATTGATTCTTGAATGATGAGGTGAGCTTGTTGCACATCAGTAACCTTTTTGATACAGTTCGTTATTTTTGGTTGTTTATCTTTTGCATGTAGTAGAAAAAGCCTTGAGGGATGATTTGCCTCAGAGTAATCTTGGAGAGCAGGTTCTAGTCCTGTTCTGCGCAGTGCTAAGAGTGATCTGTAGCCCTGTGTCACTGCCACCCACCCACCCTGACAGCAGGCACTGCCCCAAGCTCTTGGCATCGGGCACATCTGCTTTGACTATAGCAGAAGTTTTTGGACTCTGAGATGAGGTGGGAAAATTGGTCACAGAATCAGAGCACACTGCTACAGTTCTGGAAATGGTTTCCACTGACTGTAAGTGCTTTAATTTCAGATGGATTCAGTTTTGGTTTGTTTTTTTTCTTTTCCTGTCCACCTCGCCAGCCACATCCTTTAAAGCAGACAAACACCAAAGTGCTTATAAGGAAAGTGTTTTTTAAAAAATTATTCACTAAAGTGCATAAGAAAACAAAGCATTTATGATTTTCAAATACTAACAAGACATTTCCTGTGTGCACATCAGCAGCAACAGCCAAGGCCCCTGCCCCTGCTGCAGCATGAGAAGACCAGGTTTGCTGCTTTGTATTTGAGGAAGGGCTTGGGAGCTGCTATCTGGAGGATTGTGCCACTGGGAAGCAAATGCCATCCTCCTCAGGGACAGCAAGATGGGTTGGGTTGTCTCTTCCACCTTTCTGTTTAATCTCTGCTCCTTGCCCTCCTCATTCCACTTCCCAAGTCAGGAACAAGTCAGTAAGGGCCCTGCACATTATTGTGAGTCCACAAAACCAACTTTGCCTGCAGAGAAGGCTTGAATGGCTTTCTTTGTACAGACATAAAACACAAATGTACATAAATGTACATAAATTACATAAACAGAGACCAAAACCCAATGGTTTTGATGGTTCCCTGCAGCTTCCCAGGCACTTGCACAGCCTTTAGGGTAGGATTTGCCATTCAGCCACCACCTTTGTTCTAGCTCTGTCAGCTAAACCCAGGCAGATCCAATTCAAATGCAAACCTTGTAGCCCAGCCCCAGAAGGATCTCCTGTAATCCATACCTTAGCCTGGTATTTACTTTTAACGCTCCTCCAGAGCCCTGCTGCTAAACAAACCTGGCAAACAAAGCCACCTCCCCAGCAGAGAGCAAACAGAACGTGGTGACAGGAGACAGGACCTGGGTGCCTGTCTGGGTATCCCAGTGCATTCCTACTCTATACACTGCAATTTATGTTTTAAACAAGCACAAAGCAAAGTGCAGGTCAGACATCAGGTGGGCAGCAGATACTAGATTTTTACTGAGCCTGTGATGGGCACAGAACATGTGAGTGATGGGTGTCAGTGAATGGCTTAAAGAGTTGCCATGACTTACATTTTCCTTGCCATTCAAGAGCTTTTTGGTCGTCCCAGTTACAGGATTTTATCAGATTTCTCAGCCCTAAAAGAAAATCTGAGCAATTTTATCCAATTTAAAATTAGTCTGCTCTAAGCAGGGAGGAGCACTTGATGACCTTCCTGTGCAGATTTTTTTCTGAGGCTCTAGAGTGGTGATGGTTGTGAAAAGGAGAGGAAAAAGAGCCAACAGGATATATTTAGACTTGTAATGTATTTTAATTGCACTAAGTATATTGATTCTATATTTAATATATAATAACAATTGTGTTAATTTCCCTTGCACTTTATAAATAGCCATAGCTGGATCATGATACTACATGTGATAATCAGAGGGCATTTATGAGGTGAAATGTGAGGAGAACAAACCAGAGAGTTCTGCTACACGGTTTTGGGTTTCTCTCAAAGTGCACAGTTTGGGCTTTGACCACCACACTGGCTCCAGGATGCTTTTTCGTTGTAAAATTCCATTTATTAATCCAAATGCTGCCCATACATTATTGGTGACAAGTGGCCTCTTGGTTCCTGAGCTGGCTGTACACATTCCACTCTTCCCTTTCTCCATCAGCTGTTGTGCAGCTGCTGCATCACTCCCACCACTGCTGAGGAGGAGTTGACCTCCACCAGTTCGTCTGTGGTTCTACCTGTGGACTGGGTACCTTGCTTGCAACTCTTCTCTAGGGAATCTTATTTGTGGGGTTAAATTGCGAAAATATTAATTTACCAGGCAGATATGCTGGTGTTTCCCATCTGTCCAGAGAACTCAGGGAAAAAGGCATGAGACAAGACAAAAATTGTTCTCCAAGAAACCATTCCTTTGTGCATGGAAGCAGGGCACAGCACCAGGATGGAGAAGTTTCTGCAATGAAAGGAGAACCCCTGCTCTGGTGTTTCCCAGTACAGGTTTGATTTTTTCTTTTTTTCCTTAGTCCCCATCTTTTACTGCCATCTACTGGCTCTGACTGAAAGGCTTCTTCATTGGCCCTGGAATAAATATCTTTGGTGTATTCTATTCATTTAAGAACAACAGGTTTTGATAAGAGACCCTCACAGAGAGCTTTGGGGATGGATTAACTGAGAAACATAACATTTGTGTAATGGTAAGCTCACACTGTAATTGGGAGGAAATAATGGATAAAGAAAGGAGAAGACAATTCTGAAAAGTCAGCCCTTAAGTATTGCATTTCAGCATTTTGAAAACAAATAATTTTTGGTTTATGTACTTATTTTGAAGCAAAGCTTCTTCTTGGAAAACAGCCCCCCCCAGAATCCTCCCAGGGTTTCATTTTGAACAGGTTATATAAAAGGGGTCAAAATGCATCTTGAGAGTCAATTACATTTTTGCGGCCATACCTGCAGCCAGGACCAGCAAAATGGCTCCAAGAAGAACCTCAACGCTCTCTCAGAAAGCAACTGTTTCCTTGGACAGGAGTATCCTGCAGTTTGTCCCTCTCTGAATGCTCTGTCAGGAAATAACATCCTGCAGGTATCGGCTGTTGGTTGTTCCATTGCTTCAGGAAACTGCAGGTAATGTTAGAACAATCAGTGTCTTGTAAATGATCAGACGGGCATTGAGTCAGGCAGAAATCATTCAGAAGAGGTCAATGCTTTGAATTTGCTCTTGATAAAGAAGGGCAACATTGGAAGGATTTTTATTATAGTTGGGCTGTTGTCCTGGGTTGGCCATATGACTTTTTTTTGTATCCCCAACCGTCCCTCCTGCTTATGCTGGATATTAAGCTCTGCAGCTTTAAGTTAGGCCCAGAGAGACAGAGAGAGTGAAAGCGGAGAAAAAAAACCAAACCAAACACGCTCTGTTTGTCTGCAGGAGTTACACCTTCACCTTATTCCCACGGAAAGGCCTTGAAGAGGCTGCGTTCCAGCAGGACAGCAATATCTCACTCACTCTCTGGCTGGGGTGCTGGAAAAGCTCACAGCGGAGGGTTTTCTCAGATCTTTCTCGGCTTTTTGTAGGGAGAGACTTTGTTTCTTTTGTTGTTTTTTTTTTTCCCCTCCTCCTGGGACTGGCTGGCATCGCGTGGGCCGAAGACACCAGGGAAATCCCCGGGGGCCCCCCGCCATTTCTACAGCCGGGCCGCAATTTCCCTGCCCCACTAGGCTTCCCGAGAACTGAACCGGACTCAGATGGACTCTGAATCTACCATCTCTTCAGAGGAAGGAGAGGCTTCATTGTTTTCATATTATCCAAATGTTCTATGCTTGTGAATATCCTATTTGTTAAATAAATAGTTTTTTCCACTTTTCTCTAAGGAAATTTTTCCCAAACCTATTTGGGGAGGGGTGGTTGGAATCGGCTTTTCCTAGAGGAGACCCCCCCCAGAGGTTTCCTCCTAAAATTTGCCCTAAACCAGGACAGCTGTGATGAATTTCTTCTCTCCTCTGGATCCACCAGTCCTAATAATGGAGCCAAAGGCCAAATGGCCTTCCCAAACAAGCTGAAGTCACAGCTCCAGGCAAAGACAATACTGTCTTAATCATCCTCTGCCTGCCCCTGAACTCCTCGGGACAAAACCCCCACGACTTCCTCTCCTTTCGCCATTTGGGTGCTGCTCCCTTCGAGACAATAAATATCTTGGAATCGCAGGCCACGTGGGCCCTCGCGCCTCTTTGTCTCCAGGGACACCTCAGAGTATGTCAGTGGCTGCCTGAGTCCATCTGCAGGGGTGGGCCCGTGTTTGGGAAGGTGCTGTGTGAGGCACGGCCTGAGTGACTCCGAATGAGGGACACTGCAGGAACACTGGTCCATCAGACCACGGACGCTGTGTCACTGAATTCCTGCTGGAATAACCTGACAGTGCCTCATGGAGCCTGGATATTCCCATGCAGAGCTGCCACTTTGGCACCAGCTGTGTCAGGAACCAGCAGAGGTTCCAGGGAAGCTCAGTGGGACCAGGCCAAGGACAGGTTTATATTCTACAGAATTTGCTATTTCTAACCCTCATCCCCCAGCCCCACTGATGTCCCTGGGGACACCTGACAGAGTTCCCTGGAATTCAGCTGATTCCACCCCCTGAGCTCAGGCTCCAGCTGATATTTTAAAGCAGG
>JAHLSL010000102.1:3855538-3877635 GCA_025920805.1 Petroica traversi | reverse complement strand
GGGACTTCACATCCCCATTAGGCCTGGGCGGCTTGCTGTAGTCGGTTTCCCGGGAGTGCCTCGGCGGCCCGGACCGTGCGGGACAGCGAGCGCGGCATAGCCCGGCTCTGCGTCCTCCCGGCACCTGCCGGCGGCATCTCCCCGGGGAAGGACTGCTGGGAACCGCGTGTGCCTCTTTTTAATGTGAAGTCCCGGCACAACCTTTCTGTCCGTAAAGAATGCTGCTTTAGTAATGCTTCCAGGTTTAATGGGGTTTGTTTGTTTTGAGTTTCTTTTGGAGGGGCGTGGTTTAGTTTCTACTTTACTATCAGTGAAAAGGCAAAATGCCGTGTTGCCGTCTCTGTGCTCAAGCCCGGTGAAGAGCAAGTGTAGCTCTTTTTCATTGCGGCTAAATAGGATCAACCTGTTGAAAAGGACAACACTTTACTCTGCAGGCTACTGCCGATAGGGGTGTCCTGTTTATAACAGTGTAACTTCCGAGAGTTTGGTAAAGGCAAAGTTGAAACTGGCTTAAAGTATAGAGTCCTAGATTTCCTCAAGGATACACAGAATCTTTTCTTCTGAAGAGAAAGCCAGGTCTTGCTGCAGGAGAGAGAAGACAGGCAAAGGATTTCTCTGGAGTGGAGTTAGGAAGAATGCTAGCAAAACAGAGATTGGAGGCACAGCTTGTGTGATTCTTTTTTTTCTCCCGTTACATCATTTGTCAGTAATTAGTACACAGGAATCAGGACATCCATATCTGCTAGTATATCTGGTTGCTTCTTGCCTTAATGTGGCTTGTTTCATTCCTGGTAATGTTTTTACCTAGTTCAGCTATTCCTATTGCTTGGAGATAAGTGAAAGTAGAAGTGCCTTTCCTGAACTAGCAGGAAAAAGAAAACTACCGTGGTGCTGGTTTTGCAGAACAGCCTTATTGCTAGGCGAGCTTTTTATTAGGAATGGTGAGGAAAATTATCATTGTAAATGCTAATTGAAGATGGAGTTACCTTAAAGTCCCTCTCAAATGCCCCTGTTAATGGTCACCTGTGTAATTATGTTCACTTAAGCCATCTTTTACAAAGATCCAATTACAAGCAAAATCTTAAGCTTGCTTGGGGCATCCAAATATTTGACTTCTAGGAATATGGGTAAAGGTTACTCAACTTTCTCTTTTCTCCTGGTCACAGGAAGCTTTGGCTCTCCTTGTTAAAAGGCTATTTTGTCACAGGTAGGAGTGGCTGACAATTGTTTCCTCTGATAGCATCAGAGTACAGCATCTTGTAGAAATATGTGGGCTTCCACTTGCTGGTGGGATGTACATCAGTACATCAACTGCCTTCTGTGAGTCATCCGTCTTACGGGTTATTGTGTTTTCCTCTGGGCTTGTCCTCCTTCCCTGCTGAGGCTTACCAGTGTCTGTGCCATGGATGTTCAAGTGCCATGCTGTTGTCTGAGGTTCTTTTGGCCCACAGTGGTACTTAGGGGACACTGTGTCTGCAGGGAGTAGTATTTCTCTGGCACACTGTCTTAGGGGGAATATGTTTGAGTCTCCCCCCCTGGAACGATGCTGTTTTTAATCGGTGTGCATGCTCATTCACTTAGCAGCAGCCAGCTGGCCACACAGTGAGTTTTGACTGCCTCTCCTTCCCCAACCTCTTGACCCCTCTGAGGGTTTTTGTTATGCTTCCTAGGCTTCTTCCTAATTTGTTTCAAGTAGGGCAACAGATTCCAAAGGTGTTTTGCAGGGGAGGGAAGGGGTGATGTTGAGGGAAGCAGTGGTACTGGCATTGTTTCTCAAAGCAGGTTGGAACCTGCAGGTGCTGTTGGCACTATTTCTGTGTTCCCCCAACCCCTCCTGCTGACTTGTGTGAGTGCAGGGAGCTCTTGTAGGCAATGCCTTTGTGGTAGCAGGAAGTGTCTCTAGTGGTGGTGTCCCTCTGAAACTAAACCTAAAAGCACAGCTATAAATACTGGTGTTGAATGCTGTTTACTGAATCAGTGTTGGGCACTGAAACAATGTTTTTCTGTTCCTGTAAACAAGAATTCTTGGGAATGTATGTTGTACTAGGCAGAGTAATTTTTTCTAGGTCATGTCTCAGTCATGTTAAGACTATGCTGCTTCTAAATAAGAACGTTTTCTACTAAAAAGTGTATTAAAGGAGACTTCACTTCTAAAAGGGAAATGAGAAATGGCTTGTTATTGACAGTAATAACAGCAGCAGTGCTACAATGCATTGCTGTTGTCAGAGGTTCTTATTTGAGGGGTGTATGAGAAAGGTGAGACTGCAGGAGACCAAAGGTCTGGCTGGCTCTGTCATCTGCTTGTGAATATTTAGAAAAGAATATAGGTGTAGAGTAGATGAAGGTAACAATTTGCAGTGTGTTCTTGCCTCTAGTAGAGTGGCTTGGACTTCTAAACTGGAGATTGTCTAGTCTGTTTTCCTTTCAATTGCCTCTTGGGTTACTGCCACCCCCAAAATGCGTATGTGAGGTTTTAGCAAACAGTCATCTGTAGGCGACTAGATCGTTTTCAGGTAAGGACTGCACAAGTTGCTTAGGTAGTTGTGATCAAGCTATGTTAACAAGTAACAACTCCTAAATTATAGGGGCTAAAACTCTCCTTTTACTAGAGGTTTGAGAAGTACAAGTTGGAGGTGTCCACCCAGTTGCTGTGAGGTAAGGAGGGGTTGAACTGCCTCCATCACTGTCAAGTTCCTCCTACACATTCCTGTGAGTTGGAGAAACAGGTTTTGCCAGGACCTATGAGACTCTGCATAAATAGATGCTGTTTTACTGTGGAGACAAGAGCTTGCCTTGATCCTGAAAGTCATGGAACATGAAGTTGGTCACTTTGTAACTAAACAATTGCTGATCATCTTAGCAGTAGGAGTACTAAAAAAAAAAAAAAAAAGTCTTGTGGGGTCTTACTTGGTTGGCATGATGCAAGAAAGAGCTTTTCCAGAATAAGGATGTGCTGCCTTTCCACTTGAGAGGGTTGCACAGTGCTTGATACTGCTGCTTTGGACAGTTCTAGTTTCCGAGGGAGAAAGAAGAGTAACTAAGTGAAAGAGAGGAATTTTAAACTGCCTCCTTCAGCTGTGTTTCATGTTTAGCTACTAACCTAAAGAGAATTGGTTAATTTTTCAGCTCTGCTGCCCATTTCTGGGATAAGAAATGAAAAAGGGATGGATGGGCAATTCTGAAAATAGAGCTAGGCTTTGTACTGTGTGGTGAACCACTCTGAAGAACAGAGTGTTAACGCACTGCATCTTGTTACTGCATTAGAATAAACAGAATTGGGAGATGAAGGCACACTTTGAGTGTTACAGGAACAGAGTAAGTCTGGTTGTAACTTCATATGCAATTATAGAAGTATTTTTCTAACGTTGTTGTACTTTCTTATGTTTTAGATTAACTTCTCTAACTTTCTTTCCAGCCACCAAAGTTCTTGGCACAGTCAAGTGGTTCAACGTCAGAAATGGATATGGCTTTATCAACAGGTATGTTTAAATTCTGATAGTTGTATTTATGCTGTACTAAGACTTGTGGTACACATGATAGGCCATGTGTTGCACTATTTGCAACAGAGACCTGAGGACCTGACTACAAGTTCCAATAGCTGATAGTCAACTTAGGCCAGGCACTCGACAAGCTCTTTCTGGAACACTTCAGCCCCCAACCAAAGGTTGTGTGAATGGGAAGAAAACAGAAAGGGTCAAACTTAGTACAAATTTGGTCTGTTACCTGTTTCTCATGTTTACTACTACTACACTCTTACAGAGCTGCATATTCTTTAGTGACTGCCTGGCTTTTTTAGAAGGCTTGAGAAAGGTAGGAAGAGGAGGGGAAATACTTTTGGGTAAACTTCAAAAGTTAGCTGATTGGTCAGGATACCTTTTGTGGATACTCATTGAGATTCTCTGGTAGTATCTCACTGAAAATATGCCAGGCCTGGGTTTCACAGAAATTCTCTCTTTGCATCTTTTGTTTTTTTCCCTCTTCTCCTCTGGGCACAAACAAACCTCTGAATAGCACTGAGAATCCAAACAGCTGTAAGTGAAATTGATCACACTGCAACCCTATGCAGGAGACCCATGCTTCCAATTTACTGGAGGAAACTGGCATTTAAGGCTGAAATGTTCGAGGGATTTAAATGTCTTGTGTGCTTTTTTGAGGAATGAAACTCTTGCATGCTAAACACTTGTCTTCCAAAAAACATACCTGGCAAGTTATTTTACTCTGCAAGTTCTTGAGCTGTTACACGTCAGGTAGATTTGGTTAATTTGGACAGTGCAGAAATGGGAAGAAGACCCATGTTCATGGATCTGAAGCCAGTTGTGGTATGGTATTAATCTCAAGTCTCTGGAGGTTATTATCCAGTGTTATGTAAGCTTAGAAGAAAAGTTTTAATTACCAAGTCCTCTTAAAATCTGAAATAGCAGTTGATGTAAGAGTCTTCATCTGGTTATGGTGTAATAACTTGTTAGCTTTCTTCCTGAAGTGAAGTCTGCTGTTGCTTTAATCCGGGAGAAGTTTGGGATTATGCATTATCTTAACCAACTCTTTGACCCACCTGTTCTTTTTTTGCAGAGAAGGAATTGAGTGAACAGATGGCAGGGCTTAGGCTATTTCTTATTGTGTGGGAACAAAGATTCAAGGTCTCAGACTTATCTTTGTGTTTTGCATGTGGAAGTCTGAACTGTCTGGCCTAATCCAGAAAGCCTTATGTTCATGTCTGGGTCCTCCTCCTGTGGACTCTCCTAACACCTCTTGTGCCTGGTTGCTTTGAGTTTCACTGAAAGGAGATCTGTTAACAGCTGTGGACAAGTCCTGTTAATAGTCTTGTTTGACCTCTGGGGTAACAGCTCAGGTTGCAGTCCCTCTGGAAGTGTTTCTGGGGAATCAGAGTAGTGAAAAACAAGCAGTCCAGTCATCAACTCTGCTCTACATAGAAAGAAAACACTGAATGTTTGCCAGAAGATTAAGGAGAATCTCCCCTGTCCTCTCTCGCTTTTGAAAGCCTGGGAGTCCTTTCTGTTCTCAAGCAAATGACCACAGAAGTTCAGAGCAGGGTCTTGGTAGCATAGGCTTAGACAGAATGTATGGAATTCAGGGCATGTGCTACAGGCTGAGAGAAGGAGGTTTTCACTTGAAAAGCCAGGAATTTCTAGTTAAGTCTCTTCAGTCTAAACTCTTATGACTTCTCACTTTCTTTTCACAGAAATGATACCAAAGAAGATGTGTTTGTTCATCAGGTAAGACAGCAGAAATTGTGTACCATGATAGGTTTCTAATGCAGCTTCCTGCATCAGCCACTCAAGCTTATCCTGGCTTCTCCTTAGAATATTTTCTGCAGATAACTTGCCTGGATGTGTATGTTGAAATTTTCAGGGAGAAATATTAGGTTGTTTTCCTTCTCTATGAAGGGCTACGTCTTTTAACCCTTCTTAACCCTTTTTATCTGCTCCAATTTGAACACTAAAGGTGTTTTTTGGTGTGGTTTGTGTTTGGTTGTCTCTCCTTGGTGAGGTGAGTACTCTATGAATACCTCGCTGCTGTTCTCTGTCCTTCCCCATTGTTTTCTCATGCTCCTTGTCGTTCCTTTCTTCCTACCCTCTTCACTTGCAGGTCTGTTCTGTCTGCACTTGCTGTTATTGGAGAGAAAGTGATCTAGTCTGGCTCTTGACCAGCCTGGGTTGTCATCAGCTGTTTCTGCATGAGGCAGCTGCTCTGAGGTAGAAGAGGAGGAAGGCTGTGTGCCAAGTGTGCCCGAGCAGAGAGAGCTTGCCCAGTGACTTGTTATTGGTTAACTTCCCTTGATCTGTCCGGAGGCTGTTCTAAGTTTATACTGTGACTCTCAGGTTGCAGGCAAATAATGGCAAGACAGAGGATGCTGTCTCCATGCTGATGTCAACTGATTAGTTGGCTTAGATCTAGTTTTGCATCATTCACCAGAAGCTGCAGTCTTGCCCCTAGAGTTTGTCCCATATAAAATGTCTGCAGGCTCATGTGATCTTGGAAAGCATGAACTTTGTGTGGTGTGACAGTATTTCTATCAAATGTTACCAGGAAGTTTGTTCCCAGAGCTGGTCACTGAGCTTGAGGATATGTGCATATGTCCTTAGCTGATGAGTCAACACTGACAGTTTAGTTCCTGTGTCTTGATGACTAAATAGTGAAGTGTGGTAACTTTTTCTCTGGGTCTCAGGGTGTACACCCATTTTCTGAACCTGGCTGAAGCTGGGAGGGAATGAGTCTAGTGCCTGTTATGAGTGAAGATGCAGTTGGGAAACATACACAGTACACATTCCTGGTTCAGCTGGAATGAGTGGTGGACTTGAGAACAAGAGTTGTCGATGCATGTACTGATTTTTTGATGGTCATTTTCCTTCCTTAGCAGCTTGTGATGTAGGCATGCTGACACATATATGGTTTGATGGGATTGTGTCTAGAGGAGGGCAGGAAGAGTTCTAGAAGAGAAACATGTTCTGGATAGGCAGCACTGCCTTAAAGACAAATGAGGTTTCCTTGATACTTGTGAGACAATATCCTGGAAAAAGGCTGTTGTGCTGATGACGCATACCATGGATCAGTGTTGTTTTGCTTGGGAAGCTGCCAGCTGAGACCCAAACAGAGAGCTAATGTTACCTGTGCTGTATTGTCTCCTTCACCTGTAGAGAAGATTGTTCCCTAAATGTGAACTGGTGGATGTGTGTGAAGGGGAGTGGAGGTGGGCACTTCCCATCTCTTTTGGCTGAAGTCCTTTTTGGGGTGAGCAAAACTGGCTTTGTTTCAGAAATACCGCATCATGTGCAGGCCTGCATCAGATTAACCCTCTTGGCAGGCTGAGCATGACAGAGTAGATGCTTCTAGTGCTGCCTGCTCTGGCTTGGCTGCAGTTGGATGTTCCTCATCCTGCACATGGATGTACTCACTCCCAGAGCCTGGGACTTTCTGGCCAGAGCTCCTGATTGGGCTGTCCAAGGAGGGAGGCAAATCCATGCTGGGAGCAAACATCCTGCTTCAAGCTCTCTCTGCACTGATAGTGCCTGCTCTGCCTCTCCCTCGTGCCTGGGAGGGGCTGGATTACACTCCTAATCCCTTCAGAATAAGGCTGACCTAGTTGAATAGATACAGCTTCTCCCTGCCTCCCCTGCATGCATCCACACGGGGAGGGAACCAGCCGATCTCATGATTGGAATGGGGGTTAGTGCTTGGTGTCTGGCTATTGGATGCTATTTTTAACTAGTACAGATTAAAATGCTTTTCTTTTTAGGGCATGCATGGCTTGTGTTGAGTTAACCCTTTGTCTTGCAGCGGCCCCAGGCAGTGTTTTTGGGAAGGGCAGTTCTTCACCTTGTCTGATCGGTTGGTGCAGGGTGCTGTCCAGGGCACTGTGTCAGTCAGCTACAGGTGCTGTGAGCAGAAGGGATCCCCCTGCCTCGTGGGCAGCAGTGTGTCTTGCAATTTAACACCAGAAGTGTCAGCAGCCAGAGAAGTTACATTTAATTAGGTAGAGTTTAAATCAATGAGCAGTGAAGAGGACTTAATCTCTCTCTCTCTCTCTCTTCACTTCACTGGATTGTGTTGATCATGCACAGCCCGAAGTACCTGCACCAGTAATCGGTGAAACAAATTTTGACTATTATTAGGGCAATGCTGGATGTGCTGTTGATGTGGTAGTATGAGCATATGGAAAGAACTCTTTCAAACAAGAACCTGAACTAGCTCTGAAGGCTCTTCTGGCTGCCTGTTCATCAGTGTCCCCCTGGGAAAGGAAAGGCTTTGTTGTTGAGTGCTGTCTGTTAATATGAAATATCTGTCTTCTGAATCAGAGAAGCTGAAGCCTGCAGGATGCTGGTAAACAGTAACTGGGAGAATAGTGCTCTCTCCCCTCTGGATACACAGAGTAAAAGTCTTTTCATCCAGCTTAGAGCTTAGGCTTGTTAGAGGATTATTTCAATGATGTTTATCTGAAGCTGAAGTAGTAAAGCTGTGTAGTTTCTGCTTGGATTTCTAGGATTTACTCAAAATTGTCCTGGTTGCCTTTAAAAAACAAGCTCCAGCCTACTGCAGCCTCTATCTCTTGTTGGCAATTGTAGATCTTGATTCTTGAAGTTTCTTCCCATAAAGCTGGAACAGAGCATGTTGTTGCTTTTATTTTCCATTATGCTTTTTGAAAGATACTTGAGGAACTTCATCAATCTTAAGTGTACCTTTTGCTGAAATTTGTTAGTCCTTTCTTCCTCTGCACTTACAAGCTTATTGGCATTTCTGTCATATGCAAAGCACAAGTCTTACAAGTTTTAGTCAGCTGTTTCAGTACAAATAGTACTGAATCATTAACATTGCTGCAGATTAAGGGTTTCAGCACTAGTATATAACATTTATGGAAAAGTAAACACCTGTATTTAATATTTAGAAATGGGACATACTGAAAGGTCAGCAGAAAGCAAACAAAGTTGTCTGAGCTAATTGTGGAGTCTTAGCTTGCTAAAGTAATTCCCAAAGGAATTGACTTGAACAGCTTATTCTGTTTCTGTGTTAAAAAAACCCCCAAACCTCTTGGGATGTTTTTGCTTTGCTAGTAATAGTATGTATTCTCTTGCATCCTTCCTTAGGCTGTTCAGGGATGCTGCAGGATATAGGGAAGGGTATGGCTAGAAGGACATGCTGGTCTGTTGCCTGAAACACAAAGGAGGTTGTATTCAGCAGCAAGGAAAATAGGTTTCTAGGATTAGTTGAGGTGAGCTTTAAAGTGAATAAATTTTTCCTTCAGTTGGAAATATTTTGGGGCTGTTGTTGACTGAATATTGTTGCTATGCAGCTGCACTGATGGTCATTCTGCAGTTTTTCTTGAACTGCAGATAGGACAACTGGCTCTTCTGTTTCTGCCCTACATCCCATTTCTGAAGCTAGATTTATGCCCTGTGTTTCCATGTGTTTCTCTCTGCTGGCTCAGCACCTCCCTCCTTTCTGCTAACTAAAGATTCCCACATCAGGAAACTTAATGTGAATCAGTCTTTAATAATCTAATGCAAATTAATAACCTTGCAGTAAGAAAATAGCTACTGGATTAGCTTGTATGATGCATGTCTTGTCTCTTCTCACTGGTATCTTCCAGTTTGTGAAGCCTTCCCTAACGAACAGATTGCAGGCTTGTCTTGCTAACAACCTTTTGTGGAATCGTAGAAATACTCCACAGAGTAAAAGGTGCATCTGTAGATGACAGACTGAAATTCACTCCAGGAGGTTTGAGTGTTTCCTGTGAGTCTGAGGAGGTGTACAACTGGCTTTGATCCAAACCCTTATTGTTATTTTTATATAACAATAATAGTATTATTATTTATAGCTATTATTGTAGTACTTTGGGGTTTCTGTCCAGGAGATGGCTAAGATTGCATTTGTTTGCTCGGAACTCTTCCTGTGTTATTTACAGACTCACCTAATATTTGGGGTCTCATTTACAATGCTTAGATAAAATGCTGATTTGTTACACCAGAGTTACAGTAATTCTTTTCTAGTTACTATTACTTGCCCGATACCATATAGTTAATGCTTCTTCTACAGAAATGCTCTGGGTCTGGAGTTCTCTTTAGATGGTCTACAGGTATAATGACTGAGGATAGGGGTCACACTTGCTGCTAGAGCTGCCTCGGTATGGCTTTGGGGAGATCAAATACTCTGTATGAACTCTGCTCATGCAGAGATTTGTAATAATTTCCCTATTCAGTGTGCTGGACAGAGCAGATCCTGGGGCAGCAGCTGATTTATAAACTCATAAATAGTGAGAAAATAGGAAACCTTGAACTGAGTATTGGTGGGCCTGTGAAATAAGAGACATCTGTGTATTTGAAATACCTTGGTATGGTGACTGCTCTGGTGTGTAGAGTTGGAATTGTAGAAGAAAAATACTGTGCTTCCCTCATCAATGGGGCTATAAATGTGTAAGATAAGTAACATAAAATAATAACTTTTATGCATCTTCCTTTCAAGACGGCGATAAAGAAAAACAATCCACGGAAGTACCTGCGCAGCGTTGGCGATGGAGAGACTGTAGAATTTGATGTGGTCGAGGGAGAGAAGGTGAGGATCATGGAGCCTCAGAGTGTGGTCTGACAGTTAATGTTACACAGAACCTAAACTGTGTCTCTGTCTGAAGTGTTAATCCCTGGGTTGGTGGCTTTTCTGGGGGAGATCTGTTTTTGAAAGGCTTCATTAAGGAATATTTCTTGATATGTATGAGGTACTGTATTCTATTGCTTTTGGAACCTGCAGTTGTTCCTTGATAGAACATTTGAAGCCTTCAGCCTGCCGTTAATCATTAACATATACATTAACATATATTGTCCTGAAGAACTTGTTTTGGAGTCTGTTAGCTTAATAACTGTAAGAACTTTCAATTTCTTATGCTTCTACTTTATTGAACGTTTTTTTGAGAGTTATTTTTGTCTCAGTCAGTTACTTCTTGCTTCCTCCTCGGAACTCAGCCTGTTGGATAGGATTTCAGTATCTTAACTCAGGATGATATCCCTTGGTTAAGGGGTTGGGATCAAAAAAAACTGCTTTTGCACTATGTGGGAGAAAGGAATCACTGTGTAGCTTGGAAGTAGTGCATAAAAGCCTCTTTCTTGTTTCATCTTAGCCCTGTAGCCGGTTGTTCTTTTCTCACAGCACCCTGGCTGCCTTTCTTTTGTCCCTTCAGGGTGCAGAAGCAGCAAATGTCACTGGTCCAGATGGAGTCCCCGTGGAAGGCAGCCGCTACGCTGCGGACCGGCGCCGCTATCGACGGGGCTATTTTGGCCGACGCCGAGGACCACCTCGGAGTGTGAGTTCCGTTTCCCTGGAATCCTCTGTCACACGCAATACTGGCAGGGTTGTTTCTCACCTGATTGAGGCACTTCTGACCATGCAACATAAGTCTAATAAATTTGCAAGTTATGGGCAAGTACAAGGCATCTTGATAAAAACAGAACAGATTGGTATTGTAGGAAGTGCTATAAAGCTGTCATAAACTGGGAAGTGTAATTTTTTGAGTTCTGAGTCTCTCCATTATACCTTTAACTGCTGCCCAATGCTACCTGTTCCTACTATCTATCCTTGTTACTTTGGATATTTAGTTATCCTGATCAGTTTGATACATGAGAAAACATCTCAGATGATTGTGAGATTTTTAATTCAGTATGGTCATGGTGGTTTCAATGGGTGTGCAGAATGGGAAGCATAACTGTCAAACTTAAGGTTGACTACTAAGGGCTGTCAAGAGGCTACAGCTTTTGCTTCCTACTGCATCAGATGCAGAAGATGCACTTCTGTTTCTAGATCTCTTGTTAAATGCCTTCTTGTAAAGGGAAGAGTAGTACACTGGGAACTGTAAGTCGTGTACCATTTTATAAAACAGACATTACTGGTGGCTGGCATTTAAAATACAAACCACATACAAAAATCAAACCAGAAAAAACACTACCCAAACCAACGTGCACCTTTATCAATTAACAAAGGGGAAAGATAACCACTGCATCTCTGAAAGATTGAGAAGGCTGTGTAGAAAGTGTGTTTGATGTGAGGTAATACAGTTTTTCTGTCTAAAAGTTTCTTGAGGTTTTTGTGGGGATTCCCTGTGGAATGGGGCTTTGTGTAGAATGTGAAGTGGTCTCTGGCAAGTTTCTGTGTGATGTCTTTGTTAGCTTTCCAAATACAAAATTGTCCTGATCTATAGCTGCCTCTCCATAACGTTTACCTCTTACAGTGCATTTTCATGTATTGAAATGCACTAAATATGCATCAGAGAGAGCTGTTTCTAAGAACAGCTTCTTAGTATGAGGAGCAGGGGCAGCACTGATGGCTCTTGTTTTGTCCTCATCTTGACTTTGCCCAAATTAAAGCCTTTTGAAAATCTGCTTCTGTTTACTCATTATGCTGGGGTTTCTGTACTGATACATTGTTTCTGAGCTTGCCTTCGGTTCTAGTTAATATACTGCCTGTCAAACAGAACACCTCTGCTTTCTTTTGGTAGCAGGGTGGTGAGGGAGAAATCAAGGATGGGGTCACAGAAGAAGGACAACTTCAGCAAGTGCAGAGGAATCCTACCTACCGTCCCCGCTATCGAAGGTCTGTACAGTTCTCTGCTCAGTTATTCAGGTGCTTTTGTGTTCCACACAGGCTTCCAAGTGTGGGAACACTTACACAAATGGTAGGGACAGTGAGAATCATTTTAATTACTAGGAGAAATTTGTCTCATGTGCTGGTGTGTTTGGAATCATAATGGCCCAAAAGGGTAAAGAATTCTTTGCACCCCTTTACTTCTCACAATTGATCAGTGTATTGAAGTGAGTTGCAGGGTCCATGTCCTCCCAGCTAAACACTGATACTTTCCTGGACAAGTAATAGTCCAAATTCTTGATCTGCTGGTGGGTGAAAACTGCGTGTGAGCTGGTAAATGTGGAGTTGCAGCCTTGAAAGCCACCCGCATCCTGGGCTGCAGCAGAAGCATCGTGGCCAGCAGCCTGAGGGGGGTGACTGCCCAGTACTTGAATGGGGCTTATAAGAAAGATGTGGATAAACTTGTTAGCAGGGCCTGTTGCATTAGCATGAGGGGAAATGGTTTTAAACTAAAAGATATTTAGAATAAATAGAAGGAAGACTTTTTTACTATGAGTGTGGTAAAACGCTGAAACAGGTTGCCCAGAGAGGTGGAATATGCCCTTTACGAGGTCAGTTTGGACAGGGCTCTGAGCAACCTGATCTAGTTGAAGGGGGTTGGACAAATGACTTTTAAAGGTCCTCAGGGAGCTGGTATGTCTGCCATTCACTCAGTTGCCCGTCTTCATCTTGTCCTTGTTTATAAAGTAGCTTATGAAGTCAAATTCCAACACTGAATTTAGAGATGAAGTATGAAAATGATATCATCTCTGTTTTTTCATGTGCATATCTGTTCAAAAACAAAAGAGGCAAGTAACAGTCCAAGAGCAGCAACAAGCTGAATTTTATAGGGATAACAAGATTGTTCTTAATTGTAATGACTTGCCTGTTCCACACATAATGGATCTGTTTGGAATTTAGGTCTAAAACCACAAGCCTTCCACCTCTACTTTGGGCTTTTCTGTTTATGAATATGAATGAGTTCAATTTGGCTCTTTTATCTAGGACTGTGGGAAATGAGATACTAGTGATGCTTGCTGCTTGTTGGCATCAAAGTTGAATAAATTTAATTCCTGAAAGTCTTCATTAGCTTTGGGCAGTCAGCGATAGCACCATAGCAAGTCCAGGGAGGCTTTTACACATCGCATGGTTGAATCACAGGCTTACTAACTTGCCCATGACTAATGGAAACTTGTGATTTTCTGATGCATTTTTCCTATGAGAGGAATGATACATCCTATCAGTGTGAAATGCTTCTGTTTGAGTTCACAGGTATTGCTTTTGTTTACAGGCACTAAATCCAGTGACACTGGCACTTCCATTATGTTCCTTTGGAAAAAATCTAAATTGACTTTTGGGACTAGGTGGCTGTGGATTGGCTAATGGGAACTGGATTTTGGCTGTGTTTTGACAGTTGAAAGACATTGTTTATACTAGAAATAAGGTGAAATGCTCTTGTATACATCAAGAACATGGACTGATAGCTTAGTGTTAAGGAGGTCCAGCTGACCTGTGATAGGTGCTTTTCCTGTACCGTTAAGAGGGGCAACATGAGGCACAGAGCAAAGATCCAGGAATGGTTTGCAGGTAGAAATGAGGAGAATGGCAAGGATTGCACCATTAGTTAGGAGTAGGACTGGGCTGGTATGTAGCCATGCCAAAGCTAACTTAGCACAATAGGCCTTGTGGCCACTGCTGGCTTGTTACTTCTCCTTGCCAGCAATTCAAAGGGGTTAACTCTATCTTCATTGCAGGATAGACAGCAGAATATGGTGATGGAACCTCAGCAGTGAAGAGACACCCACCTTCCTTGTCGTTCCTGTCCAACCACATGCCAGCCAAACCCCAAAGGGATGGTTTGGTGTTAACTTGGTTATGGAAGGTTTTACTGGGCTAAAATTACTGTAGTTGAACCTTTCTTGGCTTCTTTCATCCTAACACCTATTTCTGCCCCTCTCAGAGGGCCCCCTCGCCCACGCCCAGCCCCAGCCAGTGGAGAGGCTGAGAACAAGGAGAACCATCACGAGGCCAATGCCATGGGCCAGCAGCCGCTGCGCCGTGGCTACCGGCGCCCCTACAACTACCGGCGCCGGCCGCGCGCTGCCAGTGCCCCGGCACAGGAGGGCAAAGAGGTATGGACACCCAGCTGCTGACAGCCACAGGCACCTCTCCTGGGAGCAAAGGCTGGGGAATTGGGATGGTTCCACCTGGAGAAGAGAGCTTCAGGGGGACCTCATTGTGGCCTGACAGTGCTTGAAGGGAAAGAAGGGCCAAGACTGTTGCAACAGCATGGAGTGACAGGACAAGGGGGAATGAGTTAAAATTGAAAGAGAGTAGGTATAGATTGGATATTAAGAAGAAATTCTTCCCTATGAGGGTGGTGAGGCCCTAGCACAGGTTGCTGAGAGAAGCTGTGCCCCATCCTTGGCACGCCCCCTGGGTGAGTTTTTAATAAGTGTATTCATGTACTGGACAAGTCTGATGGCAAAGTCTGATGTGCTTATTTCCTTGCCTGCTTCTTCTGACCTTCTTGGAGAATAAGTCCCTTATTTTAAAAGGAACCAGTATTGGGACAGGGATGGCTTCTGTATAGTTCTTGATTAGGGTCAGACTATAACAACTATTTTTGAAATGGAAACGGTTGTGTTTTGCTCACACTTAAAGTTCCTCAAACTTTGTCTGTACGTAGCATAAGAGATGGATTTGAAAGCTCTAGACCCATTTCCTGAACTGTTTGAACCAGATAATTTCTGAAAACTGGTTGCAAACACAGATTCTACTTTAACGAGGAAGATTTTCTCATTCAGTGTCTGCTTCAGGTATTCCTTTGACAGAATCTGCTCTGTAATACTCAATTTTAGGAAATACACTAAAATTTAATATTTTCTGGAGATTAATTTGCCTTGATTGTTTTAAAACCTATGTAATGCTGGCTGTACCACTAAATAGAGGAAGGGTGTGGAGGTTGGCCTTTGCCCATAATAAGAGTTTGTTGTGTCTCAGGCAAAGGCAACTGAAACACCTGCTGAAAATCCTGCTCCAGTGACAGAGCAGAGTGGTGCTGAGTAATGTCCGGCTCCCCAGGCACCTTTACCATCACTCAGGTAAGGAATATGGACAGTTCCTTTTTCCAATGGAAGCAGCTTGTGTATGCTTCTAGGATTCTGGCCACATCCCTTATGTACAGCTTTGATATTTGTGATAAGCTCTGAGAGTACTGTGTAGGCAAACCAAGATGCTGCTTTTCTCTGCTTTCTCTCCTCTGCCTCTGTATTTGCACAAAGTAAATTTTGCTTTATAATTGATTTCTTGTAGACCAGGAAGCTCTCTGGTCTGCATAGTAGTAACATCTGCTGATGAGTTATTTTATTTTAGGAAGATCCTGATTATGGGCAGGATAAGCCAGTTGTATTTGTCCTGCCTGTTACTACTCTTTTCATTTGACATCTTGCCTATTTATTGAGAAAGTGAAACTTAAAATGCCTTTTTTTTTTTCAAAATGTGGCTCTCAACAGGTGTCCTAAAGTACAACTCAAAAGTAACACCAAAGAAACACACAAGCAATAAATTGTCAACAGTGATGATGAAAGCAAAGATTTGAAATACCAAAATGTAAAAGAAAATATACCAGCCGCTAAGATCCAGGGAACGCCTACAAGATAGATGCATGAAGAGAGAAAGAGAGCGAGATTCAGAAAGAACAACCTCCCTAGTTTCAACAGCAACTGTGGGGCTTTATGTTTTTTGGGTTTTTTTTTTCCCCTAGAAGTTCATTGTTTTGCTAGTATTGATTTTTTTTTTTTCAATTTTTCTTTTGGTATCAAACTGAAAAGGGAAAAAAACTAACCAAAGAACTAAAAATGAAATAAAATGCTTTTTTTATTGGATGCTGGTGCTAAACCTCCCAAGTGTGAGTTTTTTTTTTTCTGTGCCAGTCCTGTTCACTGCAGGACGTGGGGAGGACAAACTTCCGCTTTCCTTGTTAAGATCTATTTGAAACCGTGCAGCATGGGTGACGTTCCTCACAAATAAAAGTGATTTCAACTTCCAAAAAAATCTGGTTTAGTGTGTTTTTTCATGTTTGCTAAAATAATTCATTATTTTAATCTTGTTTCAGTATTTATATGTGAAAGAAAGGTTCCTCTGGTGTGTCTTGCTGGATGATAGGTGAGCATGGTGGATATATTCAATACAAAACAACTTCTGCAAAGAAATCACAAAAGAGAGCTATAACTTACATTGTTCCCTCTGTTCCTCTGGCTCTAATGATGCTTAATGGTTGGATTTTCCTGTTCCTGTCTTGTGGCAGGAGTTTGGGGGATGTGGAGCAAGTTCCTGGAATGTTTTTTTTCCTCATCTGTTTTGCTAGGCTTTTGTGTTCTGTAAACAGTAGAATCCAAGTTTTGAGAGTCCTTTGCTCAGGAAGGACACTGGTGTATTAACTACCACTTTATCCAAGCTTCTGTTCTCAATAATGTTTGAGTGGCTTTTCCACTTTTTATTTCAAACCAGTGAAATCTCTGTACCTGTGCCATCTCGTGTTAATTAGCAAAGTACTGAGCTGTCTTACATCAGTGGTTTTCTAATCTTCCTTCCTAAAACTTGGCTGTCTTCCAGGTGTTATCAGTCCACTCCAGCTGTTGAATATGGTGCATATCTTGTCCTTTATTGTCTAGTCCAGCGTTTCTCATGTTCCTGTCTCACAGTTGTTGCTACCCAAACCTTAGATAAGTAGATTTGTTTCTCAAACAAATATTCCTGTTACTCTTTAGGAAATAAGCACATTCCCTGTGCCTTGGGAACTTTTGAGGAGGATAAGGAAAGGAAGATGCCAGTTTTGTAGGCTTTTGTGCATTGTTTCATTTGAACATAATTGCAAAACAAGGCATTCACAGTCTGGAGAGACCTATGTCCTGTAAGCCTCTCTCTTGGACAGGGTTGCTGCCATGGGAGAACTACACAGGTGCTTTGGAAGTAAAATGTTTTCTGTTGAGAAAAAAACTTTGGAAACGTAGCCTGTGCTACATAGCTTGCTTTAAGGGCTGTGAAATCAGCTGTGTATGCCTGACTCTTACTTGTTGTGGCTTTTTTAGAGAGTCTAGGCAGATGCCAAGTTCAAAGCCGTGGCCTTACACATCACTCTGCTTTCTACTGGTTTGGCTTTTTGAAGAAACAACAAGCCTTCAGTACCACTGGGATTCTGTAGAAAGTCTGTGCTCTGAAATGCTCAGAGTTGTAGGGAAAAGCAGCTGCATGAGCCAGGTGGCAGTGAGATCCTTCCTCAGCTATAAAGGGACTGAGGATTTTGGAGGCTATGTCAAACAAGTGGTAACTTGAACTTTCTATTTTGTGCAGTTTGCAATAGTGGAGAAAGGCTGCTATGATTGAATTTTGAGTCCTAGAGCAGGACAGTGATACACTGAGCAGAAAATGGATCTTGATGACTTAATACCACCAGCTGATGAGATGAAGCATTAATATCTTAAGGTTTTAAAATGTGATAGGAACGACACAGAGTTTCATTATATTTCCTGGCTAATGTCAAAATACATTTTCCTTCAGTGTTTGGCTGTAAGTTTTGACTTGTAAATGGTTTTGACTTTAGCAGGACCACAAAGGTCCTTACAATTAATCAATTATACACTGCCACTCTCATGCCAGCAGTGCCTATGTGATACATTTCTTGGTCAGAAAAAAAAGAACATTCTTTTAATACTATGCGTAAATAGAGGTGTTTCAGATCGAGTTTCAGGAAAAATTGCTGCAAGAATCTGGACTGAAATTTTGAAAAAACGCTAAAAGGTAAAACAGCTCCTATGGATAGTTGACCCTTTCTGAAAGAACCTGAATTGGGGCTACAGTAAAGAACTGAAGAACAGTAGTAGTAAATGAAATAAATATTCTTAAAAGGATTCTAGGACATGTTCTGACCCCAGTACAAGATGCCTGAGTGGATGTGTGAAATGTTTGCATTTCAGCCCCTTTCAGTTGTTTTACACTGGAGAGAAGGGCAGGGTTTCAACCATCAGAACTTCCATCAGAATTATACAAGAGGCTCTGTTTAAGTCTCACCTGTTTCTTGGTAAGAAATTGTTAATGGAAGCTCTAAAAGTTCTGAGTATTGAGATATATGGCTCCATTTGATGGCTCTTGGGTAGGTTACTCTTGGGCATCAGTCTCTTGGCTTGCCAACAGGTGCAGTGCATAGCTAAGATCAGTAAATAGTTATGTGGATGGTGAAAATATTGCAGTGTTACACAACTGCTGACTCTTCTCATCCCAGAAAATGGGTACTGGGGAATGAGAGAGGTCAGCAATCCAATTTACTTGTGCAGTTATCTCAGCACTAGATGGGGCTGTTACTCCACATTCATGGACACACCCCTGTGACAAGAAATAAAGGTGTTGCAGTGTGGGTTATCTGGGCTCTGCTGCAGGCTCTAGGGTAGATGGTGAGTAATAACTCAATAAATGATGAAATTCAACCTAAAATGAAAAAAATAGCAAAGTAAAAGTATAAATATCTTGCTGTATAGTTCTTCTAGAAATAAGCACTGCTTTCTAGCCCTAACTTTCCTCTCACAGTTGTCACATACCTGGGCAGAAATAAAGACCTACCCTCTGGAAGGTCAAGTGTAGAGTTCGAAGTTTGTTCTTTACCATTAGTACCTCTAGAAATACTTGGTGTCATTAAAAAAAAAAAAACCCAAAGCGAAATTGCCTACATATTTTTTCTTCAGTGGATAAACATTGTCTGAGTTTAGATCAACCAATCTCAAGGAAATACATAGTCTAAAAATTGGCAAATCATTTATATGTGATTTAAATCATTAAGTACCTCTTCAGAGGATATGGAGATGCTCTCACTTGCTACATGGTGTTTACTTTCTAGTTAAAAGAGACTGAGTTTAATGAAGATCCTTAAAACTTGTTGCACTGACTTCCATCTCTGATAAATTATTCATTTATACATAACCACAAGCCATGAGGTGCTGATCTTAATCCACATCCTTACTAAAAAAGGATTTTTTTTGCCCTTTTCTAATATTGCACATATGGAGAGAAGCATGTTTTATAACATGGTTAGTTTGATTTCTGCAGCAATGCCACCACACACTCTGCAGTATATAATGGTAAAAAATTTTTATTTCAGTACATCATGCCACCTTCAGAGGGTTTGAGAAGAACAATCTTTCTAGGGAAACCAGTTCAAAGAAAGGGTTAAAAATCTAATGGAAGAAAATGAAACAACTCTAGATGATCTAGCTGAATAATAAAACTATGTAATTGAACACCTAGATGATAATCCTAAATAAAACCAGCTCATTCTATCTGCAAATCTAGAATTTCACCTGCATTTCATTTGGGGAAATAAGGAATTCTTCAGTTTTCTTTGAAAGGTATGGGCTGGTGCAATGCCACTGGGATCTTCTACAGAACACTTGCTCCTCATCCTCCCAGTTTGTTCAGGTCTCAAAGAATTCTAGTTACACTGACCATGGAGTGAGTATGATCTTCCAGGGAAAAGGACAGAGAGTGTGTAAATCGTGTGCAAACACTACAGGGATTACTGATGGGTATCATGCAAATACACACATTGCTGCCTTTTTAACCTCTCAATACAAAGCTATATATGTAGTTTCATTAAAATACTTCTTCAAATGTTCATGAATAAATAGCTCTTAGCAAGAAGAAAGCCAGTCACAGTGCCTGTGAAAGCTCCACAGCTGGAAGAAAAGAAGACCTAAGTGACTTTTCCAAGAGATGACATTCTGCCAGTATGACCAAGTTCAGTTTATTTTTTTCGTTGCCCTTCACCTCTAGAGTCCATTAGATCCTCATGCCATTTCTTCTCCATCTGCGTTTGGCACAGGAGGAAGGTGTCTTCCAAGCGCTGCATGGCATTGAACAGGTCTGGGTTGGTCTTGATGGCTACGTAGTAGTAGATGACCCAGGCTGTATGCACTGCAAGCACAGCACGTATTACTGACCCAGGAATTCTGGCCAGAAAAAAGCAATGGCTGGCTCAAGAAATAAATTCAATAAATAAATTCAATGAAAAAAATGAATTATTTTCAGACCTCAGCAAAGGCTGGAAAACAGAACGGAAACTGCCTGCAGTAATACTCAAGATTACCTAGACTGTTCGCTGTTACTTTTTTAAAAATGTCTCAAAATACTTCAAAATGAAAGTACACGGATGTAAATTACGAAAGGGGGATAGACACTTCACCTGAAAATGACAAGACAGGTAATCTGATAGAAAGGGTTAAGAGACTGTTTTAAAATATATGAGTATTATATAAGGAATCCTCTTTCCAGACCAGTTACAGCTTTGTTAGGTGAGGAAGAGTAACATCAAGGAGGCTGCAATGTAGAGATGAAATATTTTAAGGACAACTTAAGTAATGAAATTGATCTTGAAATAATGAGTAACTTAAACAATTAAATTGATTTTGAAAAAATGAGTATCTGATAAGCTGAGCAAATAGTTTTAGCACTTATGTGCTAAATTTATATACTTATGTACACTTATGTACTTTCCCTTTTATTTTACCAAGAATTCACTATAATGCACTTACCTGAAAGGTGGTACGCAATCATTTTTTAGAATTATCTCATTTTGATTACTAAAAGTTTTAGTAATTATGCATAAAACACCTTAGTAGTACTTCTATTTTTAACCAACACACTGAACTAAGCATCCATCACCTATTGATTTTTAATTCTGAGCCATCTGAACCATCTAAATTATTTGTATGCTTTTTCATAATTCAGAACGAGGGCATTAGTTGATGGTGAGTGTTCTCATTTACATTTCTATCACACAGAGGTTTACAGAATAAATATTAAAAAAATAACTCTTCAGTGCCTTTAGTACAAAAATCTGTATCACTCTTAATAAAGACTTGTACCTGTTAGTTTTTCCATTTTCTCCAGAAGTTCCTCCATGACTGTTTTCACGTTCTCTACCTTTCCCCTCTTATCATAGTTTCCTTCCGGAGATTCTAATTCAGCCATCTATAAGGAAACCAGGAATTTCTTACTTTATTTTACTCTGAAGTGGGTTGATTTTCACAGATGAGACAAAGTAACATTGCAATAAAAAATTAAATAAGCATATACATTTTAGATTTACATGTGAATTCAGCAAGAATCTGACCTTAAGGTCATCACCTGTATGTTGCATATAATTTGCAATCCATTTTGCAAATAATTTAAGTAGAAAGAATTAGCTCAAATACGCTTGTGCCAAATAAAATTTTGTGGTATCAGTAATAACAGATCATTATGTCAAACCTTTCACTACCAAACTTCATTACAGTTGTCTTCCAGCTTCTCTCCCAAATACCCTTACCCAAGGCAACTCCTATTTTTCAAAGTTAATTGTAAAATCCCCATTTGTAACCAGTATTTATTTCACAATTGCAGGCTCCAGCAAAGTTAAGTACAAACAGTAAGGTTTGTCACGAGAGAGGCACATAAGTGATTATGATTCCCTAACCTCTGCTTAGATATAAGGAGTGAAATTCTAGAATGGAAGAATGCTTGGGGCAAAACCGGTGTTTTAGAACCTCAGTGTTCACCAAAAATGTGACATAAATCATTGCCTTTAATTTCCATTTCTGAAAACCATCAATGGAAGGGACAGAACTGTGAATAAAGTGACTGAAGAGCTTCCGCATAGTTACTTTATACATCACATAATAGTAGTTTTCATCCTATGATTTCTCAGACTCAGCGGGTATTTGTTTTCCGGGTTTTATTGCCGGTATGTGCGGAAGGAACGCCACGGGTGGTTTGTAATGGCTTCACAGCGTTTTAAACCAGTGCCAAACCTCAGTCGCTGCGTGCTCCAAGTGTCGATTCATTTTACAAGGTAAAACTGAGGTTACCAGGGCAGCCCCCTTGGACAGCTCAAGCCCCGGTGCTGTCCCGCACCCCAGGCACCCCTCGGCCGCCGCCGGGGCCGCGCC
>JAHLSL010000102.1:3805952-3855138 GCA_025920805.1 Petroica traversi | reverse complement strand
GGGCCGCCCTGCTCGGCCTCGGGCACGGCGGGTCGCAGCACTTGTGGCCGTGGGAGAGCGGCCGCAGCCGATGGGCCGGTGTGGTTTCGGGAACTCTCCCGAAAGTAACGCAGAAGGTACATCTTAACCCCTAAATCTGAAAGCTGGGTGGTGCTTCTGCTGCTTTTCTCAAGGAGTCTCTGCCCGCCTGCGGAGTGTTGGGAGACGTCAGACCAGGGCCGGCAATGGCAGCACAACGAGCGGCAGGTTCACAGCTGAAGAGAGTAGGTTTATATTGGATATAAGGGAAAAATACTTGGCAGTGGGGGTAGTGAGACAGTGGAACAGGTTGCTTTGCGGAAGTTGTGGATGCCCATTCCTGGAAGTGTTCAGGGTCAGGCTGTATGGACTAGTGGAAAGTGCCTCTGCCCACAGCAGGCGGGTTGGAACTGCATGATCTTTGAAGGTCCCTTCCCAAACTGTTCTGTGATTCTATGATTTTTGCATCATTAAAAAAAACAAAAACCGGAGAAGGTGTTTGGAGGGCTAGGCAAAATCAGGTTAGAAATTTCCTGGTGAAAGAGCAACAAGACTTAAAGTTTACCAAGAGTTAGTAGATAGGAATTACCTGGATTATAACAGAGTGAGAGTCAAGTCCCATTGCTGAATTGTTTGTGCTCCAAGTCATGTCTCATTCCAGATCGATATCCAAACCTTCAGTGGTTTGGGTTGTCTCTTGTTCTCCTTTTTCAGCCACACAAACACAAACTTAGTCCTGTTTTTAAATTATTTGGTATATTATGTATATTATTTATTCTCATTATGCAGCAAATTTGCTCATTTCTTCCAATCGCCACTCACTTCACTGCCAACTGAGCAGTGAGTGAAACAACTGGTTTGAAGATGAGAATCCATCTTCAGAATAAACAAAATGAAGTATTTATTCACCCAAGTTTCCTGAATGCAGCTTTAGCACAGAGCAGTGTGTTGCTAAGGTTTTGCAGGGATTCAAAAGCAGCTGAATAAAATCTCTGGAGAGAGGAAGTGCTAGCAAATTACTGGACTTCCAGCTGGATGATGAAGATTGGTGCCTAATCATTAGGTGATTTCTGTTTTCTACTTTATTTCTTTCATATAGTTCTACCTTTGGAAATTCTATATAACAAATACTGCAGGAACTAACTGAAAAAAAAAACATTGTAGAATTGCCATTAAAAAAATAGGCTTGTAGTTCTTCTTGATGAAGAAAATCTGCTGCCTTGAGAGGCAAAGCTCATGAGGAAGAGCAGAGACTTGGGATAATGACGGGAGGTTTTTTTCACTTTTAGATCATTCCTGTGCTGTGCCATGTTGTGCATATCTGCAGAAATTACATCAAGGGTGTTTGTCCTGGAAAAGTCCTGCTCTTCCTCTGCATGGCCCCTTCCCCAGACACATCTCACAGTGTGTTATTTCTCACAGTGTGTTACTTCCAACAATCCTCAGCTGGTTCTGCAGCCATCCAGCTGCTGCTGTTTGAGACTTACAGCCCCTTATCTCCTGGGTTTCTACATCTCCATGGGTTTAACTTGACCAAAAGATTAGTCACAGTCACCTATAAGCCACAGTTTTAAGTCTTATATTAGAATGTGAAAATAAGTCAAGAACTTTACTGCTTCGTCCTACACCCCCATATTGAGGCTATGGTGCAGCAGCTGTGTGTGAGGATGGTTTCTAGGTGTGCTACTACTGTCCTGGAGATAAAGAGGTTGGTTATGTTAATAAGACTGCCAATCTGCTGCCGTTCAGTGTGCTTAATCATAAGGAAAAGGCAGAGAAGGAGAGAGGATGTTAAACAGGCAATATTTTCTTTGTAGATGCACGTACATTAACAAGACATAGCAGTAAGAGTCTGTTTTTCACAGGGCAATAAATGACTTCTGTCATTTCACTAAACAGGGGGAAAGGCTTGTTGATGAATGAGGAAGCCTGAACTCTGAACCATTAAAATATCTTATCCAACCAGTCAGACTGGGAGCACAACAAAGAGACTGGTGGGGGAAATGAAAAACAGCAGCCTTGGCTGCTTTTGCATATGCTTACCCTGAATATTTAACTCTTTGCCTTTCACACTCTCTTCTACAGTAAGAGAAGGAGAGAAACTGAGAGGAGGAAGATTTTCAATTGTCAGATTTTTAAACAGGAATCTGAATAGTTTTTTTCAAGTCCCCTTGAGGAAGGTGCCCGTGGAATGTAACTCATTTCAGTAAGGAACTCATTTAAATGAGGAACTGTTATTTGCATTTTACCTATTCTTTAATGGAGACTGAGGTATAAGACAGGCCCCCTGCTCCTTCATGGAGAAAATACTGCAGAGAGTCAATGCACGTTAGTACCAGAATGAGAGGAAGGCTGAAACCAGAATCTAAGACTACACTCTGCAGCTGTAATGATCTTTCTAGTTCAAGAAAATTTTTAGTCTAGAACATCTCTCCTGGTTTCTCAGAGGATGAAAATCCACATCACAGAACTATTTCAGTGATACTATTTTTCCAATTCCTGACAGTGTCTGTAGAGAGATCAAACAATGAAAAAATCACTGTGGTTTTCACTGTTTTGCACAAGTGGGTAAATGCCAGTTGAAAGAATAATGCTGGGAAGAAGTTTAGGATGTACTGGTGTACGAATCCGTTCATATGCAGTCTCTCTTAAATTAACTATTATCTTTTGGTATCCAAAGCTATTGATTGTGCCTCAACTAAAATTTCCCCCACAACATGATTATATGCAGCACCAAAATGTTCACAGGAGTAGGTGACTTTGGCTGAAACAGTTGGCAGAGATCACATAATCTGCTGCATCTTCCCCAAGCCACCTCCGTCGAGTTGCTGACTGTGAAGTTTGTGTCTCAACAAGAAGCAGGTCTCATGTTGTTTACTCTTGAAAAGCAACTGCCTCTCACTCCTATGAAGTAGGTAAGCAAATAATCTAGTGTAGGTTCATATAACCAGGAGTCAAGATTCTGAAACTCTTAACACAAAATATATCAGTGATAGGAGAGGGCAGGCCAACAGCTGGGACTTGCACACATGGGCTGGTTGGGAAGAAAGTCCCCAGAACTAAAATGATGAGGTGCAATGAAGATTACACCCCACGGCTGGTGAGGATACCAGCAGAGCACAGTGGAGACCCCAGGGGCATCATGGCAGGAAAAGCTCACAGGGAACTTATGGAACATTGTCTGGTGTGCTTGGGGAGCTCATGATGGTGTGAGGAAAGGGCAGGGGAAAGCCAAATTTTCCAAAATGCTGGCAGAATTCATGGACAGCCTAAGCAGGAAGGACACCAAGGGGCAAGCCAGAATGTGCAAAAACCGTGTGTTCCAGCTGCCTGCTGTAGAATGGTTTTATCTCTTTCTTCATTTGCACACTGTGATCCCAAAGGAACACTTTGGCCTCTGGAGTCCTGGGAGTTTTGTACAGATTTTCTGTTCAAAAAGCTCATTCTTTCTAAACGTGAACCTGTAACCAGAAGTGTATGAATTCTGTTTATTACATAACCTATCCCTCTCGATCTGTGTAGGCCTGCCTTTCAACTTCTACTGCAGGTGCTTGCCCGAGGGCTCTTTGCTATGCCTGTCTGTAGTCTGCCCATGAGCAGTTGCTGTGTGGAAGCCAGGCAGACCCGTTCTGCAAGTGTGTGCCTTCCTGTCAGCTCGGTGCTGGACATCCCCGGGGGGGGACAGCTGAGAAGACCTAGAGGAGAAAAGAACCGAAGCTGGGCGGGGCTGGAGTAGAAAAATCAGTGAGGAGGAACTTAGTCATAAGAATTACAGCCGCACCAAGGTAATCATCAGCGTTACTGGGAGTGGCCTCACAAACTGGGAACCGGCAGCAGGAGAGCTTCGGGAAAAGACAACCGCAGGGCAAGGGAAGTGCTGTTATTCAGGTAAGTGAGAGAAAGCATTTCTGGAAGATCAGACCATGAATATTTATTTTTTTAAAGACTTCTATTAAGGTAAATGTCACCTGAATTGGAAGGTAGCTGTACTGTAAAGTCTGTGTATCTATATGTTTGTGTGCATGTACAGACGTGCATGTGCTTACTGCTTGTTGTGAAGCTACAGACAGTCATTTCTGTGATCATAATGTTATTGGGGTATGAGAGAAAAATAAAAGGAGGATGTCCTTTACACGCTGGCTGATTTGAATGAAATAGCTCACAGGCGTTTTTTAAAGAGGAAGAAATTAACAAAGTAATTAAGTTTCATATAAAATTAGTCTCAGTTCACTGAAACTGGGTGATGCTATGCATGTGTGTGTAAATATGTCCAATCTTTAGTTAAGTAATACATGCCTAAGGCTGAATTCAGAACTAATTACCCTTTGACTACCATCACTGTTTGATTGTAAGGCAGTGAACTCTAACCCAAAGTGGTGCAGATATCTAGGTTTTCCTATGTTTATATGCGTGTGTATGAGCTAATGATTAAATTATAAACAAAATCTGTGTTAAATCCACCAAGAAACATTCAGAACTTGGGAAACCAAAATAAAGTTGTCTACACAGCTTCACATGGCTGTGAATTTATGTTGGGTTTTTTAAGCTTTTAAGCAGCAATGTGATGTCGTGCAAAATTTTTATTACACAGTAGCTTTTTCACGAGAGCTACATGTATGCATGGTCCTTTAAACAAACAAACAAACAAACCTTCATTTTTCCCATGTTCTGTCACAATTTCTGCTGTCATAGTTTTTCAGAATTTCTGTATTTATGCTAGGGTTTGATACGGGCTTAGTACAGGCAGCTACCAGCAAAATCAGAACTCAGTCAGCAGGGAGACATTTTCAAAAGTAGGATATGACTTTTTCATAAAAGGAATCTTAGGTGAGAGTGCGCTGTTGAAAGTTTGGCCTCTAGACTTTTAATAGCCTGATCATTCAGGGCTTCAGCTTAATATATTCCTCAGGTTTTTTTATCATTTTAACTTACTCTGCAGATTACATGTGAAGAATTACTTTTAGTGGCCTTAAGTCAGTGGGAGTGATCAAGATGTATGTTGATTTTCCAGAAGCTATAATAGGCCATGACTGCATTAGAAAAAAATATTTTTGTCTTAATCTCTATTTAGCTTCTGCATTATTTCATACTTCTGTACTTAGATTGCCTTATGCAGCACAAATAAATTAATTTTTGTAGATGATCTGAGTTTAAGCAAAACCTAGCACTGTAAGAACTTGCATATCTTCACTGAAATGATGCCAGTTAGAACTAACATTTTTAGCATAAAGGCACAGCAGCACTGAGTCCTCCTGACTCATTTCCCAATGCAGTAGTGACTGTTAACTTTGCCTGTTTTCTCTGCTTTATTGAAAAGGAGCCAAGTTTGCCCTAAGTAACCACCTGCTCAAATAGCACCATGGGCCTCATTATTTGCTGTTTTCTCCATGGTTTAGCTCTTCAGAAATGATCAGCCTAATCTTCTTCTACTCCCTTAATATGCTTCTGTAGCAGCTAGCCTAGGTTTGATATTCAAGTACTGCTTCTAATTTTGGACCAAAAGGAAATCTTGTGTCTCTGTTTGTGATTTTTGAAACACTTTGTTTTCTCACAGGGTGTTACAGCTACCAGCTGTTTCAAAAGTGAGTTCTACTACTAAATCTTTATAGCTGAGACAGGGTTAGAGCCAGTACAGCAAGCCACAGGATATTATTTGTAATGCTTGTTCACAAAGACAGAAGTGACCCTGCTGTGGCTGGTCAGAATTTCCCATTCTGTACAGTCGAAGGTGCTGTTTGGTAACCCACAGGTGCCTTGTAGTGGGAGATGAGATGACTCCACGGGCCAGGGAAACCTTGCAAAAATGTCAAGGTCTGCTAGGCTGTTGGAAGAGTCACTAAGGTCTTCTGCAGGCAGAAGAGACAGAATATATAGTCTAACAAATGCATGGCTGAAACCTGTCAGGCTCATTTTTTATTTATTTTGGCTGCTGCTTTTAGTAAACAGTGGACATGGCAAGGGAGTCATGGCTTTTTTCACTGCCTGCTTTACAGTGGTGCTTTATTTCTCCCTTTTTACTCACATTCAGTGTCCACAACTGCCCATACCTGGTGGTTTCCTGCTGTTTTGGTTCCTGCAATTCCCTGGTAGCTCCTCTCCCTTCCCTCTGCACAGCCAGGACACTGCGCTTGTGCAGGGCAGTTGCCAAAGCCTTGACTGTTGACCATGTTCAAAGGTCAGATAAAAGAGGAGGGAAGTAATAAAAGCAGCAGTGAAATGGTGACTGGAAAAGCTGGAGAGCAAGGTTTTGCCGCTGCAAGAAATTAAGTAGAAGACATCATGTTTAAGGATTTATTTTGTCTTTTATCAGTAAGGCAGTGTGCTGGACTGAAGTTACTGAATTACTCAGCTGTTCTTTATGTGCCTGTAGTCATAGTACAGCTGGTCCTCACAATTAGTGCATGAAAAGCAAATGTAAGAATGTTTTTAAAATAAAGTCCTGTGCAGTTAATGTGGGACAGGATGTCTGGAAAAATAACGCATGAAGTCCAGATCAGCTCATCACACATTTTAAAGGGTATAATGAAGATCCAAATGAATCTTAGCCTTTATTTTTCTTGTATTTAATTGATGAGAGCTGCTGGTAGCTCACAAATTAGACATATTCAGTGGTAAAACTGTGTATTTGCTGTGAATATGGACTGCTTACTCTCCTGAACATGGCAGGAGCAAGCAGCAGGCAGCTTCTGTGTGGGCAGTATTCAAGCTGTCTGTTCCCAAATGGGCATGTAAGTCTTGATACTTCTCTTTCTTTTCAGTCTTCACCACAAAGTTTGTCACTCAGGCCTCTCGAGTCTTAGTCCTGGCACTTTAAATAGCATAATTTGAGCTTGACGAGAACTTTAAGGCCATAAAACGTGAGAGAGGATTGATTATTTTAGGGCAGATCACCTTCCTGGTTCAGTTTATCACATTGCTATGTGAATGCTTCTGCTATTGCTAAGAGGACAGTATCCATGTGAGAATGAATGGCAAGGGACTGGAGGAATCACAGTGAGGCTTCTGCTGGCACACAGTGCCTGTGGATCTGTGCTGACACAGGGAGTGGTTTCACAGTGCAGCTTTAGATGAATAAGCCATTCACCCCAGACTAATACCCACCACTAAAATGGTAAGAAATCACCATGGCAAAAGAGCAGTGGATTTTTCCTGCTAGGTTAGTTGTTTGAATCAGTTTACCATGTGATCAATTGCACAACTGAAAGCAAAACAAGCAATGAGAAGAGAGCAGGGAGGAGATAATCCCTTCTTTTGGCGTTGGTGAGCACTTAATTCAGCTCAGCTGCATTTGCATTCAGCATTTGGGCTTCCTGAACTGGTTTAAGCAGCTCCTACAGCAGCAACCTCCTAGCTGCTTATTTCTGTCCCTCTGTTGCCCTGTGTGCTTTGTCTAATTTGCCAGGGCAGGAAAACAGCTTGGAAAGCAAACATGGCTGGAAACAAAATGCCACCTTTCCCCAAGTGTTCATCCTGTTGGCAAGTGTGCACAGAGGAGCAATGTTGGTGTAGGGCAGGGGTGGGGGCTCATTAACCTGTCACTACTGCCAGGCCGGAGACCTGCTGTGCCACATGCACTGCACCAAGCATTCTGCCAGGAGCAGTTTTTAAGTGCTGGTGACTGTAGTTAAACTTCTGATAGGGTTTTGCCTTGTATTTCACTTTGTGTAAAGCAGCTGCTTCTGCTATTTTTAGGTACTGTGGACTTCATTGTATATTTAGCTTTGACATCAGGCTTTGGGTTCAGGTTAAATGTCAGAAGGCTCTGCAGAGGCATCTGGGCAGGCTGGATCCATGGGTTGAGGCCAGTTGTATGGGGTTGAACAAGGCCAAGTGCCCAGTCCTGCCTTGGGTCACACCAACCCCCTGCAGTTCTAGGCTGGGGCAGAGGAACTGCAAAGCCGGGAAAGGCCCTGGGGGTGCTGGGGACAGTGGCTGGACGTGAGCCCAGGTGTGCCCAGGGGGATAAGAGGCCAATGGCACCTGGGCTGTACCAGCCATGGTGTGGCAGCAGGGCCAGGGCAGGGACTGTCCCCTGTGCTGGGCACTGCAGGGGCCACACCTCAGACCCTGGGACTGTTCTGAGAACCTCAGGACAAGAAAGACACTGAGGGGCTGGGGTGTGTCCAGAGAAGGGAACAGAGTTGGGGAGGGGGCTGGAGCATCAGGAGAGGCTGAGGGAGCTGGGGGGACTCAGCCTGGAGAAAAGGAGACTCAGGGGGAACCTTCTGGCTCTGCACAACTCCCTGATAGGAGGGGGCAGCCAGGTGGGGGTCAGGCTCTACTCCCTGTGAACAAACGGCAGGATGAGAGGTAGCAGCTTCAAGTTGTGTCAGGGGATGTTTATATTCGATTAGGAAAAATTTCTTCGCTGAGAGTCATTAAGCATTGAGATGGGCTGCTCAGTGAAGTTGGTGAAGTCTTCACTGGAAATGTGCAAAACCCCTGTGGATGTGGCACATGAGGACATGGTTTTATGGTGAACATTGTGGTGGTGCTGGGCTGCATGTTGGACTTCATGATTTTAAGGGTGTTTTCCATCCTTAATGATTCTATGAATTCCTGTGAGTTTAATTCAGTCTATGTAAAAGAATATTTAAAAACTCAGTGGAATAAATAAGCTGGCATTTAGTTGCAATCATATAAATTTACTGATGCAAATTCTAAATTGAAGAAACACAGTGTATGTGTGCACCTGATCTAGACAGCAGTGATCTTGATACAGTGTTAACACACAGGCAAGGAAAAACAGAATGCCAGTGAGGTACAGGTTTTGAACCTTTTAAGGTAGTTTTGTTTCCTGTATCCTGTCTTGGCACTAGAAAAATGTCTTCATCTAATCACATAAGCAGTTGAGCACTGTCAGCAGTCCTGCTCTGTGTTGAGTATGCACATGAACATGTTAGTTCCAATAACTTTCATGTTATGCAAAAAATACTAAATCTGTAACATGAGTTCTGTGGATTTCTGAGTTATCAATCTAGTTGTGAGGATAGGAATGTAAGAACTGCAGTGGTGTTATTGTTAGACAAGTAAGTTGCAGAAACAGACTAGGGTGGGGATTTATTTGGTCTTGGCCTGAAAAGTAGTGCTGAAAGGCACTTCAGAATTACCTTACTGAGTACAACTTCTTTTTTTGCTTGTTGAGTTTTGCGAGAGGATAGACTCATAGAGTGTAAATGGGCTTCTCTAATCAAGCTTTTCCAATGATAACACTGGCAGCCATCAGCACTTTATTTGCCCTGGCACTCCCATGTGCTGCTGTTGCTTATGGAGGTGTTATCATTCCTGGATCCCATAGTTCTGCCCTGAGTGTTGTTGGAAAACATGGGTGCCACCCACTGGCATCACTGCTGGGAGGTGCATAAAGGAGTAGGGAGGAATCTTTTTTACAGATAGGGACCAGTGTAGGCATGGCTGCTGTGTCAGAGCTTTTTCCATGGATCTTTGCTGCTCTCTCTGTAAGCACAAATTGGGGTGTGTGTGCTTTTGTGTGCCTGTGCATGCATGGTGTTTAAATGTCAGTGTGCATCTCTAGTAAACACCCGTACAAAGCCATTAGCAGGTTTTAAGATGGAGCTTGGGCTGTTTGTGACTTAGATCATACAACATGATTGCTGGCCAATGGTCCTGAAGTCTATGTGAATCTAAGAATGAAATAAGCCAGTACTGTTCCTGTGTATTTATGTGTAAGTGTGTGTGTATGTTGGAGCTGAGGTGGGTTGTTCTGGTGTGCTTGCTTTCCAATTATACCTGAAAAGCTTGGCATGATTGCTGTATTATTACTCCTTTGACTGATTCATGGTGTAGCCACACCTTGGAACCAGGTAAATTTGCTAGCATATTAAGATTGAAATTAAATTTTAAAAGGAAACAGACTTTTTGTGATACCTTAAAGCACAGATATGTTCTGTTTTCCTCTCTCTACTGCCTCTGTTGGGCAACTGGTAAAGAAAAATTTCACTCATTAATTTTAAGCTTGAGAACAAACTGTTAAATGTTTCATCACTAGATTCTGTAAAATCGGTGCCCTATATTTGCCGTTGTGGTTAATTGCCTTAAACTCATAGCTGAAAACGAAGTAGGTGCTTACAAAGATAAAAGTCACAATTCCTATGAAATGTTCTAGATGATAGTGTTTGCGAAGCTGTTAAGTCTTAAATTTTAGCAACGTTTTTAAGAAGCAGTGACTAAACAAGGTGCATGCTTGCACAGGCTCTGGATTTTCAGCTACAAATGCAAAAGAGTTGCAGATGTTGTGCCTCAGAATACTTACAGACTTGGCAGTGCTCGGAAGTTGGTACAGAAAGCCCTAATGACAACTCTTCTTTCTCCTTGTCTTTGTGCAGAAATGGTAGGAGTTGTGGCAAAAACTGTAGACAAGAATGACATTTTCTATGTATGCTGCTGATTTGTTCACTTGTAATGGACCAGAAGATAAAAAACTGAGCCATTTAGCATCTAAAAATATGTTAGCTGGAAGTGTTTTAGCTGTTCTTTAAATATAATTAAGTTAACAGCTATGGATTTTTGCACATATGTCAACCTTTAGGCCTTCGGGTCCTTGTTTGCTTGTGAAGCACTGTAAAGCAAATGCTTAATCCTAAATTCTCTCTGGTCATGGCAGTGCATCTTCCATAGGATGTGATAGTGGATGTCCAGTGTCATTCTCTAAGTCTCCAAATCCCAGTGATGCTTCATGCAGCTACTGTTGTAAAGGGTAGAAAGCTCCATATTCACTTCACTTGTTGCTTCGTCATCATCCTTTCTTCTAATAAATTTTGTTGTTATTCTTTGTCTGTGCAGGAGGTGGGAGTTGGAGACCTGCTTGCTTGTACCTGATCATGGCAGGGGATGTGAAGAGGTTCTCACGGATGCTGCTGGAGTGCAATAGCAATGACAAGCTATGTGGTAAGATTCACACATGCCTTTAATAAGCTTTCATGTGCTGGGCAGGAAGGCTAGCCTCACTAAAAAGTATGCCAAGCCCTTTCCCCTCCTCCATCTGCATCCCAGCCCACAAAGATTTGATGGAGCTTTCCCTCCATGGTGTATTGGGGATGAAATATTTATGGGGATGCAGCCTCTGTGGCAGGATTAATCTCACATAATTTCAGCCATTTTTAGAGAATTTCTACTTCCATTGAGGTGTACTGCAGTCATTGAAGATTCCCTGAAGCTTCCCAAAGGACCAGTTTTGTGAGATTTTGATTTCACAACTTTCTGTCATCTTTGGGAACTGAAAAAAAATGAGCTTGACCACCTCCAAATCTGGGCACGGGAGAAAGATAGTTACCTTCACAAGCCTTGCTAATTGCAATGTCTTCCAGTCAAGTTGCAAAGGTGATCACACCCTGTTTCCTTTAAAATGCTCTGTGTAATTTTACTGGAAGGAGCTGGAGCTGTAATTGCACGTCTCTTTATGATGACATAGCAATATGCAGCCCTTCCCTTCTCCCTGCTGTCCTACTGCCAGTGCTGTTTCTTTCTGTTTCACTGGTGGATGGTACTTCCAAATGGCTACAATTCCTTGCCTCCATATTAAGGCATCTAAATAAGTGACCTTAGGTGTGGAAGTCAGTGATTTTATGCAGTTTAGGTACCAGCACCTTTTAAAAACAGGGTGGCAGCACTAACTGTGTTCAGCTATTCCAGAGGTTGGAGCACACGCTTTTGGGGCTGAAAGTTACTGAAATGGATTGTTGCTAACAGAACCAGTGTGCTGCTTATACCTTGGTTTTGCATTTTCTTTCTATGCTGACAGTTGTGCGTGAACATCAAACGGAAGTGATCATTGTCCCAGTTCTCCTGGTGGGACTTTTTGTCATTGTGCTCACTGTGATCCTTTGGCTCCACTGCCGTGGTCTGCGAGCAAAGCAGGAGCAATCAGCACCAGCTGGAACCCAAGGTAAAAAAAAATGCCTTAAGGTAAATAAAATCCCTTTCAGAGGAAAGCGTATTGGTTTCAGTGGCCAGAAGCCAACTCCATTTCCCCATTCCTTGAGCTGTTAGACAAAACCATTTATGAGCGTTCTGAGTGGTATTCAGCAGTCCAGTAAACACTAGAAAAATTGGGAAGCCTGATTTCTCCACTTTGCGGCAGCAGTAGTGGATACTACAGTGGAAGCTGTTGTATCAATGGGTCTGAAAAAATCTAAAGCAATGTGCCAGTTAGGCTGTTAAACATGCTGTGGTAACATCACAAGAGCTGCAAATTATGTTTATGTAACAGCCTCCTGAAGGCTGCTGCAAGGAGTTTTACTGAGGTAGTTACGAACGATAGTAATTTTGATATAGATTATGCCTAGTTAATCCATTATCTGTACTGCCATTTAAGAAATTTAATTTCAAGCTGCTGTCTTCATTTTCCTATGGAGGCAACACGAAGTAGAACAGAGACTGGTGTGGAGGTAGGGAAAGGTTTGTTGGTACACATGTGGCTGTGTGGAAATAAAAACACAGTTCTGAACTAATTTGGGATATATAGAGGGAAAAATCTTCTTGAGCCTATATTAAGAGAAAAAATTGAAAACTGATAATAAAAGAAAATGTTCATTGCTTAAGCACATGGGAATGAAGTCCAAATGTGTCTCATCTATAAAGTTTATGTAGTTATATATGGGAGAAATTTCTAGACTGGTTCTGTCTTTTCATCAAATGAGTGGGAGATAAATACTTTCTCCTCTTCAAGGGCCAGGATAAGTAAGATACAGTAACAGTTCCTTACTTTGCCCTGGTTTCCAAAACACTGGAGCAAAACCTAAAGATGACAGGATTAGCATTGCCACCTATTACAAAAGTTCATCTGTCTGGTTTTATGCATCATATGTATTTGCTTTTATCAGTGAAGAAAAAGAATCAGCAGGAACCCTGCTCAACAGAGAACCGTTACATCCAGCTGAGTGAGACATCTGTGGAGAGCCTGCTAAATTCTGCATCCTTGTCTCTGAAAGAATTAGAGATACCACGAGAGAAACTCTTACCAGACACCTTGCAGCTGATAAAACTTGGTGCCTATGGGAACATCTACAGAGCACAGTTGGAAACTGGGAGCTCTGGGAAGACCAAGACTGTGGTATTGAAAGCTTTGCAAGGTAAGGCCCGTGGTCAGGAGCCCCTTTGGTACAGTCTCTGTATCCCAGACATGATACTGGGCAGGGCTTTGCCATCAGTACTGGGCAAGAACAAGCTATGTTCAGCATAGTAAGTCCAAGGTCTTCTTGGAGGAATGTCTTGGTAGGATTAAAGATTGCTGACCATGTTGATTTTAGCTGTCAACCTGTTCTTTGCTGCTTCCATTTGTTGCTTTGTTTTTAATCTGTCTGCCTTTGTTCTTTCAGACACAGCTAGTCCCCAGAAAGTAAAGGATTTCTTGGGGAGGATTAAATTCCATCAAAATCTTGGCCATCATGAGAACCTGGTTGAATTGGTTGGATGTTGTGTTGACCAACTCCCACTTTATATGGTCATGGAAGATGTGTCTCTTGGTGACTTGCTGACATTTTTGTGGACGTGTCGGAAGGTGAGTCAAAAGAAGTGATGACAGAATAGCTTCTTAAATTCCTTAGGTACATATCTATCCATAAGTCTCTCCATGCATCCCTCTATATCAATCAAAGCTATTTCCATACCCCAAAGAAGTTCTACACAAGTCCTACTTTACCACTGAAGGGCATTGCAGGCACTGGAATTAGAATGAATTCATGCAGCCACCTGAATTTCTAGTTCTAAATCATGTCTCACTTTTGAGAAAGCAGAGCAGTTACAACACAGGGGGAAGGTCATGGGATGATAACTAATTGGTAAAAGAAAGGAAATAGAATAGAATACAAGAATGAAAGGTTGATACTGAAGGGAGGTCAGCTATCTAGGACATGGTGCTGTTCACTGCCTGTATTAATAACCTGAAAATGGTATGACAGTGACATGATGATATTTGCTGATGATTCAAGCCAGTAAAGGCAAGGGCTCTTACCCAAAGGAATTGCAGAAGGGTCTTCCAAGATTAAGAGATTTGCCAATAAAAAGAACAGATGAAATTCAGCATAGTTAAAAATGAAATAATGCATGGGAAGAAGTTTCACATATGCGAGTGATTCATGTCTGCCCATTTCTGTTGAGGGGTAAAAACTGATGGGATGAGGCCTGATAGTATGAAAACCTGAAGTCCACTGAAAATATTAACTCAAGCTAAAAAAGAGCCCAAATATCGGGGAAGGTTTAGATTAGATAGCAGGAAGATGTTCTTCCCCAGAGGGTGTTTGGGCACTAAACAGGCTCTCCAGGGAATGGTCACAGCTCCAAGTCTGCCTGGGCTCCATGAGTGTTAGGACAACAGTGTCAGGGGCAGGGTGGGATTGTTGGGTGTCCTGTACAGGGCCAGGAGTTGGACTCCATGGTTCTTGTGGGTCCCTTCCAACTCAACTTACTCTTTGATTCTATAACTCATTGTTACAAAAGGCACTGAAACAAAACTCTGCTGTTACTGTGTAAATCCATGACTTTCCTGCATCTGAAACTCTAAATACAGAAGGATTGCTTCCTGATCTGTTCAGCAGAAGGTCCAGGTGGTAGCAAATAAAGTTAGTACGTCATGTTCAAAACAATCAAATGGAGCTGTTTCTTCATGAGGTGAGGAGCTGACTTGCAGAATGTCTTGCCACTGAGTGCTGTGGATACTGAAATTTCATATGAGGTCTATCATGGAAAGTAATCTTTCAAAGGTTACTGAACATGTTGAAACCATAATAATCTCAGGAAGTTTTAAAATAGAATGTATCTGTGGGCTTTAAAATAACACAGGAAGAACATTGTGTGCTTACTTTATTCTCTCTCTCATCTCTCTTTCCCTTGCTGTTACATGTAGGGTGGTAGGAGACATGGACTTAGTCTCATACCAGGTAGCCATTCATATGTTAGTTTTCTACGCATTATTCTAATTTATAATAAATCTTTCATTCACCTGTGTGGACTATCATTCTTCACTGTCATTTTGACAATTTCTGTCTAACCTATTAATTTTTTCCCCATCCTTCAATCTGCCCACCAGTTCTCTTAGTGCACTTATCTTACTCAACACACCGTCAGCATCACCCATCCATGTCCTCTTACATTTCTGTCAATTTATGAGCAATTGTGAGAAGGAGGAGCATAAGATGAGATAGATAAGAAGGAAACATTTCCCATTTTCCTACTGCTGTGGCATTTGTTTGAAATAAGGTCTCCTCTCTTGTCTTTAGGATGTAATGGCAATGGATGGTGTCTCCTATGACCTCACTGAGAGGCAGGTATATGAGGTTGGGCAGCAGGTTGCAGCAGCTCTGGTAAGTCTGCTCACATTGGCTGCATTTTTTTCCTTCTTGTTTGATTGCATCACAAGTTTGCATGGTGGCTTAAGTCTTCTTGGCCTAAGCACTGAGAAGAAAGGCTTTGTTAAAATATCCTTCCATTATGTTGGCGAGCACATGCCTCTGCTCCATGCTGTTGAAGACAAGCGTAAACTCAGTGAAAATTTGTATCAATTGAATTTCCTTTTAAAATCATCCTGTTTTCTTTCTTTTCCAATTACCCAGGCTTATCTTGAAGAAAAGAAGTTGTGGCATGGTGACATTGCTGCCAGGAATGTTCTTCTTCATCACAACTTCACTGCTAAGCTTTGTAGTTTGGGCATGGCCTATGAAAGTAACACACATGGTGCCAGCTCAGTCACGTGGAAAGTGCCAGTCAAGTGGCAGGCACCAGAGAGGCTCCTGAGCAAGCCCCCTACCATCAAGGCAGACATGTATGACTTCATTTTGGGACTAGAAGTTCACCTGTCTGTCAGACCTGTCTCTTTCGCTCCTTCATGTATCATTTCATGCTCTGGAGTTCACAGGAGGGCAGATCTAGTTTCAGCACAATGCTCCACTTCTACAGCTCATACTTTCTCCTGTCTGCAGACCATACCTAGTAGTTTTTATATATTTAAGCCATTGTTTTCTTTTCTTGCAGATGGTCTTTTGGAATTCTACTATATGAAATGATTACATTAGGTAAGAGCATTTAATGGTAATTTAAAAAAATACCTAAGGAAGCAGCAAATCAGCAAGACCCAAAATTCTCGAATTTTAGATTGTAAAGTTGGGCCATTTAAATAAGAACCCTGTTTTATCCAGCTTGCAAAGTCTTGTAAATTCCTTTTAGTCCTTCTGTTATTGTGAATTGTGGTAGGAAAAAAATCAGATTTTGGTGGGGAAGGAAGGCAGTCTTGCACAGAAGCTGCTATTGCCATAGAGTTTTCTACCATTGCTCCTTTTGCCCTTCCAGGTGCTCCACCATATCCTGAGGTGCCACCTTCTGACATCTTGTCATACCTGCAGAAACAGAACATTATGAAGCAGCCCTTGAGCTGCCAGCAAGCCATGTAAGCCACTTGCTTTATAGACAATTGAACATGAGGTTGGCAGAGCTAAATGGAAGTGAGACATAGATAATGAAATTTTACACAAGATTTCTAAGTCTAGGATATACTGAGAATAACCTGTTAGCTGAGGAGATTTGTGTCTGCCACATCTCCTTACTGGGTTCTGCTGCATAAAACCTCTGGGGCCAAAACCTTCCTGTTCTTCTCTTGAAAAGGACACTTGTTTATGTTCCCTTAAGTGCCCTTGCATTTTGCTGCTCCACTGCTTCCTTGCAAGGTGCAGCACTGCTGGGGAATGATTTTTCTCCTCTAAGTTGTAGGATATTCTCGGAAATGACTAAAGCATCCACGGGGAAGATCTAAGGTACGCTTCTTTGCATGAAGACATGATTTCATAATTTCATAATTTACAGGTACTGCATCATGAAGTCCTGCTGGCAGTGGAGTGCAGCTCACCGGCCTTCTCCAGCACATCTCTTGTGCTCCCTGAAAACAGCTATGAAGACCAGCAATGGGCACACAGTGCTGCAGGTGCCTGAGCCAGTGGTGCCTGAACTCTATGCTGATATTGCTGGTGTAGATGTACACAGTCTGGTGAGGGAATACACAATCCTCTGAAAGGCCCCTTAATGTTTTGGTAAAAGACAAGAAGTCTCAGAGTTTTCCATTTCCAAATATTTTGCAAGCTTGAAAGGAGATGTATGTGTTGGAAGGGATCCCTCTGTTCTTCAAACATCTATAAAATCTCTCCTCCATGCCAGACACAAGAAACTTATCATTTTTGTTAAATCAACCTGGTATCATTCCGCCAGTGGTCATTTGGAAATAAAATGTATTTTGAAGCTGTAGAAAATGTAATGAGAAACTTGAGTTAAAGGAGTGTGATAGGTTTGTGTGGCAAGGTTTTGGTGATGGGGTGGACTGCAGGGGTGACTTCTGTGAGAAGAAGCCAGAAGCTTCCCCGAACTCCACAATGGACTTGCTGCTGGCCAGGGCTGAGCCCTTCAGCAACACTGGTAGCACCTCTGTGATTACATATTTAAGAAGGGGTAAAAAATACTGCACAAGTGCAGGTGGAAGAGAGGAATGTGAATGAGAGGAACAGCTCTGCAAGCACCCAGAGCAGGAGAAGAAGGAGCTGCTCCATGTTCCAGAGCTGAGATACCCCTGAGATTGCCTAGTGCAGCCATGGAGAGGTGGCTGAGCCCCTGCAGCCCCCGGAGGGCACAGGGCTGCAGAGATCCACATGCAGCCCCTGGAGGAGCCCATGCTGGAGCAGGGGGATGCCTGAAGGAGGCTGTGACTCCAAGGGAAGACCTGTGCTGGAGCAGAGTCCTGGCAGAATCTGTGGAGAGAGGAGCTCTCATTGGAGAAGGACTGTACCCCATGGAAAGGGACTTATGTTGGAGCACTTAATGAAAAACAACCCTTGGGAAGAACTCATGCTGGAGAGATTCCTGGAGGACCCAATCTCCTGTGGAGGGACCCCTCACTGGAGCGGGGAAGCGTGTGAGGAGTCCTCCCCCTGAGGAGGAAGGAGCAGCAGAGACAATGTGACATGAACTCACCACAACCCCCATTCTCCATGCTGGATAAAGAGAAGTAGAGAAATTGGGAGTGAAACTGAGCCTGGGAAGAAGGGAGAGGTGGGAAAAGGTGTTTCAAGATTTGGTTTTATTTCTCATTATACTTCCTAATTTAATTAGCAATAAACTATTCTTTCCCAAGTTGAGTCTGTTTTGCCTGTAACACTAATGATCTCTTACTGTCCTTGTCCTGACCTGGGGGCCTTTTGTTATATTTGGTCTTCCTTGTCTGGGTAAGAAGAGGAAATTACAGGGTGGCTGAATGGGCACGTGCCATTCAGCCCAGAGTCAATCCACCATGAGGTTTCTGGAAATCTTTCCCCATTCTTTCTGTCCCAGGAAATGCATCAATTGGGTATTTGAAAGAGGCGATGTCCTGGGGAGTACCCAGCGGTGGTGTTCAGTGAATGTCTGGGATTTCTCCGTTGCTTTATACTCTAGCTTCCCATGGGAACATGGGCACTCTATTCAAACACAAACCCACAAACAACCAACCCCTACACTTCCCCACCCAACAACAACAACAACAAAACCAAGCAAAACCCTTTGTATTTTGGGTGCAGAAGCTGTTACACAAATGTCATACATCTTCATGGGGAGTGTGCTTTCTGTGCAGGTCAGGTGAGTACTCCATAGCTTATCTGAAATTATTTGATCACTGACTTTAATGGACATGCAGACTTCGTAATAAATTGGAGGCACTGGAAATTGTGGCTATTTTGCGTTTGCTTAAAAAGAAGCAGAATGAGTCTGTGAAACAAATTTTCTCACTTCTGTTTGTGGTTTCTAAAGTTGACAGTACCCTAGGGGTTTTTTTTCCTCTTATTATTTTGGCACTTTAAGCATTAAAGGTCTTTGTGAAAAAACACTAAATGCACATTAAAGGAATAGTTTTACCATTCTGTGCAAAGAGTGGATTCTGTGTTCACTCAGCATCTCCTCACTTAGCATGGCTATTTCCATTCTGGTTTCCATCAAAACTTGTTGGTCTTCTTCCAAAGACAATGGTAAGAAATTTTCTATTTTTAATGCATAATGACATGAATGAAATAGTTGTTTTTTCTGTGTCACTTAGGCTTTGTAGGAGAGGATGTTTCTTTCCATAAATAAATATCATGTGAGTTCATACAGCACCTGTGTCACCACTATACACTGGGACCTTGCAAAGCCCATTCAAGAAAGAGCAGTTAGCTTTCTGAATTTTCCTGTGGTGTTGGCTAATTGCCACATGGATCTTCATAAACCAGTTGGTGTAAATCTGACCTGGAGAACTGAGATATCTTTTCCAAATGGTATAATAGTAACATCCTCTTCTCTCTCCCTCTCTCGAAAACAGGTTCAAAGCTACCTGATAAATTAGGTCAAATTCACAGTTACCTTTGGTGAATAAATTATTCATTTTAAAAAAGCATTTGCTTTGTTCAAACCCCACTCAAGAATGGGATATTCAGAAAGGTTTTGCCTGTGAAAGGTGGGTGGGTTTCAGACAGTAATACAATCCCAGAGCTGTGAAAGCATCCCCAGTGCTGCTGCAGACATGACAAATAATGCACAGGGATCCTTGTTACACAGAGAGCTAAAGGTAAAAAATGCAGCACAGTTCTCAGAACACAGAAGGCAATGCTCTGGTTTACAAAAATGGTCATATTTTATTTCTGTTGTGAAAGGTCTGGTTAAGGAAATCCATGGGAATTTAGGATGTTGAGCACCTCATAGCCTCTAACAAAAGATTTGCTTTGGTTCCCCTGAAAGCAAATCTGGGTCAAGACCCTGCTTATGAATTTGGCCACAGAAAAGGATTTTCCTGCTGTATGGTAAGATGTATTTTCATTTCCCTTGAAAAAGTGGCTTTATTCATTCCAAGAATGTAAGCATTCATACTCTGATTTGTCTTCCCCAGGCTAACTTATGTTGGTTTGGAAGTGACTGAATCTAAATTAGAATAAACTTTATAGTGGCATAAATGTAATGGTACAAGTGAAGTTACCCTAGTTTAACTAGGGTTAAACTATCTGATTTTTAAAGTAGATTCTACAGAAATCTTTTCCACGTAGCAGTCTCCATTTTAGGATCAGTATAGACTCATGCATGAATTTCTCCTTACTGAACTCACTGAGGGCTTGGTGGAAATTTTTCACAGTTGTTTTGTGGAAAATCATGGCTTTTCAGTTTTCAGTGATATACATTGTTTTAGTTTTTAATTGGAATATTTTATTCCCATGAAAAATGTTGACTTTTAATTATTGTATTTAATTTTCTCAGAGATGACAGGGCCATCTGCATAATTTAGTTAATTTCTGGTGGATTGTTTCCCTATTCTTCTCAAATGTAGCTTATTTTTCATGGCACATAAAGGGTTATCCCTGATACCTCTCTAACCATCTGATCAGGGAGAGAATTAGAATTAGATCCAATAGATCTCCTAAGGATGAGGAATCCTGCCCAGAGCAGGCAGAGAGTGAAAAATTGATCCAAAAAGTGACAACAGACAGGAGACAAAGATACTAAAGATTGACAGTGCGATTTGGCTTCACCATGTTTGGAATTTTCTGAAACAACATATGAGCAATATGAGCTTTTTAAGAGTCTTTGAGCTCTAAAATCTTTTTAGTGCTACAGTGGACATGTTGCATAGGATCCCTATTCAGCCACACATAAGAAAAGTACTGCAGTGCTCTTGCGTTTCTGCATTCACAGAATTGCTTTTTGGTGAGGGCTGTGGTTTGGTCATGAGGATATGAGAGTGTATTGGTTTATGTGCTACCTCCTACAGCTTGTGGTTTTATTTACAGCAGGTGCTGCACCGTCAAGAAATAGCAATAATTCACAAATATCCCTCCAACTCTGCAATACACATAAAAAGGTTACTTTTTTCACATTAGTTTCATGTTACTCTCATATTGTTGGATAGTTTTACAGGTCCTTCCTTACAGGAAGAGATGATCTGGGGTTTTCCTCTTGCTTTGTTTTTAAACAGCCCTCACTTCTGCAAGGGGTATTTTCCTTCACAGAATCACAGTGTCATAGAATGCCCTGAGTTGGAAGGGATCCACAAGGATCACCGAATGGAATTGTTCTTCATGCTGATGTTGAACCAAAGACAAATATTGAAGGGATGAAAGACAAATTGCCTGTCTTGATATTTAATTTCATTTTGCTCATCTTTTCTTGTAGAACAGTTTCAGAAATAAAACAACACAGAATTTCACATCCATCCTCTAATATTATGTGGAAAATGCTCTCTTCTGTTATTTTATGTGTACCAGGTTTGTGTCTCTGTGGCTTATTATGTTCTTGTGCATTTAAATGGGCCTTCATTGGGTGACTGTAAAGAAGTAGATGTGCTGAATTCCCATATGGCCTTGCAGAAGTATTTTGTTTTTTATTTGATCAGCTTCCTATGATTAGTACTTCAAAATTCAGTACCTGGAGGTGAAGGATGATGCTTGGGTGGGTAAGAAGAGAATATTTTTATGTGGAAAGGCTATAGTAGAGCTGTTGCCACTGGATAAATCTTTCTTTACTTTCCACCTGAAACACTGCAACAAGAATGAGAGCAATTAAATATTTATTATTTATGATTCTGGTTGTGGTCAGTTGTTACTTTTTCACTGTACCAATAGCACGTCCACAGCTGAGCTGCAGCTCTCAACTCAGACCTCAGCCTGTCTTCAAGAGAAGCTGATGTTTCCTGCCTAGTTTAAATTAACATTTTCAGAAGAAGCCTTTCCTGTGAACTGGTTTTATCTTTTCAAAGTGTGGATTTACTGTGGTTTACTGTTTGTGTGAAAAAAAAAAGAGGTGCCAGATACAAGTTGAATTGTCTGTGATAATTTTTTTTTTAACATATTTTTGGAACAAGTGTACTCCAGCTCCAGGCTGGAGAAGAGTATTCAGTTTGATGAGTTTGGTTTTAATAAGTATAGTTACTTAATCTCTTACACTGAATTATTGATTTTATTGATTTTATTGAATTCAATCCTGCCTTCTGTATTTCAATTTTTATAGAGTATACAGTCAGCTGCACCAGCACAGTGAAGATATCAGGGATATGGAGGCAGAATTTAGTTCCAGCTTTCTGGCAGGTGGGAGAAGTTGATGTTTGTATCAAAAATCTGCCCACAAGGAGGCACAAACTTGTAAAACAGGGCTAAACTTCTTTATCCAGTCAATGTTCAATCTTTGTGTGATTTCTGCTCGGTGCACAATTGATTCTAGGAGGAACTGTACTAGCTTTTGCCCCCTGAATCACTACCCTGCCTGGCTGAGTTTGAATTATCAAAAGCCACAGAATTATTCTATGAAAATGAGTCAACAGCATCCTGCTACTCACTCCTACAGGACTGTCCCTGAAGTTGTCATGGATCTGCCAGCCCCTTGAACCACACACCACACAAATTGGAGTGAGGGAGGAAGAGACCTTTGGATGTGGAAGTTGTGAAAAACCTCCTTTAGACTTTATTAGGCCACACGGCACAAGACAGAGCCCAACATGTCCAAGCCCAAGGAATCCCTTTCAGTAGCCAAAGGTTTGTTGTAAAGATTTATTTTAAAATGTCAGTTCCTCAAGTCAGGCTGACTGTCCTGTAGTTCCCTGTCTTCTTGAAGACATTTGCTGCCACCTTTGGTTTGTATCCTACTTTTTTGGGACGGACAATTGTTGAGTTCAGAGGAGCTGATCCTTGAAAACCAGTCCCATCCTGAGCCTCTCTTCTCTACAGGACTCTCTGCCACGGGATTTTTCCCATGCACGCAGACTGCAGAGAAGACCAAAGTCTGTCATCTTAAAGTCCAGCCTTGATTGTGATTTTGTTTTTGTTTTACCATTCTTTTCAGGAACTCCAGCATCTCATGATTACTGCCAGCCTTTATGTCCCTGACCAGTTATTCTCTGTGTTCTTAAAAATAAATGGAGTATAAGAAGAAAAAGAAGGGAGAGGAAATTAAGAAAAGGGGTAGAAAATATTTATATGTTTGAAAATGAAACATATATATTTCTGGTAGCCTATAAAGTAAAAATAATCACACAAATTTTAATAGAATTATATATTCAGATTTTGAACAATTCTCAGAATTAACAAAATTAATGACTTGTGAAGTCTTCTGTTCTGAAGGTACTATAATTTCTGTTTTCCATCTGAAGGGAAGTTCCAACCTATCCTTAAGCAAACATGAGCAACTTTTCTCTACACAAATCAGAGTTGAGTGAAAAGGCTGATACTGTTGGACAGGTCAGGGAAATTGTTGTAGAAAAAGGCTGTACAAGCCTATGATTTTAGTAATGGATTCTACAGATTGAACCTTTCCAATATATCCTTTTGCTCCATGAATGTGAGATTAAAAATAGCTCAAACAGGGTTTGGGGAAGCTATGGCAGGAACAGGTTGCCATGGTTGTCACTACATGTCTGAAATGGTAGAACTTTATTCTGGAGTGGATGAATTCAAGTTTCCTGTGTGGGTCACCACAATACTTATTTCTCATCTCTCAGTTGCCCTGTTTCAGTCAGGTGGTAATGGTTGCTTTGTCACCTTGCAGAGTAATGTATGGAGAATAGGAGAGAGGCACCACCTGCTCTACAGTTACATTGAGCTTCCTCCTGTGGAGTTAAGGTAACCCCCCCCTCAATTTTCTTGTCCCAATTATCAAACTCTTGTGTTTTGCTGTGTTGTTGATATACATAAATTAGTATAATTACGGATGTTGATATGGATCAAATGTGCATGCATTGCTTTCATTGATTGTGCTTGCAGTAAAAGAGAGAAATGCAGTCTGTAAATTATCCCACTAGAATTACTTGTTTGCTACATGAGGAAATTTAATTCCTCATCTTTTTCATCTTGGTCAGATCTAAATTGCTTATTTATATGATGGGAAGAATGCTCAATGACTTCACTCCCCTGTCAAAGCAAGTTGCCCTGCCTAACAACGATTATGGAGCATCCATCAGAGCAGCAGTTTAATCATGAAAGATTGACCTCTTTATGAGCTACTGTCATTGCTTAAACCATTTTGTATTCCAAAAAGCTGATGTAGGACATCATTCCTTATATTACTTTTCTGCTAATAATATACTCTGTCATTAGAAATGATTCCAAAGTGCTGTGAGGAAAGCTCTACTGACCCTCAGAGAAAGTCAGATCCAGGACCAGGCATTATGGTGGATGGGACTTCTAAATTCCCAGTAAACCAAAGTAAAAAAAAGCACCACTTAAAAGCATGTGACAAGGATAAAAAGGAGCACATCTATCTGAATGTGAAACAGAGAACTGCCAAGAAATGGAAGAAAAAACAAAAAACAGAGGGGAACAAAGACACTGAGAACAAAGGTAAAGTCTGTTAACTATGGAGAAGATACATGCATTTGTAAATAAGCAGTCTAGCAGATTTTATGTCTGAATTAGAGATTTGCATTTGTATGCTAAAATTTTTCCTTTCTATCCTGCTGTTTGAGGTTGGGAAGGATGGGCAGTTCAATGCAGGTTAAAGTTGGAGACTTGCAGCTCCAACAGAGTGATCTAAGAACTTCTGTTGATGTTGTATCAAAACCCTCATTGTATTTGCACTTCCCTTCAGATGTAAACCTGAATTGTGGCTGATCAATAAGCCTCTACAGTGGGGTAGATCTCAAGTGAGGGAGTCTCAAAAGAAAGTGCAGTGTACTCATGATGTACGCAGTGACAGAATATGGCTGGCAGAAAAATATAAGGGGATCAGACAGATAACATTTTTTTGACTAACATTTGTATCGGGTGGATCAGCTGATTTTATCAGCTGATTGTGTAAATTTTTGTCCATGAGTTAAACAGAAGAGAGTGAATGTCTTTCTAAGTTAGCCAGATCAGCATAGGGGCAGTGTATATATTGCTCAGCCTGATACATTTTCTTTCTGGTGCCAGCCAGTGCTGCAACGGTGAGCACATAATAAATTCTGCCAGTGACAATCACATTTTTATTGTGATTCATGTCTGTACTGAAATGGCTACATTCTGCTAATTTGCACTTGTGTTGGGCTTCCAACACATAGCTGTATTCTGCTAAATCAGAATCTCATGGAACATCACACATCTTCAAAGAATTGAATTTGTTATTAAACGTTAAATTACCAATGTGTGGAATATTGAAAAGAACCCTGTCAGGCATTGTTGGATTCTGTCATGAGTGCAGGCTGAGGTTAACTGACACTGCAGTTTGACATGAATTTAATTTTAAGAGCTAATCCCCTTGAGAAAACCACACCTTTCTCATGTTTGTATTCTTTTTCTTATTATTAGGTTCTCCTGTTTCATCCACTACCTGCTGGATTATTGCAGTGATTTTAGGCATCCTCTTCTTGGCATTGCTGGGAACAACAGTGGGTATTATTACCAAGGGTAAATAAATCTCCTTCACTGAATATACTTCATTTGAATTTAGAACTTTGTCAGGGCGCACAGCAGAGCTCTTGTAATCTGCTTGTTGGTCCAAGAAGAGCATGGATCTTTTCTCTTTAAAAAAAGACTGCTCTCTCACCTATTTCCCTCTTGAAAATGGGTGCCCTTCACAGATTCCTGCAGAGACTGATTCTTTGCCAGTCTCAGAAGAGTTCCAGGGATGGCATTACTGTAACTGGGGAGAATAATTTTCTGAAATAATGTATTTGTGAAATGTGTTTGTGAGGAACTAGGCATGACTATGAATGGGAAGAGACACGTATAATTCTTTTTCAGGCTGTCCATGTCCATGCTGCCCTGAGCAGTGGGTGGCCTACAGAGGCAGGTGTTACTTCTTCTCCAAGGAGGAGAAGGACTGGAATTCCAGCCAGGAGTCCTGCCGGGCACAGGGAGCTCATCTCCTGGAGATCAGAAATACCAGTGAAATGGTGGGTGCCTTTGCAGGGGCAAGGGCAGGATGAAGTGGGAGCAAGTCCCAGGCACTGCTGGAGGAAGAGAGTGTGAAAGGCTCCTGGGGCATTGGCAAAGCCCTGCATTGGCAAAGACAAGGCTTTCCCTCAGACACTTTGCAAGAGGGACTCGCTTCTCTCTGTCTGCCTCAGCTGAGTTTTGTTTGTCATGAGTTCAGCCCTCAGAACCCATGCTGGGGAAGCTGCCTGGCACTCTGAAATGCTGTCTCACAAAGCAGGTCCCTGTAGGAAGGGAGGGAATAGGTGTTCACGTTGAGAAATGGCCCCAAAATATCCTCTCTCACGTAGTGCTCCTTTCTTTACCCTTCAGAACCCAGGATTTGGCTGGGTTTCTCTGAGTCTCCTGATCTCTCTGCCTTTCCACCCCTCCTAGGACTTCTTCCAGATACAACACGACAAATCCTACTGGATTGGTTTGCAGAGGGACGCTGATGGTGACTGGGCCTGGGAAGATGGCTCAAAACTGAGTGATAAAAAGTGAGTGTGGTGTTTCCTTTGTATTTTGAGTTAAAAGGCTTGAGATCCTTCCCTCCTCTGACACGGAAAGTCCCATTGCTATTTGGCAGAAGCCAACCAGCAATGAACAGAGCTGTTTAGGGTCATATGCTCTATCAGATAAGGGCTTCCTCTTGCGCAACTGCCAGAGCCGAGCTGGGTGCACGCAGACCTGGGAGTCTCTATCCCAGGCTAATGGACATAGCTGCTACATTCCTGTCTGTGGGTCCCACCAGTTTTGTGTCCCAGTGACACAAACAGAGATCCAGGCTCACATGCAAGCAAAGGACTGTGACACAGCTGCCTGCAACCATCAGCTACTCCCAGAGGCTCAGACCCATCCCTTGCTTTACCTCATCCCCTCTCTTTGCTCCCAGTCCCCTATAAGTTCCTCAGCAAGTTTTGCACAGGCACACAGGTTCACTTTGAATGTACTCAAATCCTCCTGCTCCTCTTTCAGTCCACCTTTTCATTCCACAAAGCCCAGGGTGCCCCTGCCCAAAGCTGTGCCTGGAGGTTTTTGATGGCCCATTAATTAGTAGCTGAAGACTTTTGGTCTGTGCAGTTTTGTCTGTTATTTCTTGAATGTTTGTGTCAGTGGATTTCTGTTTCATCACTTCGTCCTCATTATGCTCTTTTGCACTGAAGGAGCCCTTGATTGATAACCTTAATGAAGCAGAGGCTTCCACCTTTCACATACCCATACAGATGATTTTAACTGGATATTTAAACTGGGACGTTTTATACTTTCTGTCCCAAATGCCTTTAGTAAAACAGCAAAACATCCATTGTGGAACAGAACATTTTGCTCTTTAGTAATGGGACATGGAGAGCCCAACAGGAGTCTGGCAAACTGCAAGTCTCACATTGAACTCCTGGCAAGTCCCACTGCCAGAGTTCCCGTGTCCTGGGATGGATCCTCCCTGACATCAGCTCATGAAGTCTAACTGCACTAGGTCTCTTCCCTCCAGAGCTGTGAGAGGTTCTTCCCCCGCTAATGTCCCTCTGCTCGTGTGCTCTGTCTTCCACAGGGTCATGTCCAACAGCCATGTACAGAACTGCGCCGTTCTGCTGAATGGTAGCATCCGTGCTTCCAGCTGTGAATTCTCTACCCCATGGATCTGTGAGAAATCTGTTCAGTGACCTCTGTGGATCTTGTCTTAGGAAGCATTCTTTGGAGAGCTGTGCTGAGGCCTGATTCCTGTGAAGTTTCTCTGAGAGGAGCTGTGGTCTTTGTTCCTTTCCCACCTGCCACAGTGCAAGGAATGAATGCAGCTGCCACAGGATGTCTGAGTGCTGCTCCTGGCTCCATCCAGGATCACTCTGGTGATGTTCACATTCACAGCCCTCACCTGGTAACAGACAGTCTTCAAAGTAGTAGAGGGAGAAGGAGAGATTTCTCTTAGTCTCTCAGTCATTTTCAGAGGTACTTGAGCACTGTCACTGTTGTTTTGAAATCCTAGGGAGAGGTAAGCTTGTAATCTGTGAGCTCACACAACCTCTGAGTTTATTTCCCTCTCTTGCGAGCGCTGGTGACATGCACCAAAAGTGAAAACAGTGCCTGACCTTTGAAGTTGGCCTGTTTTTTCAAGTGATTCGATGATACCCACAGGACCTTTCTAACCTAAATTCTTCTGTGGTTTATGTTTGTACCTGGAGAAAACTGGAGCATGGCTTCTAGTGTTACATTGCTGTGTAAAGAGCTGTGAAGGAGTAAACCTACTACCCTGCTGAGCTGAAAATAAATATGAATTGCTTCTAGGAATTTCTTCAGTAGTCACTTTTTCTGTTTTCCTCCCCAATATTATTGCTTAATGCACTGTTTGATTTATAAAAGGGCGAAAGGAAGCTGGTGGCAGGAACAGAGTCAGGAGAGCAGGGGGTGAAATACTTTGCAATAACACTGCAACCAAAGTACAGCTTCAGACACTGAGCAGTTTCCTACCCCAGCTCTGCCCAAAGGATTCAGGACTGACAAATTTAATTTTTTCTGTAACCAGATAAGTGCAGCCCTTCATCTTCCAGTCCCTTTGTTCTAAGACCCACCTTGGCCATGGTTCAAGTACCCTGCACCACCCCTGAGTAGTCTGCTTGCTCCCAGCTCAGAGTTTCCTCCAGAGCAGTTCTCTCCCTAAAGAAATCCTGCCAGACCCTTCCTCCAGCTCTTTTCCCCATGGAATTCAGCAGACAGATAAATATAGTTCCAATTTTTGTGACAAGTAGGCCACAGTCACAACACATCCTGTGCTGTGCAACAACACCTTGACTGCCTCACAGGACGACTGTGATGACTTTTTAGGGATAATCTGGTGGTATTTTATGATAGTATTTCATAAAATACTAATGATTATGTTAGGTTCATTGCCCTAAGCAGTCACAAAATAATGTATTAGAATTAGCTGGGAGAAGTATGTTTGCTACAGAAATAAAGCTGTTTTTTACCAAATTTACCAAATAAAATTGAGATGCTAGTGTAACACCCAGGAGGTTTGAGATGACAAAAGAGTTGCTGCCTAAAGAATATTTCTGAAAATTTCATCTTAAGCTCCCCTTTGGTATTAAAAAAAAGTAATGTTAATTAAAGCTATGCAAGAGTAGCATATTATTATTTTCCTGTGTTCTTCACAGATATCTTAAAGAATGTTTAATTCTCATAATACATTAGTTTATTATATAATTGTAACCCATTCAGAAACAATTAATTAACACTTTGCTGTAGCGGTGGTTCAAGCTCAGAGAATGACATATCCCCTGAAGAATTTCTGGGGGCCTAGAAAGTGAGGCCTCCTGAAGGTAGAGTTAAGTTTGGCCTTGGAAAGGGAGTCGAACTCCCTCCTCCTACCCCTCAGTTAACAAGATATCTTGTGTCTCACTCTTTCCTCCCTTACTCCTTCCCGACTGGACCCTGACCTTCCAACCCTTCCCCGTTTCCTCCCCTGTACCGTTATGAGATAAGTTGTAACCCTCAGAATAAAAGTCTGAATGCTGGGCCATTCTGGGGTCTTTTGCCCCTGAACCCAAGCAGAGCAGACCCTCGTGTCTTGTGTCTGATTTTGGGTTTCGGGCAAGGGAACACTCTCTCTCTTAGCAGCTCTCCGGCTTTTGGGAGAGTGGCCACCATCCCAGGGAAGCCCGGCTTGTGGCGAGGGGGAAAGAAGTCCCTAGCTGAAGTTGACTTAACGAAAAGGAAACTCTCAGAACAAGCCGCCGAGCCACCAGCCATACCTTTGGCCAGCTGTCCGGCCCTCTCCAATGGCCACACTTTGCAAAGTTACTTTTTGTGTTCATTACTTTTCTGCAAAAGCTATTCACTTTGAGTTACAGAACCCAACACAGCATGTGAGAAAAACAGCAGAAATGCTCCAAATACTTCAATAAATCTGTTATTTTCTGTATTTCATCCTAGAATAATGTAAAGCAAACCAAGCAAGATCCTTGGCTTTTAAATTACTCTCACCTGGGGCATTGTTTCAGCCTCTGAGGAGCACTCTCCTGTTTAATATGTATGACAGTTCCTCATGAATATACAAGTCTTTTCTCTGCACATGAATTTTTCGTCCTGTTCTCCCTATAGAGCCTGAGGCATGAAAGAAATAGGATTGTGCTACTTCTGCAAGTTTGTGATTTTTCCATAATCAATTGTTAGATTTATAAACTGTGTTGATGACACAGGAGATGTGAGAAATTATTTGGCCTATGGAGTGAAACCAGTGTTCACACATTTTAAGAAAAAAATAAATATTATAGCACAGATTTATAGTACTTTGCTGAGCTGCTTATCAGAAAAACAGAGGGAGAATATTAAATACATCTGCCTTGGTTTTTGTCATGGTGAAAACCTTGTTAGCTTTCTGTTCTGTGCTGCCTTCAGGGTGTTGCATGACTAAGCTTTTTCTTATGGTGTTTTATACAATTTGAAAGCAGTTCCACTGTGTACATAGTGTCAGGAAAAAAAAAAAACTGGGGGAAAACAAGTTTAGATAATCAGTTCTTTTCAAAGAATTTGTATCTCAAGTCTATTTTGTGTAATGATATTAATTACAAAGGTAGAAGGGAATTTTTTCACTGTGATCTGACTTCTTTTGTATTGCCAGCATTTTGGATATTAGAGGGGTGAAATATCCATTAATTCCACAATTCTGGTATGGGGTGGAACTTTCAGCTGATTTTCAGCTGAGAAATTCTGAGAGTAGGTGCCATTTTATGCAGCTAGTTTGGGAAGCAGAAGAAAATATCATGTGTGTAAAAAAAACCCTGTCTTATCAACTTCCTACAGGAGCAGATGCTGCCAGATCTGGCAGTTCATAGCATTTTGAATCTTTAAAATATGCTTTGCAACAGTAATTAGATAGCAGCAAGTAATATGTTTGAAATAAATTTCCAATTAAACGTAATATTTCTGCAGACGTGCATTTTGGTATTTTTAAAATAAATTAAATTCCGTTAAAATATTTTTTTTTTCATTCCTTCTTGACTGGAGTCTTGTCAGTTGACATCAAATAAAGCACGTAGGTGAGTCAGACCTGCTAATTAATTTTGCTGTTCTGTTTATTGTTTGAGTTTTTTTCCAAATTCCCAAGTGTTTAGATGTCCTGGTTTAGGGCAAATATTTAGGAGGAAACCTCTGGGGGGTCTCCTCTAGGAAGAGCCGATTCCAATCGCCCCTCCCCCTACCGGTCCGGGAAGAATTTCCTTAGAGAAAAGTGGAAAAAACTATTTATTTAACAAATAGAATATTTACAAGTATAGGGAAAATTTGGATAATATGAAAACAATGAAATCTCTCCTTCCTCTGAAGAGATGGTAGATTCAGAGTCCGTCTGAGTCCGGTTCAGTTCTCCAGTGGGGGGGCCGATTGCCAGGCCCGGCTGTAGGAGTCGGCGAGGAGGGGGGGGGGGGAGCCGGGGGTTCCCTGGTGTCCTGGGCCCACGCGATGCCAACCAGTCCCAGGAAGAGGAAAAAAAGAAAAAATACCCAGCAAAAGAAACAAAGTCTCTCCCTGCAAAAAGCCGGGAAAAAAAATCCGAGGAAAAACCCTCCGCTGTGAGCTCCTCCAGCACCACCACACCAGAGAGAGTAAAAAAAAAAAAAGAAAAGAGATAACGCTGTCTGCTGGAATGCAGCCTCTCCGCTCTCTCGACCTTGGTTTGTAGTATCCTGCAGACAAACGGCGAGTGTTTTTTTTTTTTTTCCTCCACCTTCACTCTCACTGTCTTCCTTGGACCAACTTAAAGCTGCAGAACTTAATGTCCAGCATAAGTAAGAGGACGATTGGGGATACAAACAGGTCATATGGCCAACCCAGGACATTAGATGAAATCCATTTAATTAGTATTACATTCTACAGGGAAAAAAATGCTTAAAGGAAACCTGATTTTATCAATTTGCTTTTTTTGATGCCAGAGGAGAAGAGAGATTTTAAGCTGGTGCTTACAGACCAGGCAAGATGTTACTGTGCACTCTACCAGTCTCAGTGCCAGGAATGTAGTTTAGAGTAGAACCTTTTCTCAGATTTTAGGTGCAGAGCCTGCTCTGATAAAAATCAAACTGAAGCTTTTCTGTAGTGCCAGTGAAAGCAGAAAGAAGCAGCTTATATTTTTCTTCTAGTGTCAATTCTGAAGGCTCCTTTGATGCTCTTTCCTAACCTTTAAATGCTTCTTGGAATTTTTTGCTCCAGAGAAGTGCATTAGTTACTTTGTCATTGTTATCCAGCTGGAAGGATGTGGTTATTCTCACTCACTCTGTAAATACTCTCACAGGATTGACAGCATTGAAAAGTTTTTGGTCTAAACTTCATAGCAGTGAACCCTACTTAATGTTGTGGTCTTGGGTCCTGCACTAACATTATTGAATCTGTCCCATCTGATGACTTTTTAATCTCTGTTCCACACTTTGGAGATTCACAGCTCCCACATCCCATCAGGCAGACAAATAAATATCTTATGTAAGCAGTGGTTATTTGAGTCCTTTCTCTAAGACATGAGTTTTTAATAGAAAATGGTTAGGATAGTTGTTGCAAGTGGAAAACCAGAATAACTGGGGGGTTTCTGTCTCACACTAGGTTAAGCTAGTTCAGCCCATCTCTTTTTCTGTACTTTTTAGGAGGCAGTACAAAACTCCACAGAAAACACACTATCCCCAAGTTGTAGCCATGCTATACAATATTTTTCTGCTCTTTCCTTATGTAAGTCAGTCTTTCATTTTTACTGCTTTCAAAACTCCCACATTACGCACAGCTTACATCTTTCATTTTTCCAATCAAAACCATGCCATTTGGAAACAGAATACAATTTTTAAACCATGCTTATGAGTGAATTATCTTCAGTATTTGTGCAAGTATTGATCCAGTTCCAGCAGACATTATCCCTCCTTTCCTGCTTAAGAGCCCTGATGTTTTAATGCTTTTTCTACCCTGTAGGGTAGCTGATCTGGCATTGTTTTCTGCAGCTCAAAGAACAGCTGCCTTTCCACAAGAAGGATGATCATTTTAGTATCAATCTCTGCAGATTGCTTTGAGATCCTTTGGAAATGGAAGTTAGCCTTGTCATGTGACGCAACTTGCCCAGAACTATCAGTGGGCCAAAATGAGAAACAAGAAAAACACAAACAGCTGTTAGGGGGAAAGCTCAGCCAAGGCTCTGAACTACATCCTTGCTGCTCCAAATTCAGGTATGGACCAGAAGGAAACAGAGTGGAACTTGTAACAACCTTAAATCCTTGTAACATATTAGTGACACCAGAAATTAACCATTATTTAACATTTAGAGAAAGCTAAAGGAGTTTTGCCTGACTTGAAAATGAAGAAATTGGTGACTTTCTGGCCATCTCCATTAGGCAGTAAAACAATTGCTGAGGGCAGGAACCCCATTACACAGAACGCTGAACTTGATTTGGAAGTGGTACATGAACAAACTGTAGCAACAGGTTGCTCTTGGATACTTTTACCAGGTGGAGTAATGGCACTTGTCATGGCCAAAGCAGTCTTGACTAGGAGAATTTTATTTAATTTATCATCAACTAGAACAAATTTTTTATTACTGATTCAGCCATTGAGAAAAAAAATAAAACTAAACAATTAAACAAATGTTTAGTAAATACCTTTTTTTTCTCTTCCTCCCAACTCAATTGCAGTCCAACATCACTCCTACCCTTCTGGGTGCCAACTTACCTTGGATTTGCCATGCACTGCACTCAATCTCTCCCAGTCCCTTCAAGGATGTGATGGGCAGTGCAGGAGGCTGAAGTTGGAATGCAGTGGTTTCTCTCTGCCAGTCCATGCATTTGGCTAATTTTCTGCTCTGATATGGCTTTTCCACAAGCCACAGTGCCTCAGGCGTGCCCCTGTTCTGGCATGTAGCTTCTTCTTCCACGGGCGCATCTCCAACCATGTCCCCAAGCAATGATTTCTTCCATGTGCCTCCTTATGTATTTCCTCCCTTTTGTGGGTGTTGCTCTTTCTTAAATCTGAGTGGGACTGTCACATTTTCTGTTGTGGATCTTCTGACTGGTTTTGTCAGGCCGAGGTTTCTGCAGCATCTTGGGCTGTTCACATCCATATACCAAAGTTAGCTGGAAGTAGCTGGGAGGCAGCTCCTTCACATGGCAGCTCAGCAGCCTTGCTACAGAAACCCTGCTCAATATGGTCCTGTTGCCCCTGGTACCACTCACAGACTCAAATGTAGTTTTCAGCTGGATTGTTTGTGTGTGTGTTTGTGTTTCACAGCTAGAAATTTCCAGCCACCAACTAATACCACCTCCCTTAGCAAGCAAAGCTTAGATTTTAAGTCACTGAGTGGTGTTTTTTTCTTCTTGCTACCTCACTCTGAATTGCCCAGCACAGCTTACTTTCCTTTGAATAGAGAATTGTTTCTCTATTATCTTGTTCAAGAATATGTTGCTAGACCAGGCGGCACGTTCAGATCCTCCCCAGGGAGCAGGCTCTGACCAAGAATTCTTTGCAGAGGAAATTTTTGTAATTTTGTAATTTGGACAACCCAACACCAACTGCACAAAGCAGAGAAAATGTCCAAGTTATGGGAGCAACTGGCCTACAACACTTGAGTCAAGAGAAGTGTGAGTGCATGGGATGACCTACTTGTGTGTGTTTTCTGCTTTCTGGAAAAATATGAGAATATTTTTATAAAAAATAAAATTTTAATTAAAAAAGCACATATGCTGAAATATGAACCTGCCTTAGCAGCTTTGTGATTTTTCAAGAGCTCAGAAACTGGCCCAAACACCCGCTTCATTCTGTCTTCTGGAATAGTCAAAATCTGCAAATTTTATGAAACATGTTCATAGTAAAATAGGATACTAAATACTCTTACGTTGCCAAAAATCCAACAAAATGCAAATGACAAGAAGAAAATGTGCCTTTTTTTTTCCAGGCTTGCACTGTGATTTCTATTTTGTTCCAGTGAAAGAAGGCACAGAAAAATAAATCAATGAGCTTTGAGGAGAGCCGTTACTCAAAGACAATTCAGCAGTGTTTCCTTGGCAGTATGTCAAGAGCTGGGACTACCTTATTGTTGTGGGTTCTGGCAAAGAAATCAGAGCTTTCCCAGTCCACAAATGGCAGAACATCAAAATGTTACAACACTGTGTTCCTAGAGCCAATGAAGGGGTTCTTTCATTAATGAAAGATATTTGAATGTACAGAATCCACATTTCAAATTGTGCTGTGTAGAGGGCAGAAGCTTGTTATTAGAAGTTCTAGAGATCAGGGAGATGAGGCTTTTTTTTTCTGACTCTGTTTCATTGTGTGGCCTTGAGGCAAGCCAGTCCACATGTGTGCTCCTCCATTTCCCCAGCAGCAGGCTGGAGACAATAAGAGCTACCCCATGGAGCCACTGTGAGTCTCAACAGATCATTTCTGAAAGAACTGAGTCTGACATATAGAACTTATTATGTAAGTGTGAAAGTAATGAAATGCAAACTAATGAAATATGATCAGACCTGTCGCTGCTCATTTTCTGCTGAGTGCCCCTTGGAAAAAAATGAACTGAGATCTGAAATATTCTAGTGTTACATCTGAACAACCACTGGAAAGTAGAACAATACTTATTGGAAATTCTAATCTGTATTACCACCTTCTCAATAATTTTTATATATATTTTACATAGTGCCTTGCAACTTCACTCCTGCTTTTTCTTGGCTCTCATTGTAAAAGGCTAGTTTTGCCCATTGTTTTCTACTTTTCCTTTCCTAAATATTTTATTTGATTCCCATCATATCTGCATAGCCATACCACTCCTCCAGTTATATGCTCATTTTGCTCTTGGGCTCAGAACATCTCTAAAGAAAAAGAAGGATCATCTCTGTGACAGCTGTTCCCTCCCTTGCCCTGCTATGAATTTTCTGTGAGATACCAGGCAAAAGCATTTAGGATGTCCTGAACCTGAAGGCTTGTTGGAGCAACCACCCACCTAATCTGGAGGAGCTTTTTCTGCAACACCTTTGGCATTAAAGTCCTTTTTACTCCTGCTTTGGAATTCAATGTATTACTTCAGTGCTGGGCCTCCCATGCAATTCTATGCCAAGTTCCTCTATACCCTGCAGTCTCCTCACTCTTCTGCACTTACTCCCCTCCCACACCTTGTCCCACCACGCTACTCCCTCCATCTGCACTCCTCAAACTGAGAATACAGCAGCTTTAACTCCCTCTTTTTATATCAACACAAACCAGTGCTAGTAGAAAGACTCTAATTTTCAGACTCTAATTTTCACCTTCAGTTGCAAAGCGTAGAGGAAGAGGGACCTTTCAGTGCTTTTTACCTTTGAAATATGGCTGTGTGTAGTGGGCTTCCTTTTTTCAAGGTTTCCTGTGGCACAATTCTTTCATTTGCACTCCATAGAGCCACTTTAGTGGCTGTAGACTTTTCTGAGGGCTACAGGTCCTTTTTTCCCTCCTTTTACATTTGCAAGTTTTTCTGTAATCACCTGAAGCCTGTGAATTACTCCATGCATTTTTTTTCCACCCTGTGTTTCACTGTTGATTTCCACTCAGTGGTGGGAGCTGGGGCAGAAAAGATGCACATTTGTGTTTACAGGTGTGTTTGGGATGAGCATGGTGTGGTGTTTCCAGCATAAGGTACAGGAAATAGCCATACTTATGGGTGTGTTCACAGGTGTGGGAACGATGTGGGATGTGACGCATTTTCAGCCCTGCTCACTGGCTGCAAAATGTCTTTGAACCCCAGATAGGGGGTGCTGCTGCATGAGAGAACATCTCAGCCTTCTGTCATCTCTGAGAGAGAAGGTGGCTGGATATCAGAGGGTAAGGAAAGCTTTCTGTTCCTGATAATCTTGCTGGGAAAAGGGCAGGTGCTACTGGAGAAATAGTAGGGTACTGCAGGACACAAGTGGCAAAGAAAAGGTAAAAGGTTTACTCCAAGGAGGGGAACTCTTGGTACAAGTAAAGACACCATGAACTCCTGATCTCCCTGACATTAGGAAACACTCTCAAGCTCTGCAGGCAGTTGCCACCCTCTTGTCACCCCCTGTGCTACGTCAGTCCCTGGGGACCAGCATCTATAATGCTGAGCAATAGCAGAAGGGATCGTATCTGGGAGAGCAAAGCCAGATTTTCAGCAGCAAGGAAAGTTTGCAGATTTGGTGGCAGCTGTGAGACTTGCCACGTGTGCTGGGAACACTGAATGGAAATGCTTTTGCCCTAGTAAACAGCAAAGTTATATCTTCTGCAAACGGTAGGGATTTATTAATTTAGGATTTACATTCACTGACCTAAAGGCCTGCTGCTACATGGAAAACTATGAAGGGGTCGAGTAACAACCTAGCAAACACAAGGTTTTATCAATGTGAAAAGGTTATATCCGTGCTCAAGGATGGTAAGGCACAAACCCTGCTACCTCGTGAAAGCTCTTTATGTTTCTTAATGGTGTGGACACTGCAGGAGGCAGCTCAAGTCATAAGCGAGCACTGTGACAAAAAGTCAAAACAGAGTCCTGAGCTCTGACAAAGACTCCTCCTGGATATCGGGGGAATAAAGAGTGGACAGGAAATTAATCAGATCAGTTTTTCCTTCAGCTAATAATTCAGTACATTCAACCTTAATGCAGTTCTAGTATTGTCCTCACTTGAAAGTTAGGACCTTTATGTTCTCCCCCTGCTTCCAGGTATTACTATTTTAACATAGCATTTATTAACAATCTTTTAATTCCCAAAGAACTATACAGCATGCAGATGGCATTGGCCAGAATGCAAAATCAGGGAGAAACAGACCCTTCCTTTACAGAAAGATGCTGCAACATCCAGCTTTTTCAGTAGAATATTAACTAACTCCTGTAACACAGCTATATCCAGGGTTGAGCTGTGCTTTGGGATGCCTACAAGCTTCCAGGACACAAAGACCTCCTAAACACTGGCAACACAAGATGGGGCTGCTGTTGTTCGTGGTCAGCTGTGCTCTGCTTAGGTCAGTCCTGCAAGTGCCATGCCTGCAATGAGCTCTCCAATCACTCTCTGTGCCTTACCCTGGGGAAGCACTTCTCTGAGACTGAGTGACAGCAATGAGCTGGACTTTCTCCCTCTGGTAGTCTTCTGTTTAAGTCAGTTTCTTTCATCTCAGACATGATTGTTTTATGGAAGTGAAAACATCAGTGTTTAGCATGAATTGGGATTTTTTATATTAGTCCATATATGTCCTTCACAGTGATGTTTTAAGGCCCCAAGTTAAGAGATCACTTAGGGTCTGCTCCAGGAGAATATTTTCTTCAAAAGAAAGCATCAGGATGACTGGAGAAAGGATCCCAGGTGCAGTGATAGTGACCTAGGCAGAGCATTAATTATTTAACCAGTCTAAACCAGCTGAGCTCATCATTTCCCCCAGGCCTTGCTTTAATACCATTTCTGTAACTCACAGAACAAAGGTTATAAATAAAACAACCTCGGACCACAAGCTAATGTTTGACATTTGGATCAGGTAAATTACACTCAGCAATGTACTGGCCTGCACATTTTGTGTTAGTGTCTCTCAGCAATGGCACTGACACAAACATGCAAAGCAGCACGGCAGGTACAAATATCCCTGTGGCACTATTTTCCTAGGAAAGGGGTGAGGGGAGAGTGGTAGATGGTTATTTAGATATACTTCATACTGCTTTTCTACTTGAGCCAACAGACAGTACCACAACTCACACAGAAAAATCTTCACTGTATTTGAAACTGGAATTCAAATTATTTCAGCTAGTAGTGTGTGCTTTTAGCTGCATCTATGCCCATCTGGCTTAGTCACAGCACCCCTTCTGCCATACAGAGGGCAGCTTGTTTCAGTCACAGTGGTGGATATGAGCACAGAAATCACTGCTATGGGCAGGCTCCAATGCAGGATGAATTACTGCCTCTCCCTCAGTAGCAGCAACAGAAGCTCTCACAATGGCTCCCCTCTGTATACAGTGTCAGGAAGAGAAGGTCTATGAAGCATAGCAAGTTTTATTCCTTTGAATTTCAGTGTTGTAATTCATGACTTTATCAATCCAAACAACTCCTGCTCAGCGCTGAGGGCTGGAGCCAATGGTCCCTCTGCAGTATTGCCATGGCCCATTCCTGCCGCCTCAGCCAGAGGGACACACACAAACCACAGGTGACATGGAAGGAGGGAGGGAGGGGCAAGAAGTGGCACATCTGTCACTGCTTCTCCAGATGACAGTATGCACCCCTTTCCTCTTCCCCACTGCCAGAGCCTGGCTTGGAGTCATGGTACTGAACAAATGGCATGCACTGCTTTTGCCAACTCCCAGCAGGACTCCTTCCCCCTCAGGACACAGATATGCTTAAGAAAAGCAGCCTAATTTGCACTACTGCAGTAGGACAGGAATCTCAGATTTCCTTATATTTGCTTTTCCTACCTTTAGAAGGCCTTTTTGCATGGCAGAACTCCTGGGCCTCTCCCACTTCTTCCCATGGCAAGTCCCACCTCAGTCTGAGCTGTGGTGACACAGGAAGGACGAGTGGCTCTGTGAGGGACGTGGCCAGCACAGCACATGGGACCTGTCCTACTGCACCCACCAGAGGCACTGGGGCTCAAGCCTGAGGTGGTGGCAAGCCCCATCCATGGGTGACAAGGCAGGAGTCCCTCCAGCAGGCCAAGGCCTGGGTGAAGGCAAGGCTGAGAGAAGCACCTCAGTGGGCTCATGGCTGCGCAGGGCTGTGGCAGCTGCAGGCCAAGGCCCGCTGAGCAACACCAGCACAGTTGGCCACAGTCCTGAGGGGCTGAGAGGGACACTGCCAGCACAGGGAACCATAGTCCTGAGGGGCTGAGAGGGACTGTGGCAGTACAGGTGGCCACAGTCCTGAGGGGCTGAGAGGGACGCTGCCAGCACAGGGAGCCATAGTTCTGAGGGGCTGAGAGGGACAGTGGCAGCACAGGTGTCCATAGTCCTGAGAGGTACAGGACTGGATGTACCTCTCAGATGCCAAGAGTCCTGGGCCATGGGCATTGTGCTGAGTGGCCCAAGGGGCCTGGCAAGGATAGGCAGGGCTGGTGATGGCCCCAAAGCCCCATCACTGTTTAGGGCCTTAAAATGGCAGAAAATGCAGCAGTGTATCCATTATGCATTAAAGACTTTCTCAGAACTTAATATCCAGCATAAGCAGAACAGACAATTGGGGATATAGGCATCATACAGTCACCCCAAGACACATCACTCAGGTCCAAAGTTCCCATTGCTGGCATGGCAAGACACAGCTAGGAGTGTATGTGACAATACCACCAAAAATAGGAGAGAAGGGACTTGTCCTGGTAGACAGGACAGAGTAAACCTTGGATTGTGGGAAAAAGTAGCAGCAAAAATTCTGGCAAAGCTGTCCCTTTATCTACAAGCCCCCATCAAGAAGAAATGCTAGTCACCCATTTTGGATCAATCTGTGATTTTCAAATGCATCTTTATTGGTAAGTTCAGTTCTAATCTGAACTTTATTTTACAAGAACCTGCAGCTAATCAACAGAAAAAAAATTACCATAATTACCTTGTACAATACTAGCACAAAAACAGAAATGCCACAATTCAAAGAACTGTAAAAGAACTAAATTAAACCATAAACTATACATGTAACAAACAGTTGTGATTAGTCCCACGTGTCATTTATAAACCCAGCAGCGAGAGGGGAGGACTGAACACAAAACCAAGCACTCCAGATGCAAACACTTTCTCCTCTGAGTGTGCTTAACCACACTTGTGCTTGGTATGAACAAGTGGGACAGCAGCAGAGAGATGCACACCATCTGCCTGTGTCTTCTCTTTTATCCTAAAAAGCCTCCTGGGTCTGTTCTCTGCTTCAGAACATTCAGAGCTTCCTAAAACAAGATATTGATGCAGATTTGCACCTAAAGGATGTGAAGAGAGCCTGGTAGTTGAAGGAAAGTGAATCTAAAAGAGAGGACTGAGCAGTGCAGGCAGAAACTGAAGTTATCTAAGTTGGCAGTAAGTGCAACTCATCCAAACATATTTATTCCAGATGAACACAGGATGGACCAGCAAACCTCAAGTTCAGGATGTAATACTGGGGATATTACGCCACTCACTTCATCATCTGCTCCCTCGCTTTCTGTCTGCCCATTCTGACCTGTCTGCATCTTTCCTGGTTCCTCCCTTCTCTCCCATTCTTCTGGTACTTCCCACCCCACCACGTAGTAACCCTCCTGCCCCACCACGCTGCCTTCCCTGACCTTCACACAGTTTTGCCAGTAACTCCCACTTGACACTCCCATGAGCTCTCCTGCCTCATGCACCTCCACGTAACAGCAGTCAGAGAAGGCTGAAACCTGATTTCCTGTTCCCCACACTCAGAGCAGCACTCATCTTGATTTCTCGTTCCTGAGGAACACAGGGAATGGTGATCTAACTTTACAGATAAGTAAATTAACCAAATGCTTTCAACTTAATTTGGAATTCACCTGTATTCTTCATCCTTCTGGTCTTTTCCTCCCTCTTGGTCCCTCTCTTAAATGTAGGAATGTTTACAGTAATTCAGGCCTAGTTCTCTGATTTTTAGATAAGACCCCAGAATTTTCCTGAAAGTCAGCTCACTCTTCAAGACCCATTCCTTCATCATAGTTATGGCAGTAATGGGAAAATCTGCTGTTCATGCCACTGGGAAGAAACTGCTTTGGCATAACAGCATAAGGCTTGCACAGGACAGCACCCATCTGAGACCCTTCTAAGAACAACACTGGCTTAAAATAAAATAGTTTGAGAAGAAAATCTACAGGTAATCTATTCCCTTTCCCCTTCAAGTCTCTTCAAGAACCTCTCTTGTGGCATAGAGAGGCACTGTTACCCAATCACAAAAAGCCAGCAAAACACATGTGGCAGTGAGTGATTTCCTATGCTTGTGCATGCTGAGCAAGGGCTGTACAGGGATGAGATATGGAAAGGAAGGCTAAACCCATAGGAATTCTGCCACCTTCAAATCTGCAGAAGACAAGGACAACACTGATAGGTAATTTTCTGTGTTCACCAATAACCACTAGTAGTTAGTTGCCTTAATGCACAGCAAGGGTGACTACAGTTAGGTATCAGGAAAAGCAATCTCACTTGTAGGCTAGCTAGGAACTGAACAGACAATCTCAGCAGCCTCCAGGATCTTCCTCAGCGAAGTTTAGTAAGAACAAGTTTGATGAGCAGCCATGGTGAACATGTTTGGGAAACTCAGTCCTGTCTCAGAGCTGGTGTGGGCTCTTGAGGTCCTTTCTAGCCCTGTGCTTACGAGTTTATCAGTTGACTTCACTGAAAAGAACAAAAGGGTCATCTCTGATTTTTCTGTCCAGCAGTTGCAATTAAAGCAACAAAGGAAAAATATAGAAGAATCTTTCCTTCCTTTCCCCAACCTTCATGTCTCACAGCTGAGGAGTTCCCAGCCCTCAGAGTAAGCCCTTCTAACACTGATGGACAGAGCTACCAGCCCTTCAAATACTGATGGAAACAACGGGAAACACAATGCCCTGGGAACAATTCACAGGTAGCAGCTGGAGTGAGGACTGTCAGCACAGGATAGCCTTGTGTGGGCAGAATGAAGTTTTTCACAGCTCACTGAATGGGAGCCATGGACAAGACAGGACAAAGTCAGTGTACAATATATGGCATGCCTTCTTCATCCAGTGAAAGAGTTACATGAAAATGGCCATCCTTCTCAGCCACTCTCCTGGAGCTTCACTACACTGGCTCGTCTAGCAGCCTCCAGCACTAACTACTTCCAGCTGCGGCAAGAGAAGAATTGTGAACAGTGGAGTTCCCCCATCCCTCAGTGTGGAAATCTTGTTACTCTTTCCGTTCACCCTGTCCCCCTACCCTCACTCCCCTCGAATTAAATAATAATGGTTATAATTAATGCGTGGAAGCTGATGACATTGTGCAAATGGTTCACTTCCAGTTCTCTTTTTCTCTTCTCATGCATCCTCCTCCTGCCTCTCCAGCAACCCCTCCCCACCAATCCATTCCATCAGTCCATCCAGTCTGCATGCCTGGGGGCTGCTGCTCACTTGCCATAGACGCTCTCATCACTGTAGGCCACATAGAGAAAATAGTCCTCCTCGTGGTTATCCTGCCAGGGACAAAGGGACAAAGTGAGGTGACAAAGCTGGAAACTCACTGCATGTAAGAAAGCCCAACCCAGAGATCATTGTAACATGAGCAGGTAACTTCTCTTTCATTGTTCCTCTCTGTTTTACAAAGGCTTCACTTCCCAGGATCAAAGAAAACTCTGGCCACAGCTCTGCTTCTACATACAGTCAGGACACACTTCTGTACACAAGGAATTTACTTAAAGAGCTGCAGACTGTGCTGCAAGCATGCAAGAGAAACAGCTTGACTATTCACCAGTATCTCAGCAGTCGCATGGTTTTCCAAGGAAAGACTTGGAAGGCTTTAACAAGTCAAAAATCACCTCTAAATGATATCTCTAATTTTTCAGAGCACTTTGACAAGTGGCTGTATTTCTAAGTCCAGTTTTACAGAAGGACAGTAGAGCTGAGATGTAAAGTGATTACACTGACATAAAAATTCTGCAGGGTGCCAGTAACAGAGATCTTACTTCAGCTCTGGACACTCAGACACTTTCCTTTGAAGTGTTGAGGTTTGGAAAGCACCCTGCCTCTGTTATCTTTTGTTATCTTCATCAGTACCCAGACTGATGAAGTATCCAGTTATTGTCAAAAAGTGTCAGGCCAAACAAGGCTCACAGCACCATGCCAGAACTCTTTTATTAAAACACCCAGCAGAAGGAGAAATCAAGGAGAAATCAATCTAGGCTGCAAACCACCCATGATATAATGGCTACAGAAGTGAGAAATATGGGCATTCAATATGCCTTTAAGGTTGATCAAATAACACTGCTGAGTAGAAATGTTCACAGCAATGTTCACAGCATCCTACATAATCCTCACTTCACTGCACAAGTGATGAAAAAGTAATTCTAGACAAAGAATAAGTGTTCCCTAAGAAAGTATTTATAGACAGATGGATGCCCAGTGATACTGGCCCTTTCACTGGCTTTTTATCTAATTTTACTAGCTAAAAGGAAATCTCTTTTGTATACACAGCAAAACATATGTTCTCCACCCTCCCTAGCCCCAATCCTTCCTCTGAAATATAATATTGTTTATTTCAGTACTTTGCTAAAGTAGTAGGACTAACATATCACTGCTGGGGCAACTATTTGCCCCAACCCTTTAAAAACTAGCAAACAATCAGTTGAATTGATAAGGCTCCCCAGGCTCCTAACTGTGGGACAGAACTCCCCTTCCTGCCCAGATGATGGGATACAGCTCAGGGCAAGAGATGCCCCGTGTTTAGGCATCTGTGACCAAGTTGAAAACACTGCCACTTCTGGACATTTTTCCTGCCAGCAAAAGGCAAGAGAAAAGGGCCAGGCTTACCTCATACAGCTGGCCCATGGTAGCACTGGTGGGAGGGATGGTGTTATTGACAAAGAAGAACAGGGCGTCTTCCGGCCTCAGGTGGATCCGCTTTCGGATTAAGAAGTAGAACTGACCAACTGAAGAGGAACAGAGAATGCCTTAGGTGCAGAAGGAATGTTGGAGGATTTTTTTGTTGTTGCTGTTTATTTTTGTATTTTAACCCTAACCATGGCTGCTTTCTTTTGGTGGTAGAAGTCACATGCTGTATATAAAAAGTAGGGAAAAATAAACAATGCAGGAAAAGAAGCAATAGAAGGAAGCAGTAACTTCATGTCTGTAATGACATGAGCAGCCAATCTACTCAGAGGTGGCAGTTTCTCAAGTACACACCTCATGCCATGTCCCCCCCATATCTAAATCCACACTCTATCTGCTATGGTATGAAATGCTCTACTGAGGGGATTGGTGGGAACTAGCTGAACCTTTAAATCCTACAGATCCAAGATACCTTGGTGTAAATGGTTATACCATTCCTGAAAAAAAATCCTTATTATTTACTTGAACTATATTGCACAAGAAAGTATTTTATAGTCCATTAAATACTGCAAGAAATGCTGTTCCTTTAACTCATTCATGTTCTTAAATAATAACAAATATAATCACACTCAAAATGACCATTCAGAAAAAGAACTTTGCAGCTATGACTCCAGGCACAGGGGTGGAAAATGATGGGACTACGGCAAGAACTTGTCTCTTCCTGCAACAAGAGTACAGTCTCTGGCAACACTGCAGCTAGGTCACCATTGACTGGTGATGATGACACTGCCCATTATACACAATTTAGTCACTGTCATCATGGTCAGAACTCAGCTGTGATGTGATAGCTAAGCCAGTGAGATTCTCAAAAGATCTCAGAGAATTCTGCGTGTTGTAATCCAGGCTATAAGGTACAAATATAACAAAGACAGCAGATAAATGAGATAATGAGCCTCTGGATATTTTCTTTGTGCTGATCACAGAGTAAAAAGCAGTTCTGAGACATGCTCACTGAAAATCAGGAGGAAAGGAGGTAGGCATTGTTACCTGTGAGGTCAGAAGGCACGAGATACTTTCTTTTGTCTAAATCAGGTACTCTGGCTTTGGGTGCTTTTTCCACTATTACCTGGAAAGAGAGAGAAAGCAAGAAACAGATCATGAGCATAAACCAAAATGGTCAAAAATGACCTAAGGATAATACCCTTTGATGGTGCTACCAGGCCTTTAGGTATTTAATCTGTAACAAATACACAACATTAAAGAACACCCAGGTGAGATAACTTAAAGAAGAAGAAAGACAATTTAAAATCACTCCCAATAGCTGTGCTGGGAGCCCAGGGCTGCAGCAGTAAGCCTGGTGAGTGAAAAAAAGAGTCCAGAACAGACATAAAAATAAACCATAATGGCTGAGGAAAAAAAAATATTTAGGACACCTTGATGTTCCCAATTCAGGTTAATTTTGTGTGAAGAAGCTGTCAGGAGGCTAATATATGGACACAAGTAAGTGAAACTGTTTCCAGGTTACAGTTCCAAACTGCCTTGCACAAAGTCAGCCTACTCCCAATAGTCCCACATCCCAATTTCTACTTTCACCAATACCAAGTGCTCTAGAATGAAGCAACGAATTAAAGAGAATGTGGATTATTTTTAAAATCTCCAGTTCTTCAGGAGTTATCTTCTACTCTGAAATTCATATCCTTTATTATCCATATTTCTTTCATATAGCTATGGACATTTCCTTAATCATATTAACATACAATAATTAAAAACAGCCTACCATCTGGGCAACTGAACCCACACAGACCTCTGACACAAAATACTAATATAGTTATATTTTAATACAGAAAAATACAAAGCTCAGCAGCTTTAAGGTCAAACAGACCAAGAAACCTGCTAAAGGATACTTTTTGTTAGCAAAGCTAGGCAAAATGTTTACCTCAGAAGCAGGAAGTATTCCAAAGTGACCTGATCTCCTTTTCCATTGGAACCTTTACAACTACTGTGTTTGTGGAGAAAAAAACTGCATGCTTTTTTTTCTAATATACATTTTTGAACTGGTAAAAGATACATCACGTTTCAATCTATGTGGCTTGCTGTTCTGCAGAAGCCATTTTGACCATCTAAACTAAAGCAGGACTAGACCCCATAATTGTAAATACACCACCTGAGACACTGTGGGACTAATTTCTAAGTGTTCCATGCATCCATAGCTCTTTGGCAACCTAAATCAGCAAATACAGATGTTGTGTAAGAGAAAAGGTTGAACTGCTGCGGACTAAGCCTTCTTTGGAAGCAAAATGATGTTGCCCCATCAGTGAGACACCATGCCAGAACAAAATGTTATCATGAGCTTGGTGCATTTAGCCTGGATATGGTGCCATGCTAACCTGAATCCTTCTAGAGCAGAGTGAGTGTCTGCAAAATATCTCACACCAGAGAGGTACCAACTAGGACATCTCTTCCCTGTGCTCTATTTGAATGTGGCCAACATTCACATTGGAACACAGCCAAACCCCCTGAAATTTCAAAGTCTGATATTAAAATAGAAACACGATTGTCTCAGCTACTTCAAGATTTTAAAGTACCTAAGTTAGTATAAGGCACTCAAGCTCATTCAGGCAGTTTGTGGTAGGACATACATTTCTGTACAAGGTGCAATTGGTAAATGCTGTGAGGGAAGTACCACAATCTCACTGAACAGGTGCAGGCTGAACAGTAACTGCACTTTTCACATTTTTTACCAGCACAGCCAACAAGGTAGTATCTAACACAATAAATTGCAGTGGGGAGAAACCTTTAGTTCATGCCTCCAATTAAAAAAACTACCAACAAGCCAAACTGCTTGCTGTGACTACCCTGACAGGGGAGGGGGCTTGTAGATTGGTCGTTAAATACTAAAGGAAAAGAAGTCCTGCCTATGAGAGTGAAGTGAGTGCTGGGGTTTTTAAGTCCCTAGTAAAGATTTAGGAAAGGTTTAAATTAGATCACCACTGATTTAAGACATCTTAAGAGAGATCTCCCTCCTGCAAAGATGCAGAGAAGCAATGGAATTGCTCTGCTAATCTGACTGGCAGCTGTAGTCAGTTTGCTGGATAACTCAGGTTATCTCTTCTGAAGCACTAAACCTTTTACATACATAAAAAACCTATGAGGAAAATCCTAAGGCTAGATACAGACTATCTATGTTTGCGTTGCTGTTGAGTGGTGCCTATGATAACGCAGGGCAGTAGAATCTCATCAAAATGCTGAAATCTATCATGGCACTGCAGCGTAGGCAGCCAAAAGGATGACATCTTCAAGGATCCTGCTGTCAGGAAGGGCAGACACAGCAGTGATGAGAAGAACAGCGTTCTGTATTCACTTCTTTGTATGCAGCTCTGACAAGAGGCTATCGCTAGTAACTCACATCTGGGCCTTGCTGTGCAGCATGTCCAATTGTCCTTAGCTCCAGCACACCTTGTTATTCTGGTCCTGGTTTTCTTTACAAAGTTCTGGTTATGCTCCCCCCCCATCTTGACCTCCTTTACCTCCTGCCAGACTGTGCCTCGTCCTGGGCTCCCCACATAGTTCTTCTTGACACATTTGTCATGGCCTGCTGTGCAATATGCCACATTAATCCTCAATTTACACCTTGTCTCACTCCAGACCTAAGAGCCCCCATAATAAATACCCAGCCCTTCAAGCTGACCTGCTGCATGCCCAGCCTATGCTGTGTGAGGCCTCCCAAAACCAGAGACAACAAAGGCACCCAAATACTGACTTCCAAAACCTTGTTTCAAGTCCATCTGAGAATCACGCCCAAGATAAAAAATACTGTTAGCCTGCAGGAAAAATACGGGGTGTAATTGTTGCCCCCTTGTCATTAGTTTTACAGGGGAGCCAAAGTTTTTTTGAATGCAGAACCCTTGTGTAGTAAATCTAGGGCAGACTTCTCCAGTAGGGATGAAAAAAAAAAAGAATACTTGCAAAATGTTTATTAAAAAAGAAAAAAACACTCGACGCTTAATTAGATTTGTAATTTTTTCCCCCCAATAATTACTCGGAATTATGAAGCCAGAAGTTTCCCACAGGCACTCCAAAGGGGCCTAAGAATGAGGAAGCAAAATTTAGCTACATGACCTTGCATTCCAAGTGACATTTTCTCCATAGGATGATTAAACAGGAGGGCAAAAGGACTGAGAAGTATCATTTTTTTGCTCATGCAAAAGGAAAGAGCGAGGCTATATCGGAAAGACAAGCTAAGCTAAAGTAAAATAAAAATAAAAGGGACGTACGAGATGACCCGGATGCAGACCATGTTTTCTATGAAGAGCACCCGGTTAACCCACTCACTGATCCCCATTTTCACAGAAACAAGGCTGAGCTCCTTCGCCACTCACCCCCACGCACGCCAGGAAAAGATCAGCAGCGTTCCCACTGTGGAGTAACTGCGGATCTCAGGGAAAAAGGTGTATTCCACCCCGCACCCAGCCACCCACACTGAAGCCTTTCCCGCATCAGAAATAGCCCCGGCTTTGCACTAAGGAGAAAAGCAGCCGGGGATTTGAATCAGATCAGCGAGATCACGATCATCTGCATTAAACTCATTTCTTTCGCCTTCGAAATAAAGCGAGCAGCAGCCGACGGCCGGCACGGAAAACAAAGGCGGCTGAGCACGGGCCCGCAGCCACAGCCGCCCCGGCAGCGCGCACTCACGGGGACTCTGTCGGGGTATTTCTTCCGGATCTTCTCCCCTTCTTTTTTCCTGTACTCGAACGGGTGGTCTTCCTTGTACTGGAACTTCATGGCGCCGGGCTGTCCCTCCGCTCCTGGCTGCTGCTGCGGCTGCTGCTGCCTGCGGCTGCCTCCGTCCCGGCCGGCGCTGCGCACGGAGC
>JAHLSL010000102.1:3750100-3805552 GCA_025920805.1 Petroica traversi | reverse complement strand
CTCTATTCCAGATCCAACAGCCACACTGAAGGCACAGAAGCCCCCGCCACCGAGCCTGCCCGTGACGTCACGCGGAGGCGCCCCCGAGCCAATCCGCACTGTGACGTCACGGGGAGGCGCGGCGCTGCCCGGGACGGGGACAGGGAGGGGGCACAAGAAGGACGCGTCACCTTCCAGCACGGCGCGTTCTCTTCTGCGCTCATTTATTGCCTGGTGATACGTAAACACATAAATAATAGAGATAAATTTTGAAAGAATATTTTTCTTTTTAGTTTGAAGGAGCAAAACCGCCGCCCGCCCTCCGCAGCGTGACTCAGGGGTTGTAACGTCGGCACAGGCACCCTCCGTGCCCAGCGCCCTGCGGGAACACGGCTCAGGGTGCCCCGGGTGAGGGCAAATGGGAGTTAATGAATGGGACCTGTGCTCTCAGTGGCTCTGAGATGTAACACCAAAAAGAAAGAAATAAAAGAGAAAGAAAGAAAGAAAGGAAAGAAAGAAAAAGTTTGTTCTTGGGCAGTCCCTGTGGCTGTTGGATCTGGATTGTTGCCTTGTTTGTGGCATCTCGGTGGCAGAAAGCGTGCCATGTGATGTGTTACACTAGATGCGTGTTGCAAACAGCAGACAGCTAAAGGTATCTGTCTGCAAACAAATCAAAACCTGTTTTGGCCCGGTTACTCAACTGACACAGACAATATCTGGGGTTTTTTCTCTTAGGCGCAGATTGACTCAGAATTATTCACTGATCAGCAGATGAGCAGGTATTAATGAATGGCTAGGCATGCTCAAATCAGCACAAAAATCAATCGCTGCTACCCTAGGGACAATAAATTGGATTTTGTTAAATTATTTTTTTCTTTTCATACTCTACCCAGAGGAAGCAGAATTTTGCCAAGGCTGATCTTTTATCTGTGCAGGTGTTTTAGTTGTAGTAGAGTAGGAGTGGAATAGCCAGATAAGGTGATTCTCCATGTCCACACCAAAAGCAGAGTTGAGAAGACACAGATTTTCTAATTCAACCCTGTGTCTTGACTGAGGATGAACAAGAGTAGGAAAAGACCTGCAAAAACTCTGGCAGGTCCTTTACCTTCTAAGCTTTTATTACTAGTACTTTGTTTTTACTAAATACTTTTATTTAGTATGGGGTAGTGTGACCTCCTGCTAATGGTCAGTTCCAACGGGTGCATGCCCAAATCTTTTCAGGATAAAGCAGCCCACAGTGGGAATGTCACCAGCCAGGGTGCCCAGCCTTTACTAGTCCATGTGCATAGGGTTTGTGCAGGAAGCACCATCAATATGTTTCTGATGTCCTAGGACATGGAAACATTCTCCCATAGCTGCCAGGTGGTGTCACGGGAGCTCAGAGCAGCGAGTCAGAAGGAAGGCATTCGTTTTTGCAGTCCCGTAGAAAGCAGCTTGGATTGAAGGAACTCCAGGATTTAGACCCATGGAAAAATCTGGTTTCATGGCATTAAATCTTTTTCATGAAGCCTGTGTTTGGCATTCTTGCTTCCTACAGACTGATCTCCAATTCCTTTTGTCCTGTGAATTGCTGCTTTCATCCCCAGGACTGCTCCCAAGGCAACTAAGATAACACCTAGTTTGAGATCCTCATGACAAATCAGAGAGGAGTGCCAGGGTTTTTTCCTGTTCTGATGCAAAGACATGGCCCTGTGAGCGGATTGTGAGGTGACTTCTCAACAAATCCCCTGGCTGAACTGTCTCCCTGCCCTGATGGTGCAGCTCGGGATGTGGAGCCCCAAGACCCGCTCCTCCCACTTCCCCACTTCATAGGCACTGAATTCCCAGCTCTCTCCTTCAGCTTCAATAATAACAATAACGTCACTGGCAAAACAGGCAGGAAGATGATACATGAAGAAGCAGTAACAAGCACCTAAACATCTGACTTAGGGTTGTTAAAATATCAGCCCATGGGCATGTGACAAACCCTACGTTCTGGATTTGTTTGCCAGGGGGGAGGAACTGGAAACGATGTTGGCTAATTTTCCTACTCTGGGCTGCCAGCACAAAGTGGTCCTTCACAGACTGTCAAAGCAATATATTTTTTCTTAACCTAGAGTGTCAGAACAGCTCTGAGCACGTACTGTACTGCTGTGTCTGCAGGTCATGTGGTACCTTCTAAAAGGGATTTCCCAAGCCTTGCCAATGCTGCAGCCATAGGAGCAGGAGACAAAAATATTTACGCAGAACCCGGGGGCGGGGTTTGCAGCCGGTGCTGTGCCATGCAGTCCTCCTATTTATAACTCTGGACTCCCTTGGATATTTCTTTCATTATAACCCCCCCCCCCCCCCCCGGTACTTTGTTTATGTCTCTACAAACTGACTAATTTTTTTAAAAAATCCTTAATGTGGACTCTGCATATCAAAGTCTCTTTTGTCAGGAAATTTGTGCTTTGTGGTCTGAATGGTGATTAAACCACAGATGGCATACCTGAGGGCAGTTCTCATTCTGATCTGCTTACTGCCGTACATGGCACAGTCCTTGCCTTGCCTCTATGCCTCGTGACTGGTCACCAGTTTCCCTTGGCACTGGATCATTAGTACCTCCAGAGCCAGTATGGGCACATTGGTCTTGGATGAGGGCACAGGGTTAGTCACTCCCAGTAAACAATGTCTAATTGTGTAAATGTTTTCCTTTCCTGTCCGTGCTGGCTGCTGTCTCATTGCTCTGTTTTCCACAGTCCCGTATTTTTATTACGAAAAAAGCTGCTCTTTCTTCCCATCTTGTATACTTCAGCTCAAGTTGCTTAAATGCATACAGATGATGATCTCATGAGGAGATTGAGGAATACAATCACAATTGCTGCGTGATCAAAAGGAACAGTAAAGGACAAGACCCCAGACCTGAAAAGCAGAATTTAAAATCCCTTTGTTCCAGCCAGTGATTGGGAGTGGCCTGTTGGGGAGGGGCATCACTGTTCTTGTGAAAACAAAAGAGCAACAACAACAGTGGGGCCACTGGGTGTGTCTAAAAACCTGTTTTTCTCAAGTACTCCGTGTTTTAGGGGAACCTAAGGGTGGCACTGTTACAAAACAAGTTAATATTTCTTTAAAAGGATTGTGCAGCGGTGTGGGGAGAGAAATTGCTTTAAGGAGGTTTAATCCATGAAATGGATAACAGATGACAAGCAAGCTCTGAGTGATGCCCATGTGTTAGAAAAACAAATTACAAATTTAGGGACTGACACACTTCAGTGCTCTTAGACCTGAGAGAGAAATTTATTTTGAGATCTAGACACAAAGAATGCAGAATTTATAAACCACAAAGACACTTAGGAGAAACTAACAAAGACAATTACAGAGATTATCTCTGTCTGGGAGGAAGATAATAAAAAGACTAAAAATTTGGACTAATTAGGATTAGAAACAATAAATAAATAAATAACAACAGATAATAGAATACCAATTAATGAAGAGAACTATGTAACTTGTAAGCCAATAAACACTACTTCCTTTATTTGCTCAAATGTATAAATATTTAAAGATTTTGATAACTGGCCATACATCTTCTGTGGAGCTATCCCAACTCTGAATAAAGTAATGTTGGCTTCCTACCTTAACAGACTGGTTGAAGAGTTTATTTCCCAGCTTTTGATGATAACTTCTGGTATCCCAGGTGGGACAAAGAGGTGGCAACTCATCAGACTAGAGGAATTGTCAGTACTCCAGTGCACACCAAAATATTTCTGGGGAAATTTTCCCATTTGCAGAAAGGGTAGAGACCACTTCACCCTTTCTGGGGAAAAGAATACAACCTTACTTAAGGTACTTTATTTGAAGGTATTTTTCCTGCACAGAAGTTGTAACTAATAGAAAGTTTGCAGTGTGAGGCTCAGAGGTTTTTCACCAGCTTGGGTTTTGGGAAAACTTGTAAAAAGTTGCAAAAGATTGTAAGAGGTTATAGAAAGCTTGAAAAGGCTTTAAAGGTGTTTAAACTCTTTTCCCTAAGATTATATTTATGGGAGTGGGGCTATCTTCATAGATCCCAGGAGATCTGGGGTCTGTTTGGGTTGTGTCCTAAGGAACTGGAAAAGGTTGGGGATTTGGGAGGGGCAACCCCCTGACATGAAGACAACTTGTTGAATATTGTAATCATTGGTCAATATATAAACTTAATGATTTTGAAATGTGACCTGTTACTGGGACTGCAAATTGCAATACCATTTTGCAATTAACGCTGTTTTGTGGAAGGAATGGACCGACCACCGCATGCTGATTTACTTTTTTTATTTGTGGATTAGTGGAAGGGATGCATGCATATGCCAAGAGATTGGATGGTGTTAGCATTAGAAGGAATGAGAAACCACTTAAGAGGTGCTGCTCTGGCTGCAGTTCTAGGCTGAATTCCCAGTGCCAAGTGTGTGGCTGTCGGCTCATGTGGCACTATGAGCCGGGTGAGTTTGTCCTGTGGCTGAGGGGTCGGTGCAGCTCAGCACTGGGGCTGCTCCAGAAGTGTCATGGGGAAAGGCTTTACCTCAGAACTGGGCTTGTGCTTTAGGATATTTACTGTTTCACAAGGACAAAGAAGTTTAGGGGAGGAAGGAAAAGAGGTTGTCTGTCCAATCCTGAGCCCCTTTCTAAGAGAGAACTGAGCCTGACTGCAGAAAAGGCTTTCAGGAATTGAAAGATGCTTTAATGTCTGCTCCTGCACTGAGACTATAGGGCTTTCTAGGCAGAATTGCTGCCCTGTGGAGCAGAGCAGCCATCACGTGTTAAATGCCAGCCCGGCACAGGATTTGCAGGCAGGAGGAGCTGGATGTTCCCCTAGAAAGTACTGTGAAGACTTCCAGGGAGTTTCTGGGCTTGACAGTACTTGTCACATGAACAGCAGACTCAAATGTCTCTGCTGGCTTCAGGCTTTTACTGTGGATGAAACAAGAGCCTTCCAGGAAATGCTCTGTAACTTGGTGAAGTCAGACCTGAACAGCACTTCAGAGAGCAGGTGATAAAAGAGGTCATTCGAACAGGTGTTCCACAAACAGTTATAATTATTATTATTATGTCAAGGCCAGGCTGGTGGGGCTCTGAGTAACATGTTCATATGGCAAGGGGGCTTGAACTTGATGATCTTTAAGGTCCCCTCCAACCCAAATCATTCCACAATTCTAAGATTGAAGAAAGGTGGAAGAGACATAAACTTATATGTCACTTCTTTACTTATTCTGTTCCAGTTATCACTCACTAATGATACGGCTAGGTAATGACTAGACAATTTAGGAAGAAATTTGTGGCCTTAAAATCAAGACCCTCACTAAATTCCTGTATACAAAATTCCTGTATCTGGGCAAGGTCTGGGGCATCATCAAAGATGTTTTGGTTGTTCAGTTCAGCTTTATTCTATCCCTGAAGCTATCTTATCAACCTTCTCTAAAATTTTTTGTAATCTCAACAGCAGTTAGGTTCCTTAACGTGTTTGGAACCTTGTCCTTGTTGGACCTTCTCCAACATTGTCGTTGTTCTTCTTATTTACAAAATCACTGCATTTTCTAAATTTCACAGGAAAGAAGACCAGCATATTAACTAAAGTGGGAATCGGGGTACTTCAGCAGGAAGGGCCATGCAGGCATTTCAAAAAGATGTGACCTGTGCCTTCATAGCAACATGAACATATACATGCCATTCACTCATGGCTGAATGAATCATCATGTGATATTTAATGTTGTTCTGCTATAATGTTTTCAGGTGCTGAATCCAGGGCAGAGACAACACTGATGTAGTTCAACCCTCATCTTCTCCTGACTGCCTAATCCATTTTTTTACAGATTTACAGATGAGCCATACCTATGTTCATCCAGTTTCATTAATATTTCTGGATGGTTCAGCATATTTGTGTTGACCAGGAGAGACTAACCAATTATTCTGAGAAATGGATTTCATGTTTAAAATGGTCTTACTTCAGTTGATCTGGTTTTGACAGCAACATTAGGAATTAATAAATGATACTGTATGAATGCATTGAAAATATGATTGAGCTTTATTTCAGAGGTAGTGTTCTTGCTCCTTCCCTTGTTTAATCTGTTGATTCATATATAATATTTTTAATTCAAATATAAGAGCTTGTTACTACCATTTCAGAATTGCTATATATCCTGTTCAGAACCAGACTCTGCTCATTCTATGTATCCTGCAGGGCATTTTGGGCAAACTTTGGGTACATACTGTCTATATGTATGTTGTCTTTTGCTTACAGGCAGATTGTTTCTTTTTAATCTATTTTATTTTTAAAAAATTTAGTATAAATGGTTGGCACTTTCCAGAAGTTTGGTGTTGTTATTTTTGGGTTGCAATAGACCTTTGCAATTGTGGGGTTTTTTGGTTTTTGTTTTTGTTTTTTGTTTTTTTGTTGTTGTTTGTTTGTTTGTTTTTCTGTTTTGAAGACCTCTCTGCCATCCTGAAGAAACTTAGGCTAAAGGCAAGAGGAACAAGACTGCATCTGCAGTCACCCTGCAGATTACTAGCCTACAAAATGGCTCAGCACCTTCATCCTGCTGCCACCTTATTTGTGCAAAGTGTGATTCTAGTGTTGTGTCTGTGTAATAAATGGGCTTGGAGAAGGTAAATTATCTTGAGGAGGTGTCAGAAAGAGCCATTAAACTATGCTAGATCTGAAAATATTTGAAATTTCAGTTACTTTTTTGCCCCCTTTCTCAATTGACTAAGGAAGTTAATCTGAAATTCTTAAAACCCTGCCCAGCTAAATTACTCTTTGCATGTAACTATCCTGCATTGTTTGCTGTAAAGAAAAATCAGACATCAGTGTCCTGGGAGGGCTGGCTGGGCATCCTTGCCCTCGGCAGATGCCTGTGGCTTTTCCTCCGGCACTGGATCCAGGTCTGGCACCTTCTGGCCCGCCTTGGCAACTGTGAACCTGCTCATGTGCAGAGCTTCTTCGTACACCGGAGGGGTATCTGATGAGGAGAGGGGAGGTGGTCCCTGGGCAGTGTTGTGCGAGTGTGCCACCGCTAATATCCTCCTGGCAGCGGGCCCGAACACCGAGTGGAGAGCTGGAAAAGAGGAGACCCAAGCTGTTTGCCTCATCCTGAAAGCATTATGTCATTAGAGGATATCCACAGGGTTTTCCCTCCCCACAGCCAGGATGATTTCCTTTTCCTGCCCTTCAGGGGTGGGTGTGAAATCCCACTAGCAACATCCCACAATCACTCTCTCCTGAAATGCCACTGAAACTTGTAGCTGCCCTAATCTACCCAAACGTGCATCTCAGCTGATAACCTTAACTTGTAGCATGTACAGAGGTCGTTTCCCTCCATCCTGCCATGAACTTCCCTCTGTCGGCCTTGGGATGTCACCAGCTGGGCTTTACAGAGCAGCCCCCTCTCTTCACAGGGTGTTGAAATCCCCAGCATCTGGCAAGGCCAACTCACAGGTGATGGTGTTCTGGAGGGTGCTGTCGTGGTCAAACGCAATGACAGTCACCTCGTAGGGTTGAGGGCCTGTCTCATCCCCTGTCTGGTGGCAGTGCAGGCAGCACCTCACGCAGACAGAGACCAGGCCACACAGGAGCAGGAGCCCCCCGATCACCAGTACTAGCCTGCAATGGGAGGGGATGCAGAATTAGGACAGAAAGATTCTGTTTGCAGGACACCTCTTATGGCATGGTTAACCTCAAAGCTAAACAAGGTCACCTGGGGCTTTTCCGGCTGGGTTTGGACAGTCTGCAGGGATGCAGATCCCTCGTCCCCTCCAGGTACCTGTTCAAGTGCTGCACCATCCTCAAGGGAAGCATTTTTTTCTCCAGTCTAATCAGAATTTTTCTGCCTGCAGCTTGGTCAGCCACCTTATGTGCTTCTACTGAGCACCTCTGAGAAGTCTCTATTTTCTCTCAAGATCCTCCTTAGGTAGTAGAAAACTACAATTACTTTGTCCCCTTAGCCTTCTCCAGGCTCAAGAAAGTGGTTCTTTGTACTAGGGAACCAAAACTAGGTATTCCAGATATCTCATAATGAGAGATGGGCAGAGAGAAAAAACTGGATCTTGCAATCTTCTGGCATACCCTTATTAATTCAGCCTTCCAGATGCTAGACAACTACCATCCTTTTTGATCTCATCCTGGTGAAAATTATTAAGAAATAAGACAGAATTTACTTTAAATGAATATTTTAAAAGGCATATTGTGACATGATTGCTTTATTAATATGGTTCCTATGATTAAATATGTGGAATAAAAAAGGTGGCTGGTAGGTCAACTTTTGTTAAAGACAACGAGATATCTGAGGGGTTGCTTTGCTATTAGACAATCCCAAGGAAAAGGAGGCGGTGGCATTACTCTTGAGCAGTCCACATTTAATCCCACCCTGTGCTACTGAAATTGTCTAGACATGGAGATATTTAGAGTAAACATGTTATCTTACCAGATATACCACAAACTGTCCCATTCTGTACTTGAACAACTGAAGAGAAGAGGGTACAAGAAATAGTTATCCACAGAATATCAAATAAATGGGAAGATCCCTATGGCACCCTTCTCCATCTCCCCTCATTTCCCTCACTTACTGTCCAGATTCCAAATAGCACAATGATGAGAAACTCGTGTTCTGTGGAGGACACACTTGTCCTCATCAATATCCCTGTTAGGCAAATTTCCCTTCAGTTGGCTTTATCTCTTTATTGTTTTCCTGATATTTGTCCTTGCCCAATTCCATTTGCAAACCTTAAGAGATCTGCATTTACATTTTTTTTCTTTTTTGTCAATATATCATTTCAGTTATTCTTACAAATGACGTCACTGATAGTAATATTCACCAAAGCAGTATATTGGAAAACATTTTTTCAAGGAAAGTTTGATTCTAAATTCATAATCCCAGTCAACTGAAATTGCACCAGAAAGCTCTTAACTACCACAGTAATGAAAATAGGCAGCAGGATCAGTACCACACAATCAGTAGGTTGATCAATAAAAATAGTAATTGATATGCTTCACATTCAAAGTAATGGTGATTTTACATTATTTTTTAATACAAATAAATAAGCTTTTCTGGAAAATGTTAAGCACCAGGTCATAACACCCATGTCCAGCACTGCCTTTGGTATTCATTGTTTTCTCAAAAAAGCAAGATTGACAAATACTTACAACTCAGTGTTGAGGCAGCCTTCCTCACCTTTCACTTGGGGGAACTAGGAGAAAAGCAGAAAAGACACAGCTAGAATGAATTAAATCTTTGTCACAGGCATCTTTTTTATCTTTTATATTGAGCCTGGATCTCCTATGGTTAAAGACTTGCTGTTATCTGTCTTCCATTGTTTCCATTATATATTCTGCTGTACATTTGAAGTTTCTGTGATACCAACAGCATTGTTTCATATATTAACTTCCTGCAGTCACTAAAATCCTATTTAGTCTGTTCTTACCTTCATCCTCACCACAACTTTCCCTTTTTCTGCCACAAGCTATGTCATTCTCCAGCTGTGAATCCTTCTCCATGCTCAAATATTAAGAACATTTAAATACCCTGTTTCATGTTATACCCACTCTGGCTTGAAAACTGCTGTCCCTCCAGCACTCCTACCCTTCTCATTCCTTTTCCTTGGGTACCCTGACATCTGAGTTACCATCCCTGAAATAGCAGCAAATATTATCTTCTCTATGTGTGCCTTTTATATGGCCAGTTCTTTCAAATATCAGGGAAATTACTATTGCAAATGGCCCTCCATCTTTCCAAGGTAACTCCATAACCGAGCAGAGACTGCATAAAGAGAAATGTCAAAGATGACTTACCCATAAGAAACAGCCTACAACAAAGCAGATCATGTCTGAGTTACGCATTCCCATAAGGTGGTTCTGTGGCCTCTTGGTGTCTCAAGCTGCTCAGAATCTTCTGTGTTTTCTACTTTCAGTTAATTCTCACCAGTCCAGTGGCCAGGAGAAAGAGCAGCTTCTGTGCTTAGTGTTCAATCCAATCTCTTCCTCCTGCTCTACCTCTTTCTGCCCTTCAGGTTTTTGCTTTCCCTCTTTCCCTTTTTGTCACTGGAAATTCCTGATTGTTTCTGCCTGTGTCTTTCTGTTATTCTATTGGCCTGGTTCTCTTTCTCTTTTGAAGGGTTTTCTAAAACCTTCCAGTCAGATCAGGAGAAGAGCAGTGGCTACAGGTTCTTACTTTAGATGTTTAACTAGTTCAGTGAAGGGCATCATGAGATCTCTGCAGGCCTGACCCTTCCCTTCTATGAGCAGAAAGGGTCTCCAAGTTTGTTCATTCCCAATTATTTCTCTCCCCGCCCCTACCCTGAGGGGAGTGGGTTGAAGGTCATGTCACTGACCTGTTTAAATTGAGTTCAGATTCCTCTCCGTCATCCAGTACCTTTTCTGCCCCTGCACTCACATTGTTCTGCCTCTGTAGATCCAGTCTACTGACTTGGAAGTGAGAGAATTTGCCATATAATAACTACATCCAGCATATGAGATATATATATATATATTTATACGCAATTATATGTATATGTGTGTGTATTATAAATGCAACATATATGTATACAAATGCATATTATACACGCACACACACATACACGCACACACACACACGCACACACACACATCCACTCATATGCAGCACCTCTTGTACCTCCCATTTTAAGGCTCTGCCACCATCCCTCTGACCTGGTTGTGTCCTGCTGTGTCAGTCCTGCAGCTGAGACTCTGATTACTCACAGGTCCCACTTCCAAACTTCTTGCATGGCCAGCCAAGTCCCCCTAAATCCCTTGCAGCGGAGGGATTACAGGTTGATTCTTCTGTCCTGGATACTATTAGTCCTACAGCTGTTTATATTCGCAGGTTCCATTCAACAACCCATTAATTTTCTCTGTCTTGTAGAATTGCTTAAAACTTCTGTTAGCGCTCATGGCTATCCAGAGTGTTATTAGAGGCATGTAATTGTGTTCTCCTAATCTTTCTCATTTGAATAGCTGAGACAGAAAAAAAAAATTGCTCTGCTGAAATGTGTAACTATTTGTGTTTGGGAACCACCTGTGACTGGTATATAAATGTTTGTTAAAGGCAGGACAGCAGCTAGTGAGACTTGCTGCCCCTTGTTGCAATCACAGCCCTTTCACATTAAACTGGTGAATCATTAGCCCTGCTGGTGCATTTTAGAGTTGCAGAGCAGAACCAATGGATTCATGAACATAATGTATTCTCCCAAGGCAGGCTAAAACCCATTTGCCATTCTCTAATTTTAAAAGTAGTGGTGCAGTATAAATACGCCTTAGCAGTACTCCATCCATCCATCCATCCATCCATCCATGTCTGCTGGAAGGCGATTTCTGAGTCCTGATGGACAATAAGAAAGAAGGAAGGAACTTGGGAATCTCAGAAGGAATTTCGGAAGGAATTTTGGAAGGAATTTCGGAAGGAAGGAATTGCGGAATTTCGGAAGGAATTGCGGAATTTCGGAAGGAATTTCGGAAGGAATTTCGGAAGGAATTTCGGAAGGAATTTCGGAAGGAAGGAATTTCGGAAGGAAGGAATTTCGGAAGGAAGGAATTTCGGAAGGAAGTGGCGGAAGGAAGTGGCGGAAGGAAGTGGCGGAAGGAAGTGGCGGAAGGAAGTGGCGGAAGGAATTCAGGAAGGAAGGAATTCAGGAAGGAAAGAAGCACTGACATTGTATTTACATAGGAATTGACCAACTTTCTTTTTGTCTCCTTCTTCTAAATTATTTCGTGTATTATAGAAGTCTTAGAAGACCCAGCAGAACTGTAAAAATAGCTTTCCTTGCATGCAAGGAAACTGGTGGGCTTAAATGTGGAAAAGAAGTACCAATAGTTTTGAGGCCTTTTTTATTATCAGTGTGATAATTTGGTAGATCATCACTTGATTTGAGCTGAAATTCAGTCATATGATAATATCAAATTCTGGTATGATCCAACTGGAGAAATAGCAGATAAAGTGACAAAAAATCCCCTAAAGAAAAAGCAGAAGTGTGACATGAAACAGTGACCCCTTCAAAAGGATATCATGATTAATTTTTGCTGAAACTTATTGATTACTCTTCTTCAGTTTCTATGGCATTGCTATTAACACTGTGCTTCTAGTGTTACCAAAAATACGTAAAAATACAAACTCTTTAACACCAATGAAGCATTCAGAAGCAGGCATTCTTTATTTGGCTAGATGCATGAGGGGATATCCTCTGAAATATTATGCATGCTGAGTACAGAAAAAGCTCCTATTAAGAGGCTTTATTTGACACACATAGATTTTCCTGGAATAAACATACATTTGATAATAATTTCCCCAAAATCATTAACATATTTTCCCTCCCTCTCTCCAGATGTGCCTTTCTGTCCTGGGGTCTCTCTTGTTGTCCCTGGTGAGTGGTGACCCCAAAGTCAAATGTGACTGCCTGGTGAACTGATAGAAGTTGTCACAACTGGGCTGGTTGCTCTCAAGTTCTTCTTTGTACAGAATAAGCATTCTGCAGTTCCACAGGCCAGTGGTTTTTCAAGAATAATCATTGTATTATCCCACCAGGTGCAAACAATTCTTCATCTGGCAACATTCTCCCCTTTAAGGCTTGTGAAGCTTGTCTTTAGCTGTTCCAGGAGGTGGCCTTTTCCTGCTTATGGGGTTGTTTTTTAAAAAATGGGACACTTACTGTTATTGATTTTTCTATTTCAGTCATTCCCACACTAAGTACAGACTACATGTCAGAGACTAAATTCCCCTGTGGGCTTTGGTGGGTTCTTTTCCCATTACTTTCCTCCTTAAAGGAAGTGGAACTATAACCTGTTGGCTGTTTGTTACCCACCATCCCTCTTGATTCTTAGTGGCTTTTAATATATTTTCTAAACGTTGATCCCCACTGTCAGGGGAGAATTAGCCTTTAATTCAGATATGTCAATTTTTTTTTGTGGCACTAACTCTAGAATGGCCTTTTCAGCTACTCCTCAAGCTGCTTTGTCTGCCAATTGGTTTCCCACTATAACATTAGTTTGTCCAAATTGATGTGCTTTGCAATGCATCACTGCCCCCTCATTTGGTTTTTTAACTTCTTTCAAAAGTTGTAAAATTCCTTCTCTATGTTGAATAGTTGAACCTTGAGCTGACAGCAGTCCTCTTTCCTTCCCTATGGCTCTATGGGCATGAATCATCACAACTGCATATCTAGGATCAGTCCAAATATTCACTCTTTTGCCCACTGTCAAATTCAATGCTTGTTTTTAGTGCTATTATCTCTGCTTTTTGGGCTGATGTGTTAATTGGTAAAGATTGGACTTCTCATACCTCAGTGGCAGTCACGACTGCATATCTTGCTATCTGTTTTCATCTTTCATGAAACCGCTGCCATCTGTAAGTAATTCTAAATCAGGATTCTCAATTGGTTCATTCAGCAGTTTGGTTCTTCTGGAATATACCTGTTCCATGGTTTGGAGACAATCCTGTGTCAGGGCTCCCTCACCCACTGCCTTTGGACCAAGGAACATGGCTGGATTCATTGCTGCTGTTGTCTTTAATTCTACATCACCCTGTTCTGAGAGCACAACTTGGTATTTGGGCATCCTGGTGGGGGTTGGCCAATGCCCCTCCTTTTGCTCTGATGTGGATGTTGCCATGTAAGGGACAAAACCAGTGATGTGCTGACAGTCCTGAGTTTCCTGGCCACTTGGCTAGAACAGCTGCAGGAATCGCTTGCAAGCATCCCAACCATCCTCTGCTCACTTGTCCAGCTGTTTGGAGAAATAGCCCACAGGTCTCTCCAGATTCCCAACTTCTGCATCAGGACCCCCAGGTCCCCTCAAGTTATCTGAGTATCCCATTTTCCCCATACATCTCTCCCCAACAAGGAGATTGGGCATTCAGATACATATAGAAAGTGATGGGTAGTGCAGTTCTTTCCTAATTTAAATTTCATGGGCTGTAAACGTGACTGAGTTTCACTTTTCCCTGCAGCACCAGTTATATTTACTACATTGTGTACATTTACCACATGTACCAATTTACATTTAACAATTTACAGTTTACCAATTTACATGTACTACATCCTGACAAAGCTTGTATTCCATACAGAATAAGTTGCCCCTGTGCTTACCAAAAATTCCACTTCTTCTTTACCCAGCCTCAGGGGTTCAGCTGGGGTAGAATCTCCCGTTTCCCTTCAGTCTTCATCTTCTCATGTAACAGCCTGTAAGGCAGGGTCCGGCTTCCCAGCCTGGGCATTCCCGCTCCCGATGCCTCTTGTCCTTACCAAGTGCGCTCTGGTCTTCCCGTGATCGTTGGCGGGGAAACAATGGGAGCCTCCAGCTCCCCTTCCTTTTGTTCCTCCTCGCCTTCCTCTTTCTGCTGCCCCGTTGGGCGGTCCCTTAGCACCCTCTAGAGGTCCAAGTACGTTCTCGTGGCTCTTATTTTCCCGTCCAGCCTGTCACATTCCTTTTTCCCTATTCCTGTTGAGATACGCTTTCCAAGCTTCATCTAACCCCTTTCCTGAGTCATACCACTCCGGTCCTTCAGTTTTCTGGAGTTTCCTTCTAACATCTGAGACCAACTGCCCTATAAAGATAGTTTCTAAGATAGTTACCTCCTCTAGATTCTCAGGATCCAGATTAGTGTACTTTCTGGCAGTCACCTTCAATCATTTGATGAAAGTAGCAGTCCTGTCCTACTTTACCTCGTACAGTTTTGAGCAGTTCATGACTTTCAGGTCAGCTGGCTTTACACCAAATAGTACCTGTCTCTGGTACTTAATAAACTGTCTCCAGCCCAGGTAAAGTAGGATCCTGCCTTGGGTCTGTTAAAGAAAAATATTGCTCTATAGTTGATTCTAAGTCTCCATGAGGATGTGCCCCCTCCACCTGCTTTCAGCCCATGGTCAGCACCATCTTTTTTTCTGTGTTAACCAATTACATCAACTAATATATCATCACTTGTATATCATTCCAGTCAGGGAGTCCTGATTATGGTTCCTGGTGTAATTCCAGCTGTTTGGGTCAGCCCTGGTTTAGCAGTCACAGAATCACAGGATCATTTGGGTTGGAAAACGCCACTGAGACCAGCACAAACTGTGACTGATCACCCACTTGTCAGCCAGACCATGGTAATAAGTGCCATGTCCAGTATTTCCTCAAACACCTCCTGGGACAGTGACTCCATCATCTCCCTGGACTCCCTGGAAGTCATTCAACTCTGACTTCACAAAATTATTTTTAGGTTTTTCCACATGTCAGCATAAGGGTAGTCCCCTGCTTTCTGTCTTTCCCTTTCTCCACTGCTTTAGCTTGAACTTTTTAATAACCTTGCCCCTCAGCCAAACTTGCAGACAAATGGTGTATGAAATTATCCTGTGGAGTGAGACCAGAAAGGCTTTGGCAAATCCTATTTTTTAATGTTCCTTCTCAAAGCTACAGAAAACACAGGCTGTTGAAGAAACCAAGCTTCTTTCTTCAGTGACTATTACTGAAACAGTGCCACATGTTGTGCTAACTCCCTTGATTCAGGTCACGTAACACAAAGGAAAGCAAGTACTAGAGCTGCCTGGCATAGTCCCAAAAGAGCAAGACAGCAGCCAGTGCTAAATGATGGAGACAAATGCAGTTTTACACACCTAGAGGCTAATGAACAGAGCTTTATGCTCACCAGCCAATTTGAAATGACTGTATATGCCACCGTCCAAGAATCCTAAAAAGTCAGAGCTCAGGATCTTACAAACTCACAGCTAGCTCATTCATGAAGGCCATCACAAGGGGAATATTATAGTGTACATATCCTGGCTCATATTACAGGCTTCAGTGGTGTCACTCCTGTGCTTTCTTTTGCAATTCAGGGCCATACACCTAGTGAAATGAAGAAATAAAGATACAGGGGAACAACTATGGGACGACAAGTCGATTAACTTTTCCATGATTCTGGGAAATTATGCTGATGTTGCTTTTCTAGGGAGCACAGAAAGAAACTCCGACCAGAAAACGGAAGTTCAATGGGTGCATCAGCTAATTATTTATGATTGAACTATATGTGTCAGATGGCAACAGGTAAAAGCACAGTTTATTTCTCTGGTGATGCAAGGACAATGCTTTCGTAACTATAGAGCACCCACAGGTCAGCACAGCCCCCCCCTTGATTGGTGAACCCTTGTTCTGTCTCTAAGTAAACCTGAGGCCTTGCAGTCCACCCCTATTTAGGACACAGGATTTTACTTCTTTCTGTTTGTAGAAGGTGTACAACACAAAAAAAGTAAAGGGCCTCCTGGAAGAAAGGAATTGACTGAAAATGCGCTGTCTTTCCTATCTGGGTTGTGATGTGGTTGTTTCATGCAGAGTGGTCAAGGTCCCTTCTGCTGATAGCAGGAAGCTGACCTTACTTCTTCAGGGGAACTGCTCCCAGAGATTTCTAAGCCCAGAGGAAAATTAGCAACTTTCTAGTCAGAGGTGATTACCCTGTCTGGAACTTTCCTAACATCTAGACTCCAGAATTTCCCATGATTTCATATGGATGTAGAATTGAACTTACCACTCCCACCTCAGCAGGAGAAGAGTAGGAGGCAGAGAGCTGGCATCCTCTGTGACCTCATAAGGGGAAGACCTGTAGTTTTTGGACAAATAATAGCTGAGGCTCTTGGACAGCAGACTTTCCTTCTGTATTTACACCTATAGATTAATCAGTTTCCTAGGCTACACAGGTAGTCCCATCCCTTCTGGGAACAAGGATGTGCAACAAGTCCGATGTCCTGAAAATCTATGTATACAAATATATTGCCAGATGGGGAATCAGAGACTATGGAGTACAGGACCCACCTGTCTTTAGGATGAGAGATATGCTCTGTTTTACTAACCATATGGAGCAGATGGAGTTGGAAATGCTCAGAGCCCTATCCAACCTGGCCTTGAATATTTCCAGCGATGGGGCAGCCACAGCTCTTCTGGGCAGCCTGTGCCAGGGCCTCAGCACTCTTTAAACTGAATAATTTCTCCCCAGTATCTAATCTAAACCTAGTCCTTATCTGAACTGTTCCCTAAGTTTCTGTTCTGGTCAGCAAAGAGAAATTAGCATTTCTAGGGCATAATATATCTCAGTCTGTTGTCGATTTCTAAATTAAATGAGCAGCATCCTTATGACAAATGCCTTTGTCATTCCTGGGCAAAGTCAGCTGAGTGTGACCACGTTGGATCTCCTCTGTACATACCTTATAGGCTGCTCACAGTTGTCACTGAGGGAGCTTTGGTGTCCCCTTGGTGGACCGTAAAGTTGAGCAAGATGAACCTCGGTGTATCTGGCTGTTTGTTCTTCTGTTTTCAGAAGTGTTTGCAAACTGCCTTGTTTGCTTTTCATAAATGCTTGGCTTCTTCTCACCTTGGCTCGGCATTAGCTAAAAATAATATTTGGGTAACTGTTTTATGTCAGATATATGCATCCTTTCCTGCACATTGAAAAAAATTGCAAGAGAACGAAGGACAAACTTGTCCTTTGGATTACTGAAGGCTGATCTCTGTAAAGCATTAGAAATATGACAAGCATTAGAAATATGACAATATGACTTATGAGCAATTTCAGGCCACTTCTTTTTTCCTTTTTCTTCTCTCCACTTGATGATTTCATTAGGGTTTTATTCTGTGTCTTACCAGATCATTGCAACATCTAGTTAAAATACACACAGCCTTCTAAAAGAAGGAGTAGGGAAAAGGGAAGACAGCTAGGACTGCAAAGCTCTCCCCTTGGTGTTATGGAAATAAACATCCACCTCCCAAATTAACTCCCCAAATTCAACTTTGTCTGTGAAAAGCCGTAACAAGGTGCCATGAACCACTGCTTTGAAGTGAATAACAATTGATCCTTCTGATTTTAGATCTGACGGAGAAGTTCTGTGCTGATGTCCCCATGTCACCTCTGCTTTGCAAACAGGGAAAAGGCCACAGGCACCCGGCTTCTGCTGAGTCAAGGACTGAACCTGAGAGCCCTGAACATGAGTCTAGTATAAAATCCACAGCCTCCAAAATGCTTCAGGCTCACACAGGAAGAATATGAGTTAATTATTTAAATGTTGATTGGCTTTCCTGCTGAAACTTTTGTCTCTGCAGGTGACAGATATATGGGAAACAGAAATTTCCTCAGCTTCTCTGACCTTTGCTAGATGCCTCACAGCACAATCAATCTGCTGTATGGGGCAGCCAGGGACTATTTCGAAGGGGTAAAGCAGATATCTCAGAAAATCAATAAGCTTTAGTGTAGGGAGTAACCATGGCAAATAAAGTGTTTGCAAACAATTTCTCCTGATGGTCTCAAGAAAACTGATTGCTATACCATTCAAAGTGTTGGGCAGTCAGCAGCCTGTTTTATGCATGTTTATGCCTTTGGATGCCAGATTGAATAATTCAACAGGCTTGGTGCTCATTTGGCACTTTACTAATGGAATCAATCAATGCCATCAGCCCAATGCAAGTTAGCTCAGAAGAAAGCTTTGCACAAGACAGGGCTGAAAAAAGATGTTCAGATAGAAATAATTCAAGATAATTGATGACTAAAATATGTGCTAGTTCACTAATCTGTCAGACAGCTGTCACAGTTATTCTGATGCCTGGCTGGTCATCTCTTGGTGCCTGAACTGATGTCAGTGAAAAGGAAATTTATCCTCTTTCAGGAGGTAGAGATCGGACTGCCCTGGATGGATGAAGGGAGACCACTATTCAGACTATGTGGGAAGAGAATTAAGCTAATTTGGACTGAACACTTAAAGAAATGGTCAGCCTGAATCAGTGAAGTATAGGGGATGGTCTCCAAATAAAGGAGGAACAGATCTGTATTTTCATTGGAGCAAATGAACATGCGAGGACCTTTCTTTTTCATTTCAATAGGCTTTGGAAGATGCTTCTGCTTTGGAAATCTGCCAAGTGCATTTGACCAGTCAGCTTTTTAAAAAGCTTTTATTGCATTTCAGAAAAGCAAGAAGACAGATGAAGTGCCCTAAAACCAAAACCAACCAACCAACCAACCAAACATTAATAGCAAAACAACCCTCGAGAGCAAGAGATCTGGATTGCGGAGTCTGGTCTCACTGTGGTACCTTTTTTTCTAATATGAAAGAAGTACTAACTCAGATACTGGTATTTCTACTCTTCAATATTTAACTTTGGTTTTTTCTTCATTTTCAAGTAAACCCACTTACCCAATATGAAACATTTTCCTCTTAGCCCCCTGTAAATTCCGACTTGGGTAATTATCCTAAGCTTACCTCGATTTGTGATGTTTCGCTTTTAAAGATACCAATCTAAGCCCACCAGACTTTGCTTCTAAAAGTATCATAGCTGTCAAATCTAATGCAAGTCAAGTGATTGATCTTGTAGCTAGCAGCTGCAGCATCCTCCAGAAGATATGGGACTTAGGTTCTCTGTGAGAAACAGGTCCTAAAAGCATCTCGTTCTTTTCAAGCACAAAATCATCCTTCCCATGGCCCTGTATTACAGGGCACCACCAATTTATATTATCAGCATTTGACAAAAAGACAATTTAAATATCAATTCTAAGTTTTAAATCCTTCATTATCTTGAAGTTTGCTTGCATATTAATGTGTTGTAGAGTACAGCTAAAAATGGGGTCATTTAAATTAGGGTTTTTTCTGGGTTGAAAAATGAAACAAAGCATTTGTCAATGTTTCTCATTCTCTAGAGTTTTAATAATGATCCCCAAATCTAAGACATTCACAATTTTCTCATTTGCTGCATGGGTAACCCCACACATTCAGGCCAGTGGTAACACAGTGACAGCCAAAAAGACTGAAGCTGTCTGGACACATTTTGTGCAAAATGCCCACACTGAATATGTGCAGGAAGAGTTTTTAAGGTGGTTTTGGTAAGGCTGTTTTTCATATGATTTGAATAGTCCAAAGGGCTACCTTGTGGTATCAAATCTAAATTGCTCTTGGGTAACACTAAGTGATAGGTAGAAAGCAGATAAAGGAAGCCACAGGCTGCCTCTGTCAGTATTGTTTGAGAGGGTAATAAATACTGTTGGGTCCAGACACCTTCAATTATGCAAAACTTGAAGTACATTTTAAATAATAAAATTGGTACTGGTATACTTTTATTGGCAAAGGGTTCAGGAAGGGGATTATGAGGACTGCAGCTAACTGGAAAGAGACGGGAGAAGTGCAGAGGTGTGGCTGAGGTTGGTGTGGGCAGGAGACTGACAGGAAAAAGCCACTGATGGATCTGAAAGGGGGATCCTGCATGCACTGGTGGGGAGGGTCTCAGGAGTAAGCAAGGGAATGGAAGCATCTCTCCAAGGTAGAGACATGGCTTAACGATCCTTCTCCCTTTCTCTGCTGGTCAGAAATCTGGCCACGGAGAGGCTGGGCTGATCCAGTTTCACTGTCCCCAGCACAAGAGCTGCTCTCTGTAGAAACCCACAGCCTGCATATGCTGTGGATGTCCAGGGAGAGCTCACTGGCTCTGGACCTGGTCATGAAAAAATAGACAAAGGGACTTAGCCCTGGGCTCTTGGACACCTCTCCAAGACCTCCAGACAAGTTAAAATTGCCTTGTAAATCTCTGGGCTTGCACCTCTCATTCCCTCCTTCACATGAGAAAGTACACAAGGACTTTCAGAGGTGTTGAATGAAGGCAGACAGCAGGAGAGATGTGGCAGCTCTAAAGTGCCTGATTTTACATCCTCTAACAACCCTCTGGCTCTGATCTGCCTCTGCAGCACAGGAAGTGTCAGTCAGAGGGAGAGCTTCACTTCCTCAGCTTCAGAAGACAAATATGTGTTTATGAATTTTAAACTGACTTTCTTATTAATATTATTTGGTGTTTCTATTGTTACCTAAAACCAGGATCATCCCATTCCAGAGCTTGAAATGGAAAGATTGGGAACTGCATTCAAGCTAATGTTTGCCACACCTTATTTTACACATTTGTTAAAGAAGGAATGTCTATTATACCATTTATTGCTGGTCAGTAGAAATATGCCTTTATGATAGAATTGGCCTCTGATTATTAAGCAAATAAATAGGATAAATATAACTTTAGGGCTATTTAGAAAATAATTCAAATCAATCAAGGTGTTATTTACTCACTCAAAGCCAAACAATGGCAAAATGCCCAGTACAGAAAGTACACTTCTAGATTTATGTCTCAAAAATTAACAAGCATTAATTTTGTATTAAGATGCGTGATACTGGCTGGCTGCACCATTTTTCTGCTGCACTTCTCTTTCACATTCCATCAAAAAAGCAACAAAAGGAATTTAAAAAACAGCTTGGAGATTTGAATCCATCTTCATCAGGTGAGAGGGATGGAGCCACTGCTTGTTGTGCTGGCTGATAATGAGGGCAGACCTGTGCTGCCAAATCTTTCACTGCCATCAGGATAAATTACTTTACAAGCTTAAATAAAAGAAATAGACCTAATAACTCTGTAAGGTGTTTGTACAAATAATAAATATTATTTGACTATCTCTCTGATTTTAGGAATAAAAGAAAATCCAGCTTACATTTACATATATTAATTTAATATATTCATTTCCACATTCTAAAGTCATGTCTTTCATATAAGTGTGAGGCTTTTGCATACACATTTAAAGAAGTCTTGCACATAATTATTTCATTTTACATTCAGCCTTCAACAATTTTTGCAAAGTGGCATTACTGCAGCTGGTAATATTTATATTTCTATCTAAAACCCATCTATTTTTCCATCACTCAGACCTAATAAGGAAAAATCCAGATCTTTCCATCCACACATAAACACACTGCTCACAAAAAATCTGTATTATTTCTAATTTTCTAAGGACAGAACACAGGATTGACCTTAGAGTTACATTCATGCAAGAAAGGAAGAAATCTTTTTAAATTAGGTGTAAGGATTCAAGGGGAAATGATGGATACACTTGAAACCATGAAGAAATATGAGTCTGTATTTTGATATGCTAACTGTCTGTATTTTATTTTATTATAAGCATAATTTTAGGAATTTGATGTAGTCCAATATGCAGGAATGAATTGCATGTCCTTTCTCTTCCATTAAATTGTCTTTTTGTCCCTGACTGCTCCATTTTCTCCTCTTTGTATAATAATGCTAACAGAATGGTACAAGTGTAAGAAATAAGGATCTGAAAATGCAGAAAATTGAGGGCAATTTTGTGAAAAGCAGTTGGAATTTCAGTTGGAATTGGCATTAAAAAAAAGCAGTTGGAATTGGCATTAATTTGCTCAATCTTGCATTTCACCTGTTGGTCTTCAGAAGCATTTTAATTTCTTCAGAGAAAGATAAAATAACTCCTTAAGTTGTCACTGAGCTGACAGCAGGAAAGAATTTTGGAGAAGTTTGCTGATTAAAATGCATCTGAAGAAATTATGCATTCAGGCAGATAAATGAGGTGTTCCTGTTGTGAAGGGAAGTTTCTGGAGCTGGCTGGCTGCATGGAAGCCAGTGAGTCAACAAGTAGAATAATAAAAAAAAGAACTCTCAGATAACTCCATATTACATCCTAATCACACAATTTATTATGGCAAGATAACTCTGGAAAAAGAGAGACGGCCAATGTGAAATATTAATCCTGGATTACATTTAGGAGGCCTTAATGAGGATCCATAAATTTAAAGACTGATGTGGATGTTGGCCCAGCAGTCTTTAAAGGTTTTCAGCCTTGTTAATGTGGATTTGATCCTGATTCCTTAATCACGTAAAACAAGGACAATTATTTCAGCTAGGTTACATTGTGGGTTTTGCGCTGTGATTGCATATGAGACATTATTCTTTAATTATATTCTAAAAGTTACAAAGGTATTGGAGGCCTTTCTCAAGACTTTTAGGGCTGAAAATGATCATCCATTAGTGGTGATGGGGAAGACACTCCACTCTGCATCAGTGAACTTTGGGATTTTTTTTAGTATACTCTGCAGGAAAAAAAGTAATTGCTAATGAAAACAAAAACTGACCTAGGCAGAGCAGTGGTTGGATTTGGGGTGCTTCTTCTCTTATTGCTTAATTAGGTTAAATTTTGCACTTATCACCCACTCAGAAAGATTTTGCAGTGGCAGTTACCCCACCAATATTTTAAGTCCATTTAGTTTACTGAAGTTGGCACTGATCTCTTCTCTCTGGTGACCAGTGACAGGACCCAGGGAATGGCTGGAGCTGTGTCAGAGGAGGTTTAGGTTGGATATCAGGAAAAGGTTCTTCCCTCAGAGGCTTCTCAGGGAATGGTCACAGCCCCAAAGCTGCCAGAGCTCCAGGAGTGTTTGGACAATGCTCCCAGGGTGGGATTGTTGGAGTGTCTCTTTTGAGGTAAAAAGTTGCAGTAACTTGAATGCACAAAATAGCTATTGGAATTGGTGTTTACTTGATTGTGTATATTCTATAAATATAGATTAATAAATGGAAGCCAGACATAACCAGACTGAAGGGGTTAATTGGTTTGTTTCAACTTAATGTTCCTTCCCAATTTCAGACACCTGTTAGAGGAAAAGTGCTGTTAAACCTGCAGATTACAACCATGATCATGTCAAATCAGAGAGGAGCTGAGCTGGCCTAAAATCAGTCTGGTTTCTAGATCAATGAAAAGGATTATTCCAGCCACCAACCCAGCACCACCACCATATTGGTCTCTAAACCATATCCTCAAGTGCCACATCCACGTGTTTTTTGAGCATTCCAGGGATGCTGACTCCACCACCTCCTTGGACTGCCTGTTCTAGTACTTGACAAGCTGTTTCATGAAAAAAAATTCCTGTTTTCAAATCTAAATCACCCCTTCTGCAACTTGAGGCAACTTCTATCATCCTGCTACTTCCTATGAGAGAAGAGACAGACCCCCACCTGGCTCCAATCTCCTTTCAGGTGGGTTTAGAGAGCACCAAGATCCCCCCTGGGCCTCCTTTTCTCCAGACTAAAAGAGGAAAGGCTAGTCCCTGCTCCTTGTGGGACTTGTGCTCTTCACCAGCTTCATTGTCCTTCTCTGGACATGTTCCAGCCTCTTTGAACACATTCCAGGAAGCAGTTCCAAGGATAATTCTGCCACAGACGGTGTACAGGCAGACGGTGCCAGTCCTGGTTTGTGTGCTGTGTCAGCCCAGCAGGATCCTGATCACACCTGGGGTCTCTGAGAGCAGCAGGTATTCAGCCCTTGGAGCTGGACAGCCAGCAGCCCACTCCTCATGGCATTCTGCTGCCCAAATCCATAGAAATCCTCCCTGTTTGTCCCTGCTTGGAGCAAGAGTTATGGTGGAAATAAATCCCAAAGAGACCAGGATCCATTGAGTTTTCTGCACTGTATGCTGTAAATCTTGTTGCAATACTTTCTCTTAGGATGATGGTGTTCATGAAAAATCCAGGTAAAATGAATTATGATTTTTAAGCCATTTATATTTCAGCACCTCCCAGAAAGGCATAGAAAAAACAAGATAGGTTGATACATGGTTGCTCCCATTTGAAAAAATTCCTTTTCTAAGTCAGCAGTGGGACACGGGATATAACTGACAATAAATAGCTCCTAGGAAAGGAATGGCTGAAGTGACTTCACTGTACTTTGGAATGAAGACTTCAAATATGACTAGATAGAAAATACAGCTGTGTGCAACAGGCTGTGGACATCTGATCGGGTGCAACTGGATGAAATTACATGGTTTATTATACCTGTGGTTCGACTACAGAGGCTATGGAGCCATTTATACCTTTTAGTCTAAACCAAAGCGATATCTCAATTAATTGGAGGAGTTATAAGCTGTGCTCCATCCCAGGAAAAGTTCTGGGCAGCTGTAAACATCTGCTTTGAAAGCTTCCATTAGAACCACAAAAAGCTGGGTTTTTTCACTCTGTCCAATATTAAGACTGAATGCTGTGTGGCAGAGAGTCCTGATTTGTTCTTCCCTTGTTCCGAGATACATCCTGAGTTTGCCAAAGATGATAAGTGTGCAGTAGGAATTCTCTTTTCTGTCTAAGACATCTATGCTTAAGCAGTTCATGTAACACAAGAATATATTAAAGAAATCCCAACTCATAACAAGAGAGAGAAATATAAAATTTGCAGATTACCCAGCCACTGAATGACACAAAAGCAGAGAATTGACAGGAAACTTGTGTTTCACTTATCCAGTCTGGATCTGGCCTGTGTTTTGATTGCTGTTCTCTTCACAAATCACAGAAAGCTGTTATAAACACCAGCTAAATAACTTCCTTTTGGACTTTGGAATTAATTTGTCTGTCCAGGAGTGACTAATAATTTTGGGCAAGATTGAGCTGTACTCGTGCTGGCTAGGAAGGAGTCAGCTTTTTTCCCCGGTTCTTCCCAGCTGCTCTATAATCTCCTGATTTTCCTGTAGCATTTTACAGCTCATGTCTAATAACCTGGGACTGAGACACCTTAAAGAACCTTGGAATCAAGGATAATCTTAAGATGTAGTTATGTCCAGCTAGGTGCTGGATTTAAAGGCAGTGTGTAGACCAACAAGATATCATTTGCTATCAGACTTTTTCACTGTGTGCAGTGATGCTCCACATGTTGTAGATCTCTGAAAAATGCACACATCAAAAGCTTTTCTTTCTGGAATTTTTCTGGCTCCCCATAGAATACTTCAGCGAATTATTGCACATGTGCTTCAAAATATTTCTGTCCAGTTACACTGACAAATCCAAACAAGTTGAAAGCATTTCAAGCCACCAATGAAGCTCCTAGTGCCACTTGAAGTGCTGGTACACCAGCAATAATGGGGTGATTCATTAGTTTTTGTAATTGATTCCTGAGCCAATAAGCCAATAAAGATAAACAGAAAACCAGGCCTTCATGCCATGTCTTCTCTCCCTGGACTTCCAGGAATGCCCCTAGGCAATCCCACCCTGACAGACAAGGGAGAGGGCTTACCTGGCTGAGCCCACCTGCATGCACACAGCATCATCTTTTTTTTGGACCAGTATAGGTTAAAATCCTCATTTGATTTTCTTTTCTACCAACTTGTACCCCTGCCAGCCCTTCATGTCCTCATTCTGTGTGTATTCACACCCCAGAGGTGTTATCATGTGCAGCTGCAGGGCAGGAGAGATAGCGGTGACCTGAGCAGTGGCACTGGCCCCCTACCCTTTGCCAGGGCAGTGCTCTGCTGGTGCCAGGGCACTGTTCTGATTAGCTCTGATTAGCTGTATCAGCTGTGGATGTGGCATGAAACATCCTCAGGCGATGACTCGTGCTAAGAGGGATGGAGGGAGGTCAGGCAAATAGATAATCTGTCATGCCTGAAACACAACATGACTGCACACAGGGCTGACTTCCTTTAGAGCATTACCTGAACACGGGCAGCTGCCTCAGACAGCAGTGTCTGTGAAGTCAGAGACTTCTGAAATCAGAGTTGTCAACTCATAGCTCTTGATTAGTGCTGAGCTATAGGTTAATAAAGGGAGACGGGGAAGCCCTATCAAGAAAAGAACTGCTGTTGGATTGCACAGGGATCCAGTACAGCCCATTCCAGTAAAGCAGTCTTGACTAAGTCACACTCCCTGATAGCTGGGAGCAGCGCAGAGTACACTACGGCAGAGTCTTGATGTGTTGTGGGCAACCCTACACCCATCCTGCAATTGAGTTTCTTTAGAGCTACACAGAATTCCAGGGTGAGGTTCCTAAATTCTCAGCATCCAGACACTGAAGTGCCCTAACTTCCCAAGCATTCTGAGCACTTGTGCTGCATCCAACATTTTCCAGGTTTTCTCTATTAAACAGCCATTGGCCATAAACTTAGACAAAACACTTAATTTGTAACATTAAAATAAATAGGGATTTCAGTGAAACACTTCAAGTGAAATTTCTCTCCCAAGTGCACCAGGTGAAGCTAAATTCTTTCTCATTTAAGGACATGTGGGTTCATCAGACCTGGAGCAATGATGAACCGGAGGGGTTTCAGTTCTTGGCCACATCAGTTTTACCACTCCATTCATTACTACAGCACTGAAATATTTCACCACTTTGGGACATTTCAAAAAATGAGGAACCTGATGCTTGACAGTGCTAGCTAAAACCACTCAGAACCCTGTGGATGTACACCCAAATTTTCTTTTGTGCAACCAACATATGGCTTTGTGTGCACATTTCCTCAATATCACAATATATTTGTACTTGGTTGCCTGAGAGGGATTTGGAGGGGAACAGACTGGCCTTGGCTGAGAAATCTTCAGCTGAAGGAGATGCTCATGCTACTGTCTTTTATCAAGCAGAGAAGAGGCTGGTAAATCTGAAATGGAGCTCACAGGGCAGAGACAGGAACAGAACAGTTGAAATTTTAAAGTAGTTAAACAAGAAATTTGTCACCTAACAACGACATAGATGGGAGAAGGTAAGTCAGACACAGAGACAGGAGGAGCTGAACTGAAGCAGTGTCCAACTGATCAGCTGAATTTGATTCAAATCATGAAGAACCCCCAAAATCCAAATTTGGCACTGCTCCCCAGCAAGCAGGTACCTGTGAAACCTGCAATCCTGGTGTGTCTATATTTACATGCTTACATATGTGTGTGTATATATATATATATACATATACATATATAAATATATACACACACACACACACACATACATTGATAAAGAAGAAAATCCAGCTTGGGTGGAGGGCTTGGCATAGTCTACTCTAAACCTGTGCTCCCTTTGTATAATATAGCTATAATAATGTATTTTTATGGCAGTGTAGTTAGCATGGTTTTATTAATATTTTTCCCACAAGATGCTGAATATTCTCTTGTTCCATAAGTTATTGCAATTCAGGATACTGTTCCCTTACATGGATAGGCCTTATTTTCCAAGTACAGGCAGCATTTGGGGAGGATAAATTTCAGTTTCATTTCCCCTGGATCACCATTACACATGCTGAAAAGATAAACTAGTACAAAAAGCAGTTGAAATGAGCTAAAAGAACTGATTTTTTTTCCCCTGGCCACCGTATTGCTTCTGTTTTACACCTTAGCAGTTTCTGTTGTGAACGATTAATTCAGGTTCGAGTCACAGTGAGGCAAATGAACTCATTCCAAACATAACAGGAATGCAGGAGGAAATAAGCATGGTAAATATGCAAAACATTTTACAATAAGATTACTTCTGCCAGGTCAAGGCAATAAAGTTTACTAGCTTGTGCTACATATCTATAACTGGAATGATGACTCACAAAATAAACCTTGGAAATCTCAGTATTCAGATTAATATTGGCATTCAGAAAAACATAGGAACAGGGATTTTTTTATGCCTTTGGACATACTTTGTACACCTGAAGTAACCACAGTGAAATCTGCTGACAGAGGATAATTTTTGAATATTTACACCTTTAAGATATGAAGCAGTGGCCTAGTTATTCAGCCTTGGGGCAAGAGGAAATATTGAACTCTCTGAGAGATTCCCTAATTCCTACCTGAGCACCATGGTCCAAGTGTTTCTTGTATCCCCACTGACTCTCTGGAAAGATGTTCCCTATCACTAAGGATGAGAGGTGATGGGGAATCTTTCCAGAGCATATTTTCCTTGATTTTCAACCCTACCTGGCCCTGCATGAGTGGAATTCAGAGTTTGCTGATGGCAGACCACATTTGCATGAGGGTTCTCTGTAAGAGCAACTTTATAGGTGAGAAGATCACTTCTCTTTGAGTCTGAGAAAGGGAAAAGGGGGACAAAAATCAATTTTACAATTCTGGCTTCACTGGAGATTGGATCAGAAGTAAGCAAGCACAGAAGCTGGCAAGTGTCCTTGTTGCTTATGAGCAATCCTGGCTGCTCAGGTGTTACTTGGAAGGATGTGTCTATTTATTAACTTCTCACCAGGGCTCGTGGGAATCAGCTCCTCTGACCAAACCCAAGTTGTTATTTGTGATAAAAAAAAGAACATTGGCAAAGCTGGAAAATTCCCAAAGCTTTGCTTCATTTTAAACCAAGATTTCCATGGAAGTTTTTGAGTTGAAGATATTGAAGAGCTTTGGCTGAATATGTTGGAGGAGTCTTTCAACAGAAATAGTGAAGCCATTAAATTTTTGAAGAAAATAATGTTAAAAAAGAGTAGATTAATTTGTGGCCATTGAAAGGAAAATTGAAAATACTAAACATTCTAAAATGTTTTAGTTCATAACTGCGCTATTTATTTTAGGGTGATATATTCACATTGCTTAAGGTCACATGAAACAAAAGTGGAACTTTCTGTTTGAAAAATATTAATGACAATTTCAAATTAAAAAAAAATGGAAAACAGGTAATTAATGGAGAACTGCTTCTTTCCTGCCAGTGACTTTTATTTTTATAAATCTGCATATTCTGTGGAAAGATTTAAGTCTTCAACCACTTCTGGTCATGAGATACACAAGATTAAAGCAAATAATAATTTCATTTAAATATCTATTTTCAGTTGGGATTTTTGTTGCCTATACTCTCCTTTTGGAGACGCATCTTAAAAAATGATTGTGCCTCTAAGTGCCTCTGTTTTTAAGATCCCTCAGGCTGAAATCAGAAAATCTTCAAAACACTGGTTCCTTAATATCACTAGATTCAAGCACTTGGAATCAATTTGCACTTTTGAAATGTCAAAATGTTGTTTAGTTGATAAAATGAAACAAAGAAAGAGTCATATTCACATAAAATATTCACATAAATATTTTATTCACATAAAATAAGATATTGTTTTTCTAATAATAAAAATTATTTTAAGTTACAGCTCTTTTTTTTTGAAAGTAAGAATAGTTTCCAGCAAAGTACAACTTAGAGAATAATCATGTTAAGCATATTTTAAGGTACCGTGTAATGTTCATTCTCGTTATTTTCCACAATTACATTTTGACTATTACCTCACTTCTTTATCTGAAGAGCCAATAAATGACAAATGGGATGCATTTTTTCATGACTCAGCATTTCAGTTATTTATTAAGTTAGCTCTAATATTTCAGATGCCTTTATCAACTACCTGAAAAAAAAAAGTCAGTATCTGATTGGGCATCATGGTCTGTAGAAAAGTATATAAACATGAGGTTTGTTCTGCTCAGTTTCAATTTGTCACTTTGAACCATCTGACTAAGAGTGACTTTTAAATCCTCCTCCTGTCCCTGTTATCTGATTTGCAGGAACTCAAGACTTAAGCAATCATGTCCAGCTCTGGCGAGGCAGAGCTCCTACACACATTTAAGGGGATTCCCTTTACCACCAGGTCTTCTCCAGAACTTTTAAAATCCTTGGACACTTTTGCTGCTAGAGAAGATGATGTCCTTTTGGTTTCTTATCCCAAATCTGGTAAGTTCTAGTTTTAAATGTCAATTGCAAGAAGGCTCAATTTTGTGTTTTTCATGTTCTCTGCTTAAAGTTCTTGGGAAGTGTCTGTGTAAAAGAAACAGGAAAGGATATTTGACTATGTGAATATATTATTCTGTCAGTAACTGTTCATATTACAAGAAATATGGGTCATTTACATACATTTTGATTCTGTAATTGAAAATAATCTCAGGTGATTTTATGTTGGAAAGCAAATAAATATTCATTACCTATAAGCAGTATCTGTACTTGGAATATTTTCTTGAGGACTTTCTACATTCAATTATGAACAAGTCAACAATTGTATGAAGGTATTTGTGTGGCTCTTAGCTGTAGATTAATTAATTTCTTTCTCCTCTCCTCCCACCTCACTTGCAGAGAGGAGCACATACCAAGGGGGAGCTCAATCAGTACTTTCCAAATATACAGGCTCAAGTTATTGTAAGGAAAAAAAAAACCCAAATAAACAGACTATTCTAAAATAAATTATAAGAACAACAGCTGACAGTAGTTTGTCTAATGGATGGTTTTGGTACCAATATTAACACTTCTCTCAGAGTTACATTGTAATTCAGCTACAGTCCTATTTTTTCCAGTGTTTATATATTTGGAGCCCATGGGATCATTTAGTCATGTTGAGTTTCTTGAATCTGGAGGATTAGAAATATAACTTGATCACTATCAAGCTGTTTCCATATGAAAAATGCATGTATCACAGTAAGAAATACTAATCCTTTTTTGTTGTTGCTGTTTGTTTTGTTTTCTTAAAATTACTCTTCTGTAGGCACCCACTGGCTTGCAGGAGTTATAACAAAGCTTTACAATACTCAAGTTACAATAACATCTCCCATTGAATTTGGAGACATTTCCCAGCTGGAAGAGCTGAATAAACTGTCATCAAAGCGAATCATCCCAACACACTTAGACTACAACATGTTGCCTCCAAATTTTAAGAACAAGAAATGCAAGGTAAGGCAAAAATTATATCAAAGCAGTAAAATATGTAGAAAGTCTACTAGGAATCTATTTTACCTTGATGATCCTTGATAATTTTTGAATTATTTGCAATTTTTATTAGTGCTTTGCTGTGAATTTTGGAGACACAGCTGACCAGCAGGAACAGAGACTTGGACTAGGGACTGGGTTTTGCTCCTGCTCCACTGCTCCTGTGGGTGATTTCTACACCAGGCACCACACAAAATAGGACATCAACATCTTTCAATCAGAAATCTCTCATTAGGAGTGGGGGTGTTCTCATGATCCGATTTCCTACTGTCTTAGGAAATCTTGGGTACCTACAGGCTTTTCTGGAATTAAAGGTACTCTGCTCTTTCTTGCTGGAGCTTTCTGAAGAGCCCATAAAGGAATTGGGCAAACAGAGGAGAAATGGGAGGCAGATTCAGAGCACAGTTTTGAGCTCACAGAATCACCTGGGTTTGAAGAGACCTTACAGATCATCTTGTTTCAACCCCCATGTCATGGGCAGGGACACCTACTAGACCAGTTCCTCCTGTGCTAATGTGGGAGATCTTTAAAAAATAATCCATGTGTCTTAGATTTTATATTCAAAGTCAAAAATTTCAGGATCACTCAGATCCAAACTCCTAGAACAAAGCTGATTTGAATGAAAGGCCAAAATTTATGTTTTGCATTTGTATTTTTATGTCCTTTGAATGCTAATTAGTAAATGTTTTCATATGTGAGATATATGAGATAATATATTGATTCAGGGTTAAAGTTAATACAAGCTCTTTCATAAAACATAAACATTACCCAGCTGGGGCAAACATGTCTGTCCACATGGAATTGTTTACTCATCATTGTGGACTCCTTACTAAGAAGAGATAAACACATTTTTAATTTAATGGCATGGTCACCAAAGGAGGAGTCCTAACACTGCAAACTTACTGTGATGATGCTCTATTTACACACGGAGCTCGTCTAAAATAAAGGGAGGATATTATCATTAATAACTACATTTTCTGCATTTACAGATGATCTATATCAGCAGAAATCCAAAAGACACTGCAGTTTCCATGTTCCATTACTACAGAAATAACCCAAACCTTCCCACTGTAGACACCTGGACTGCTTTCTTTGAGCTATTCTTAAAAGGCAATGGTAAGGATAAATGTTTTCTCCTTGCAGTTCATGTTAGTTTGTTATGCACAGAAAGGCCTAAGAAATTTGAACTGTGTGAAAATTTCTTATTGAACTCCTTATCCAGGTGGGATTGGTTGGGACAAATTTTAATGCCAAGCTAAACAAGAGCCAATAATAGGATGCTCTCTTTAGCCCCAGAAGGAGTCATTCTGAGAAGCAGCTGCATCATTCCAGCACAACAGCTCCTTGCGAATTTTTGCTGCTCTTTGCTGCCCTGGGCAAGCAGGGCGTGGTTGGTGACAGGACACGCGAAGGGACAGTCACCTGGCTGCAGGGACAGCTGTGACCGCAGGGCTGGTGTCTTCTCCCGGCTGGGAGACAGCCCTGGGCAGCCCAAGAAAGAAGCCTGGACATGTTCCTAAAACCCTTTTGCACACACTCTCCCTGATGTGTTGTCTCAGAAATGGGGTCCAAAGACCAAGGACAAGAGGGAGATTTTTTAGGAGTGGTGGGATGGCAGCTGGCAACAGGACCTTGTTCACGTTATCCACTCCCATTTTTAGTGTTTTATTGCTCCTTTAAGGACATGTGTCATCACAGTGATGATAACAGCAATAATGATTGATCAGCTTGAAAACTCTGAAAGAAAAGTGCCGCAGCTCACGGGCTCACATCAGAGCTCCAGGAGCTGATTTTACCGCCTTCTCCAGGCTTTGGCTCAGGTCTGTTGTTCTGAGCTCAGAGCAGCCCTAAGGCAAATGCTCCATTGATTTGCAGGATCTTTGCTTGCTTAGTGTCAGCTCTGAACCCACGATAGTGAAAAAAAGGAAAGAGGATTCTCTTCAAGGCCAAACTGAGTGGGGCTCTGAGTTACCTGCTCTGGTGGAAGGTGTCCCTGCCCATGGCAGGGGGGCTGGAACTAAATGATCTTTAAGGTCCCTTCCAATGTGAAGCATTCTGTGATTCAGTTATTAAATTTTAAAAGCATCTCATATTTCTCTGTAATTTATTAGCCACCTTCTATTTTCTGAGTGCTTATGTGTGGCATAAATAGATAACCATGTTGGTTACAATAGAAATTTAGGTAAGAGGTGATGTGGAGGGAAAGGTGGTTATTTTTGCTCCTAATAGAAGCATTTCAAGGTTGTGCTGCTTGATCCAAATCTTGCAGTACTATTGAAGAGTTAATATCAGTTCAAAACAAGGGTTAGGACACACAGGGACAACTGTAATGAATTTCCTGGAGTCTCCAAGGCTCTCCTGAAGCCACCAGTTCTGTTATCACTGGCCACATCACCAGAGGAGCTGGCCAGGGGAGCAGGGTTTAATTGCACGCATGCCTTGCACTTAGAAACTGCTTTTTTTGCTGGAGAGGGCTACAGACTGGAGCATTCAGCTTAATTATAGCTATTAATTATAATTCATACTTAATTATAGCTCATAGTTTGTGACCAAAATGATGCCCATTACAAGATTAAAATTTTCTGGTGGTGGTGGTTATAAAGCAAAGTAACAGTTCTGGAGAATGCTGGCTGAGCTTTCTCTGTTCAGGTCTCTTCTCATTGCCCTGTAAGAGGTTTTCACCTAGCCTTTGAAATGGAGAGGTCAGAATACTGGCTTTTAAAAGCAAGCTGAAATTTAGCTGTGTTCCCATGGTTCAGCAAATGGGGCATTCAGACAAAACAAGTCAGCTACAAATCCTTTTATCTGTGTCACTGGCTGAATGAGGCTTTTGCATGACTTTTAAATGTAATTCTTCTTCAGCTTTTAAAAATTACACAGATACCCTTCTTCTGGGATGAAAGAGTGGTAACAACAGTGTGCTCCATTTACCAGACTGCTCATTTCAACTCCTGCTGAGGTGATCATATCTCTGTGACCACAGACATGCAGTCATCTGTGAGATGTTCAGATCTTGTTAGGCCACTGCATTTTCCTTCATCGGTGGCCTTTCCTTAGATTTGGAGCCTGTTCCCACTACAGAATCATATCTCAGAATAGTATCTGGTATGAAAACAAATTCCAACAAGAATGGAAACCTCTTTGGATGCTACTTTTGTAAAGTTTGAGTCACTTGACACAAAGAACCGCCTCTGTTTTAGAGGGATACAGAGTATATACTGTGAAGAGATCATTCCCCTACATGTGTCAGCTACCATCACAGTTATTTATTAATAAAGTTTATCTGAATCTCTTTTATATGGGTTTTCCTTTCAGTTGTCTGTGGATCCTGGTTTGATCATTTCCTAAGCTGGGAAGAACATGAAGATGAAAAAAAACATCCTCTTTTTGTTCTATGAAGACATGAAGAAGGTAAATAAGCTCTATGCTCTTGGTGCTGAAGGCATTACTTCTAAATTAGCATCATTAGGGCATCAAAAAGGAAGTTGTTATGAAAAAGGAAAAAGAAGGAAAAGTGAATATATATCTTTGGGTATATTTAATATTTGGAAGGAATTTTACATTAGTGAAATCGTTCTGACTGCACAAGTTACATAAATATCAAATCCTGTGAGAGTTGCATTTCTTAGATACAGAAATGGGACTCCTGTTACACAGGTTTCCTCAGGCTCAGGCAGAATTTTAAGTTCCACTTTTTTTGTCCTGTGGAAAAACCAACTTAATTCACATTAATTCACTATGTCTGACATTTCAGGTGAAATTATCAAAAAGTGATGTCAGTCAACAGAACTACTCATGATTGGAAATTGTGTTCCCAGCAAAAAGAAAAATTGGAGGCTGGAGGAATAGGGAGAAATTCTGATGAAAGGAAAATATCATGCAGACATTTTGTTATTCTTAAAAAAGGAAAAGTAAGATATCAACATACCTTAGCTTTCAGAGAATGAATTTTACGTGACTAGAAAACACTTTCTAGTGTCTCCATGAAAATATGTTAGGTCATTTTTAGGGGAAAAAAAATTCCACTAGTAGGAATATAAACAAACCATTTTGTATGCTGAATCACTTGTGAGATCTCTAGATAGAGCACGTCCAATGAAATAAGCTAGTTACAGTAGCTGGGCTTTGAGTATTCCTCTATTTCCAGGGAAATAATTCTGAGAGACAAGAGAACACTTTACTTGACCTGGGAGGTAAAATTGACAATGTGACTGTGTGTGACATGACATACTCCGTATTTTATTCATTTCTGTGAGTATGGCTAAGAAGGGAATAACATTTACTCTACCTGTGATCTGCACAGTCCAATGATGTATTTAGCTTTCATTTAAAGCAAATAAATATGTGACAAACTCATTATCTAATGAAAGGGATCCTTTTCAAATCAGCTAAAAGTCTGATAATCAGCCCAGAAATATAAAAGCTGTGTTTTTCTTATTCCTCAGGATCTCCCTAAGGTTGTAAAGGAAATTACTTTGTTCCTGAGTTTAAATGTCAGTGACAACGATATCCAAGACATCTGCCAGAAATCCTCATTCTCAGAGATGAAGAATGACACAGAAAAGGAGAACAGCGATCCCACTCACACCGTGTGTGCTCTGACATCCAATAGGAAGCTGATTTTTCGGAAAGGTAAATTCCTGTGTGCCTCACACAGCAGAAGGAATGGGAGTCCAGACAAAGACTGCAGTGCAGGTCTTTCCTGAAGTGTGATGATGCTTTGGTCAGCCCTGGGAAGTGATGACAGAATTCTTTGATCTGAAGCAATCTTAAAAATCACTTCCTAACTTCTCTGGCTGCAAATTCAGACTTGATCCAGAGAAGCACAGAGAAGTCTGAGCTACAGTCTGACTCATATTTCTCTGTGGGAGCTGTTGAACCAAAAGAAAAGGCTCATCCAGCATTACTCTTTATCTGTCTTTTTTTTTTTTTTAATCTAAAAGCTGACCACTTCATTGTTTTACAACATGTCTCTCTGGTATCACCTGCCAAGGTCGCTTAGTTGACCAGAATAAGAAAGAGCCAGACACATTCCTTCTGAGTGAGACTGCTCTTATCACCCCTTATCTTATTGAAATATTCCCGAGGAAGGAGTATACTGACAACAAACACAACAACAAACACAACAACAGAATGGTCATAGGTAACTTCCAGACCTTGGAAAATGTTCCACCGTGCTTAGCTCAGATGTGATTTTAAAATACCCACAGGAGCTGTTTTCTTGCTCCTGGCATTTCAGAAGCTTCCACAGGTTTGGATAACAAGTAAATCAAGCTCCTCATTTTTACATGGATTTTGATTATTTGATTCAGTTAATTTTGGAACAAAAATTGACAGTTTAAAACTAAGAGTTGTTTCAGTTAATAAACAGAGATATATTACTTTCTGTTAATGCACAATGGTTTTACTAGTCAGCAGAACAAATACAATGTACAATCTTTCAACTAAAAGGAAACAAAAAATGAGATGCATTTTTCTAAGTCAGTGAACTTTATGTTATGAAAATTTTGAAAAATCCCAACATTTTCACTTTCAAGTAGTTCCTATGCAAATCTCAGATATTTAGCTAGTTTCAGCCAGTTTACAGAAGATTTATATGTATATATTATGCTTTGGGCTCCCTTTTCCTGTCTTTTGAGACTGAATGCTATTTTAGTCAGAAAATGGAATGATTATTTTTGGGATGCATGCACATGGGGGGAAACTGTAAGCATTGTCTCATAAAAATGTATCAGCTTAAAAACAATTTCATTTTTGCTTGAACTGGGTAACAGTTAAAATACTTTTCTGATCACCAGTGTCCATGGGCATCCAGAAGTATGTAACTGCTCACTTGAGTTGCTGGACATCTCATCCATAAAAATTCCTAGAAACTAGGAGCAGGTGTAAGTGTGGGATTCATTTGCCAAGCCATTCTGGGCTCTTTTATAGGAATCTTCTTTTGTCAGTAGCTTTTGGGCTACCACTCATTTAATAAGTTTAGATGGTGACTGCAGTTACCTGTAAAGATCCCTTCCTACCCAGACTGTTTTATGAATCTATGATTTTTTTTTAGACTATTTACAAGACCATGTAGTAGAGAGATTCTTTAGAGGGACCTGGGCTGAACAGACAAGAGGGAATGGCTTCACACTGACAGAAGAGGTTTACATTGGATATGAGGAAGAAATTGTTCCTTGCGAGGGTGGTGAGGCCCTGGCACAGGTCGCCCAGAGAAGCTGTGGCTGCCCCCTCCCTGGCAGTGTCTGAGGCCAGGTTCGATGGGGCTCTGAGCAATCTGGGATAGTGGAAGGCATCCCTGCCCATGGCAAGGGAGTGGAATTGGATGATCTTTAAGGTTCTTTCCAACCCAAACCATTCTGTGATTCTATAATTTCCTCTGCTGACTGTGAAAAAATCCAGGCAGAGACATTCAACTTTAAATACATTCAACTAAGCCATGGCAAGATGTCCCTCTGCCCAGGTGACCAGGAGCTCTAATTCCACCTTGGAAAGCTGTTGTTCTTCCCCCATCACTTGTGTTGCTGGTGCTGATCAGCTCTGAGGATGAGGGTCGATCAGCATTTTTGGATGATGATCCAGCTCCTTCCACCGGAGTCTCATCAGGACAAGTATGATCCTGACCCACCACAGTGGTTAAGAATATAATAATATCTGTGCCAACTGCAACATTAACAAAACCAGGCTGTTTTTAAATCACTTTCTGCTCCACATATTGCTCACTTCATTGTTCTTTCTATTCCTGCTTTCCTAGGTGCTGTTGGTGATTGGAAGAACTACTTCACTCCAAAGCAGAATATTAGGTTTCAGGAGATATTTAATGAGAAAATGAAACTCAGCAAGATGGCAGAGAGTTTTGTGTATGAATTCTGAGTCCATGTGAAGAACAATATCCAGTTATGAACAAACATACACAGACCAGCTGGTGGGAAGTTCTGAGTGTGTGCTCTCATTCAGTTTATAATGCTTCCAACAGGAAGGATTATAAACATGGGGTTTTTGAGAACAGGGAAGTTCTGACACAAGGCAGAGCTGAACTCAGTTCTCAGAGGGCAGGTGTACATGGTTTCAGAGTCAGGTGTCAGATCCATTGTTTGACAACCAAATCTACTTCATCATTTATTTATGTTTTTGCTTCAAGGGGATATGAAGAGACTTCATAAGCAGAATTAGGAATTTATGAAGAGAAAAACAGAAAACAAACTTGTAAGAAACAGAATATATAAGAAATTTAAAAACACATCATAGGAAAATGACAAAAAATTTGATCCCAGACTTGCTCCTTCTGTGATACAACATGATTTGGAAGTGCCTATCTTATTGGATATTGTTATTGATAATTAAGTTGAACACTGCAGCATTTGAAGATGCAAAGTCTGTTTACAAAAATGTTTCTTTTTTTTTTCCTTTTTTTTTTTTTTAACAGTATGCAGTTCTTTGATGCAACTTATTTCTGGGTCAGGTACCAGAGAGTCTTTGAGTTTTAAATGCAACTGATTCAAATCCAAATAAATTTCAGCACCACATGTTGAGCAACCATAAATGTGTTTATTTTCCATTTGATTTTTTTCCTGCAAAATGCTTGCTTCCAGTGTTTTGATGAGAACTACTTTACTTCCCACTCCTTGTGCAACAAAACCAAACTACATCTCAGAGACAGCTTAATCCAAACAGCACTTACTTATTTACTCTGCCCTGATGAGACAGATTTTCCAAGCATCAGCTGTCTATATCCACATACCAGGGACTGTTCTACCCAACCACACCCATGTTCCAAAGCAGAACATGGTTCCTGTGTGAGGAAAGCTCCTCCTCTGAGTGTGTTGTTTCTGAGGTACAGCCTTGTTTCATCAACACTAATCTCTCTCCAGCCACACACTTCACACTTGCCAGGCAGCCCTTTCATTTCATACCTGCTTTGTGCAAGCTGGCATCAGCACCTACTGATTGTACTGATACCTGTACAAACAACACAGAAGTTATGGTGCTTAAGAGAGAGTGAGAGAAAAACCTATGTGCAGTCCTTTGCAATTTGCCAATTCAATACAACCTGATACTTGAACGTTTTTCTTAGAGACTTATATTTTTCTGGCCCTTTGAGTATGGAAAAATGCCAGAGGGTCCTTGTGGAAATGAAGTTTGCAAGCAAGTTTAGCTGCACTAAGACAGCTGTAAGCAGCATTTGCACCACATATTGTATGCACACACATAAAGCATTATTTACATCAGCATCATACTCTCAACATGGAACTGTGTATGAAGGGACAGGATGAGGACTTGGCTTGTGGATCAAAGTAAGCTGGGTAAACTGCTTAAACCTACCCATCTGCTCAAAGTGTAGTTAGTTCTGTAGCTATGTCAGGGGGATGAGGAATGAATCATTTACAGCAGTACCTACTAGCTGAAGGACAGATTTATCAAAATTTTAATTTTCTTTAAAAACAGGTACTTCATTGGCAGGTGAATTAAATGCAATACAGAGCTAGGCCATGTGTGTCTGTGCTGCCCAAGCTCCAACACCAGTGGCAGCAGTTCCCTCTCTCCTCAGCAGAACAGAGGCACTGCAAGGCATAGATCCAGTCTGTTCACACTGCCATGCACAGCCCACAGCTTTACTCCCAAATCCCCTGAAACGTCTTGACTTCCATTATACATCAAATGTGTGCTTTCTTTGGACAATATGCTCAAAGTGTTGATATAGTGATGTGACGAGCAGGGCCTGATTGTGAGTTATTGGAACTACTGCCTACAAAATCTGTCAGACTCCAGTTGGGGACAAACATAGCTCCAGGTCCTTTAAGAGGTTGCATTCAGAGAATGGAATTAATCCCAAGGTAGATAGTGATACAGATATTCAGAAAAACTTGCAGTTCTATAAGTGAAATGAGTGGGAGCATTTCGTATTTGTGTAAATTGTGCAAATGGGGTCTGTTCAGTGAGGGGAGACCTCACTGCAGGCCCTGATCTCTGCTCTGTGTGACCAGGGACAGGACCCAAGGAATGGCTGGAGCTGTGTCAGGGAAGGGTTAGGGTGGATACCAGGAAAAAGTTCTTCCCCCAGAGGGTGGTGGGGCACTGGACAGGCTCCTCAGGGAATGGTCATGGCCCCAAGGCTGCTAGAGCTCCAGGAGCATTTGGCCAGCGCTCCCAGGGATGCACAGGGTGGGATTGTTGGGGTGTCTATGCAGGGCCAGGAGCTGGATGGATCCTGATCCTCATGGGACCCTTCTAACTCAGTTTATTCTGTGATTCTGAGGTACTTAATCCCATTTTCAAGCTTTTTAGACCAAGCTTTAACTAATGAATAGAAACGCTTCTGCTGGGCCTCACTGCTCAGAAGGATCAGTGAGTGGTTACTGACCCTATCTTGAGACTAAACAGCTGTGGACAAAGTGTAACCAGGATAAAAAAGGTGGCCCAGTAAAAACAAAATCCTACATGGACTGTACTAGCTAAAAACAGGTGTGCAACTCTACTCTCCATTAAAAGTTACATCCCTGCAGAGAGTATCTTCATGTTTAATACAAGAATAGCCATAACTAGTCCAGATACATTTCAGTTTAGGCCAGAAACTTGTCTGCAAAGCATGTGAACAATCAGGAAAAACATGGTATTTTCCAGAATGTTCTCTCAGGCTCTGAGTAGATTTTGGCCAAGAACTTTCCCAGCAATTTACTGTAAGCATCTCTGACTACAGAAATCAATGACCACTGATTCATCTAATGTACCTGTACTCTTACACAATTCTGCATACACTTTTGCCCTGTTTTCCATGAGTTTTTAAGATTAAATTACTCCTATTAATAATAGTAATGCCATGTCCTGCTTCTCACTGTTTCAGAGCCCCACACTGACATGGAATGGACCTCTAACACACATTGTGAAATAAAAATAAAATGCAGTTGGGTATTTCCTACACACGAAATAGGAGGAAGAATTCAAGGTTCAGAACCAGAACTGTATCAGGTGACGGACTCATGAAACACGTGGCCAAAGCCTGTTTTAAGTGTTCTGAGGTTCTGTAACCCATGTCCAACTTTGGAAATCCACAAGATGCAAATGTGCTGAGGCCATAGAAAAACTGGAAAGCACCACCAAATACAACATGGTAAATTTATATTCCTCAGGCACCTGATTTTGGCCGCTGCTATCTTCTTCAGTGGCCTTTCCATGGCTTCCCATACTTAATTTTACACGTATTTTAACACAAATCCCTTCCGTCATCCTTCTTCCAAAGTGAAGAATTCTGACTTGACTACTGCTGCCACTGAACCTGATTCCTTTCTTCCATTGCCCATTTTATTCTCCCACAAGCCTTTGGAATGCTACAACCTTTTGAATACAAAAGAAAACATGCAGTATTCAAGATACACACAAACCACTGAATTATACAGGATTAATTATTTTTATTCTATGTGCTATATATTCTTTTTTCTAATAGTTCCTGCTTTTGCAACTGCTAGCATACACTTCAAACCACTAGATATTTTCCTGAATTATAACTGCTTCATGAAAATGGATATTTTAATACACATAACATTAGGATTGTTTTTCAATTAAGCTCCTTTTATATATAGCTTCTCAGTTTCACCAGCACCTCTCTTTACTAACCTGAATTAATTTGGTATCATTACATTCACACTGCTCATTCTCTTTAAAGCCTCCCTCAGAGCAAGGGGGATGCTCTGTTAAACCAGAGCCACGTCCATAAACATATCCAGGATCAGAAATGGGGATAGACCAACCTGTCCCAGAACAAGACAGAGAAACAAACTCACCATCCAAAGATTTTTCAGAGACAACTGCATTACTAATAAGTTTTCCTAACCCATTTATGCATCAGGTTCACACATAATAGTGGTTTTCTTCTATACAGCATTATTGCTCTTAAAATGGTGACAGTTAGAAGGATTTGTCCTGCTGAGTGGAACTAATTAATTTAGAGTTATTTCTGGAAAGAGAAAATAGTGCTTTAAGAACAGACTAACAGAAAAAAAACCCAAAAAACTAAAACTTGCCCACACGGCCTCTGGAAAAACTAGTTAACTAACATGTGCCCGAAGTTTAAAAGCATTAAAAACTTGAAATCACCAAGTATTAAAAAATATCTCTGACTTCAAAAGGCTGAGTTATATGTCATTCATATTGATTTGAAATGACTTAAGGTCAGAACTTGTTGCATGACCTTACTGGAAGATAAATGGAAGAGGAGAAAGAGCAGATAAAAATAAATGAATGAAGTCAGAAGTAGGTGAAGGTGTGCATGTGATTAATTTGGGCATTAAATCTGTCCACCTTCACCATCATAAACCATTTGTGGGCACATGAACTTGTGAGTGCATGATTCGCATTACAGAAACTCATCACATGCCAGCCCATAAGCATTCTCTACGCAGAAGACTAGAGAAAGCTGTTTATTTAAAAATTAAGGTAATTAGCTATTTTTTTGTAATAGCTTATTACAAATGTTTACCTAATTTCATTTTTTCCATTCCACATAATGATGACAGAACAGCCCACATTACCAGAGATCTTTGGAATACCCTAAGTTAATTAAAGCAAGAAACAAGTGCACACATGGCCAAAAGATGATTTCAAAACTAGCCCAGTAATTACAAAAATGACCACTGAAATCTACTCTGATTGAACAGCATCCCACTCATCCAAGGCAGTCATGGTGCCACGTTTCACCTCTAAGGTGACAGAGTTACCCTCACTGTCTCTGCCTCTCTGACCCCTAAATTCTTTTATAAAATCAAGAGGAGTAATTAAACCATTCCTCATGCTACTCTGTAATTAGGCTTTCCACTGCAGTGTGGACAATGCAAATCTGAACCTTTCAGGCAGCAGATCATGTATATATCCCACATCCTTTTTAGGTAAACTGTCTGTGGAGCTTTCTTATCCTTCATATTCTTCCAAATGTAAGATTATACCATGTTTTTCTAAATAAGAATTCATCAAAGTGAAAACACTGATGTCCAAACTGTAGGTCTCTTCTTTTAAAGTCCATGGGATTTATCCAGCACAGAACACTAAAATGTGAATGAAAGGAGACACTTAAATTTAGAGGTAACTTAGAGCTGATTAGTACAGTAAACAATTTATCTGTTAACTGTAGATAGGCAGTAAATAATTTCAGTCCAACATTTTGCTTTGTGAAAGGAAGTAAAAAAAAGTTTATCAGAGGCCAATGTATCAGGTGATTTACTGGGAATATAAATATTTATACTATACAATATTTAGCAGAGAAACAAAATAAAATGACAAGCCATTATCATGCACCTCACTTGTAATTGTCTGTGTACAAGGCGTATTTTTCTTTTTTAGCATAATCCAAAACAGAACTTGACTCTGATAAATACTATTGTATTTGTAATGTAAAATACAAAGTCTATTTTCCATAAACACAAGCATGTAAACCAACTTTAAGATGCTAAAACTTGTCTGTATATATATTTTATATAAACTCACAAACAACTGTGGTTTACATTTTGTTGGTTTTTTTTTTAAACAGCAGCTACTTTTCCATACAATAAACTTAAAGACTTTTATTTGTCTTTAACTCATTCATGGTTGCAATAAAGTCTTCATACAAAGGAATTGAGTTTCTGCAAAGATCTCACAGCCAATGAGAAGTTTCACTCCAAATCTGGCAAAATATTTGGGTATGTTAATTTAAGCATTTCAATAAAACCCAAAATAAACAGATTCTAAGAGGCACAATTACAAATGCGATTTAATTATTTATGAGCTTAAAACTGAACACATGCCTAAGTGCTTTTTAAACTAATATCAACTCATTATACAGTAACTGTGTTGTATTTTAAAAACAGAGGAGGAAGGTGTATTGATAGTATTTTACACCTGACCTCTCCAGCTTATGTTAAAACTCTTCCTTGCTAAGGACAAAACCTGTAAAATGCAATCACACAATCACAACACTGTGCGTTTGGTAACAGAAATGCAAACCACATCAACAAGACTCACAGAAGTTTTGTTTTTATAAACCTGAATTACAAATCTTCAAGTCAGGCAAAATCATTGATCCCTGAAAACAGTCAGATTATGAAATAAAGATGCACATGTGATGATTAAGAGTAGATTGACAGGACACTATTTTGTATCATTCCTCCTATTGAACTTAAATGGCTTTTAAAATCATCATGGATATAATCATGCTTGTAATCATGGATGTGGGACCTGGAATTAGAGGGAGACACCTTTTTAACTCTACGGTGCTGTAAAATTTGAAAGGTAAGCATTCCTTTGGGATATGGATGTACTGAAGAAGAAAACCAGGATTAGCCAACGGCATTACTCTTTTTCCATCAGTTCCTTATTTCCTTTCCTTCTTTTCTCATTTCTCCCCTTTTCCTTCCCTGCTGAGCTGATTTCTTCCAGTTGCTTCCTTGCAGAGTTGACTTTCTCTAAGAGCAGGAATATGTGTTCTGCAAACTCCCGCACAGCCCCACAGCCCCCTCTGCTCTTACAGATGTAACCAGCAGCCTTCTGAGCAGCTGCACAGGCGTCAGCAGGCACACCACTCATGCCTGCTTGCTTCAGGCACTCCACGTCAGACTCCTCATTTCCTAGGAAGGAAGGTGACAGACAAGGCAAAATATCACAGAAGGAAAAAAAAAAATCAGTATTTTTCTCAGTTTTTTTCTGTGTACGCATTAATATGACTTCTGAAATTTCTATTTTTTGTCACAATATCCACCTCAGCAGCTCAACAGCACTTTGCACATGAAAGTCAGTTGTTGGAAAATCTTGGTGATCCATGTAAATGCTGATCATACTTCACAATCTTCAGGCCAGAGAATGGTACTTTTAAGAGCAGTAAAATTATGTAAGCAGCTGAATAAGCATGTGGCAGGACTCCACATTTAACCTGTCACTGAAATAGTTTAGAACAGAAGCACACGGCTTCCAGTTCTAATTATGTCCATTTCTGATTACTATTTCAGAGCATAACCTATACAATACCACTCTGAAATGAACTAGAATCAGCTCAAAATTGTCAGCTCTAACTGTAGGCTCATTTTGATATAAAAACGTTTCCTAAAAGCAAAAGCTTTCCTATATCCCACTGGAAAAACAGTGAAGATTTCCCTTAGCAAGTTACACAGATTCATCAATGCATTAAACATTTAGATTGTACCCTAACAGGCCTTAAAATACCTGCTTTTGGTGATTGTGTGCTGGAATGTGCACAGCAATCCCATTAAATTCAGTGTATTTACAAAGAGAAAAGTGGTTTGAAGCTCAGCACCAATACAAAGTTTCTATTTGTCTATACTATTCAAATTACATCAACAAAAAGAAGAGGAACTGACCTAAGTAAGCGACTTCGTTCCAGCTCAAACCCATGTCTTCCTGCCAGTCCTTCAGAACCTGTAGTTTATTTGTTACATTGACTTTTGCTACACATCCCAGCTGCATGGCTGACAGTGTTTTTGAAGAATCTCTGTCAGAGATGAGTCGAACCTATTGAAATAAAATGAGAGTAAGTTCTATATCCAAAGCATTATGACATATAAGTTGATTTACTATTACAAAAAAAAAAAATTAGTTTTGCTCATAGAAGCTCTCTCAGGTATCAGAAAAGCATTGAACAATTGGTTTTCAAAACTCAGACCAGAAGTGATTAGCATCCAAAATCACACAGGCTTGAGGTTCCTTTAGGAAAGTGAAATACCTTCCTGCAGCCCTCTGTGATGGTGCAAATATTAACATTTGTCTTTTTAAATGCAACATGTATCAAATAAAATACTAATTTTACGTATTAAAGAGTGGTGGCATGGTGACTATCAAGTGCAGTATCATCTAATTAAATCTCAGTATGGAATGAGAGAAGATTTCTATAATATTTGTAGAACATAAAAGCTTTTTCCTTGCCCCTTCTACTTAATAACATAACTTCATTTACAGCAGCATTTCAGAGCATCAGACCAACGCTACACTACACAGACTGAAGCGCACAGCACACATATCTCTGGACGTTCATTCCAAATTTGAAATTTCAGGAATGATGCATAAAGTAGGCTAAAACCAGAAGACAATCCAGCAGGGTTTTTAGAAATCTCAGATGCAACTCCTTCAGTTTTACTGTTGAAGATGTAGACAAGCTTATCTTCCCTAATTGCTTTTAAACATTAACAAATGCTTGGCACTGATTTAAAGTTCAGAACAAAAAAAAGTGGAGCACAAGGTAGGATTGTATCAGCAACATATACTAGAAATAAAGTATAGCACAAAGACCTAGAGGTTTTTAACAAAACATTCCCAGTCGAAGAACGTGTGGAATGGGCTCCCACAGGCAACAAAACAATGATTACAAGCTTCCCACCCCTTTGGCTTCACAGAAAATGAAGCTGAGGGACTGCTGAAAAACCATCTACTCCATTTCTCAGGCTCTGGGGTGACCTAAGTGCAGCCTTCCAGTACCTGAAGGGAGGCTACAGGAAAGATGGAGAGAGACTCTTTCCAAAGGCCTGGAGTGACAGGACAAGGGGGAATGGCTTTACACTGACAGAGAGGAAGTTTAGGTTGGACATGAGGAAGAAATTGTTCCCTGTGAGGGTGGTGAGGCCCTGGCACAGGTTGCCCAGATAAGCTGTGGCTGCCCCATCCCTGGCAGTGTCTAAGGCCAGGGTGGATGGGGCTTGGAGCAATCTGTGATAGTGGAAGATGTCCCTGCTCTGGCAGGGGTGCTGGAACAAGATGATTTTAAGATCCAACCCAGGCCATTCTATGATTCTGTTAAACCAAGTAAGATGCTGTAACTACTGTGATTGAGAACTTTCTCAAAACACTTATTTTCCTCTTAGGATTCTCAGGATAACATTTGTCCCAACCTATGTATTTTGCTGCTTGATCACAAGAACTGTGAAAAAACTTCAACTTCTATGCTGCAAGAATGAAATTTTTTAAAATCCTTTAATTTTGAGGTTACATGACACATAAAGGCTCACACTTCCGAACAGCACTTACCTGGATTCCTCTTTTCCTTAACAGATCCATGCCAACAATATCTCTGTAATCGTAGGAGACCATTTCCTTGTGATCTTCTGTCACGTAAATGCGACCATTGGTCAGGCATCCATCAATACTGCAAACCAAGAGCTTCACCTCTTTTAGTGGCTCTTTGCCAAAATATCCAAAGCTAGACAAAAAAGTTATCTTTTTAGGATGGAAGTTTTTGCACACTCCAAAACCCCAACTATTTCCCGTACAATTGTAATCTTCAGACAGAAGAATCAGCTTTGAAATTATTTTCTAATGTTTTTTCTCATCATCACTCTCCAACTGTGTTTTCCCTCTTCAAAGAAACAAACAGAACCATCCAAAAGACAGCTTAGTTATGTCATCCATTTAAAAATTAGGATGAAAAAGGCACAGAAAATATACCCCCTTCCCACCCATTTTTTTCTTAGAGCAGCTGCAAAGAAAAGGCAGCTAGTGAGATGGAATTGGCTCATGCCTTCTACACAAACTCCCACTTCTGGGCATCAGTTATTGTGATCCAGAGCATGGAAATCTGGGGCACCTCAGCTGGGAAAGCCAGGGATGATGCTAGTACATTGCTGTGGTATAGTAGGGCTTACACTTTTCACCAAGCTGAAATTTAAGGAAAAAAAAAGAAACTACCAAAACTCCACTTAGTAACAAAAGTAATTTGGTAGATTTCTACAGAGATAGGAAAAATGATGAGCAGAAATATAGCCGCCCAATTATCCTTGATCTCCATTGCTTACATTCCATGCATTATGAATTCACATGACCACTCTTTGAAACAAGCAGCATTAAAGAAATAAGGGAATAAAAAGTGCTTTTACCTCAAGACTCTTTGCTCTGCAATAGGCCAGTCAATGTCTATATCAATATCCACACTGTGCTCTGCACGCATTTCATAGTAGGCCATTTTACCACCCTGAAGGAAAGAAAACCCACTCAAATTTTCTGCTTGGGTCAACACAAACAGAAAACGCTACAATTTAGCACCATGCAATGAAAACCAAGTGCCTTGTTGCAGAGTGACCATCATGGCTTACATAAAAGTGAACCATCAATTCTGGTTTTGCCAGTGACACAGAGCCATTTGAAGGAACCCTCTGCAAGGTTAATAACTGTTTCCATTTTACAACTAGAGAAAGTGTGCAAGATGTTATATCAAACTAATTTCACTAGATCTTTTAATCAGCAAAATAGAAATACCTTCAGCATTTGCTTAGGAAGACTATGATTATTATTTGCTTACTGTTACTTAATTTCCAATGGAAAAATATCCACCACACCCCAGTGTTGGTCTGCATCACCACATTGGGATGTAAACATCAGGAAAGGGAAAAGACCATTAAAGTTACAGTACAAAATTGGCAAAAGATTCAACTGGCTGAAAATACAAAGGTACAGGTTATGTCAAGGCTCTGACACTGCATGAAGCTCAGTTTCATGCTCTTAGTAGCACTAAAATGAATTCTAAGATACACTAGAGAAATAATGTATTTGTATTGTATTGGTTTAGGGTTATAGCTATTTAATGCATTTATTTGCATAAATTTATTTGCTATGAAGGATGCTGTTATTGGAACTGCTCTAGCTATAACTATCCCTGCTAAGTTGCAAATAATAAGCAAACTTCTGAGATCAGAGTTCTGTTGTTCCACACTGACTGAAGCAGAAATCAAGACAGATGATTGAATTCAGAACCCTCTACAGCACGAGTAGATGTATTATTCCGAAGAGCATGAAAAACCAGAAGCACTAACCTGCAAGTAGCCTTTCTCAATCAGATGTCTCTTGGCAAAATAAAATGAGCCATTTTCATAGAGCTCCCCAGGCCAGTCTTGCCTCCGGTACCTCTTTGCTGGATTCAGGTTTTGGGGTTCTGTCATCTTGTTTTCTGTTAACAGAAAAAAAATTAGACAAAATAAGCTTTGCAGAATTCCTGTTTTGAGTCACGTAACTTCCTGAATAATTTTCTATTGAAAAATAAAGGGTATAATTTAGTCACCAACTTCTATTATTGCCTCTTGTTGCTTAACTTCATAAAGAATCGCAGAATGGATCATGCCATTCCAACCCCCTGTCATGGGCAGAGACATCTTCCATTATCCCAGGTTGCTCAGAGCTCCATCTAAACTGGTCTGGAACATTTCTAGGGATGCAGAATCCACAGGTTCGCTAGGGAATCACTGAATTGCTTGTCTTTCAAGGAACTGTGGATAAACTGTAGGGCTATTCTGTATGCTTAGCAGTGGAAAAGGAATTTTTTCATTACCACTTAAAAAAAAAACAAACTCAAAACCAACGAAACAAAAAACCCTAAGAGGTCATTGGCTCCAAAACTGATTACTAGAAGGAGTAGAAGGAACATTCTTCCAGACTGTCCTTGCCAAGGTGAAAGGAATACTGTTCCTGTACTGCAATTCCCAGTGCACACAGGAATACCTGAATGCACTCGGATACCTGAGAGGACCAACCTGAAATATGGTATGTGAAAAAAGAGCATATGTGAATAATTTTTGCCTTATGTGAAAACATTTTGGCACTTCCTCAAAATACATCCTATTTAAGGATATGCATTACGTTAACTCTTCGTAAGTGGTTTAATCAGTGTCCACAAATAAACAAACAACTGTCTGCACAAACACCATCCCAAAAGATGCCACATTGTAACAAATGACAGCTGTATTTGCAGCAGAAACTGAACCAGAGACCAGAGACTTTAGCCCTTAAGACCCTTCAATCCAGATGTACAAAGCAGCTAAAATTCACCAGGTCTCATAATCCATTAACCATGAGAAACTTACAGGGCATTCTCAAACACCAAAACATCATGAGGCTTTAGTAGATATACACACACCTTGTGTTTCATTACCAACTAAAGCTTTGTGCTCACTGAAGTAAACATTTCCAATCAGAGAATATTGATATTTAATATTGATACACTCTGACAAAGAAAGAGTGTATCAATATTAAACCTTAATGCAGAAGGAGCAACAGAACTACACAGAAAAAAGCCCCCTATGACATTAGGGTTACATAATCAGTACCCTAAAGCTGTATGGAAAAATAAAAAGAAGAAAAGCCATTGTACATTGTTGCTGCGAATCACTGTCACCTGAAACACCACTCTCCTGAAAGGCCATCTGCATCTTCCTCAAAGCTACTCATGTTGGCACAATGTGTTCTCTGTTCTCCTCAGTCCTTGCAGCTGAATTATTCCTTATCTCTCCCAACTTTTGGATGTCATTTTATGCTGGAGAATTACTTGCTCTTTTAGGTATGCCTCAAGGCTTTTTTATTTAACAATCTTCCTACAGCACAAAATCACTTCAGGAAGCTACACGGCACATCCACATTAGATTTATTCTTTCACATTTGTCCCTTCCAGCATCTCAAGATGTGCATGTGGCTTCCTAAACTGAAATCCACATAAACCTGAAATTGCCACCCATGCTTTTGATATTCCTATTATACCGCACAAACAGTGTCACTTATTTTATCTCTTACGAGGAACAATGACAATGTTCAAGTGTTTATTCTAAACAAAGGGTCAACTTTTGTTTCAACTTATCTCTCAGGTCAAGACACATGCTCTTTAGAAAGCATGATGCTTTCTAAAATCCCCAAAAAATTCATCTGAAGGAATTTATATCTCAACAGAATAACTATAATGTCTGAGTAACTTTGATTCACAAAAAAAACCCCAAAAAATCAAAAACCAAACCAAAACTCCAGCGTAACAATACCTGAAATAACAATTTTTTTAAAATGAAAAAATTTCTGCTTTAACCACAGAAACTGATGCCTTTTTCATGATGTTAGGAAAATGAAGCTAGACACGGTTAAGAGGGTTGGGGTCTTTACTTCAGTATTTTAATCAGGATCCTGTTTGGTGCATCCACTTCACCCAGGTGAAGTGTGGCAAAATGCACAACCACCGTCAATCACACACACCAGTTATAGACTTTATACATTAGCATATCTAACAAGGGGGCCCAATAATGGGGCTGGGGTGGGCTAACCCCTGGTTTACAGAATCCTCCTGCCAGGAGACCTTGGGTTCCTGAGATAGTAGGAGTGTTTGGTCTCCCTGGCTCTGCAGTTCTGGGGTGTTTAGTCTCAGGCCTGCAGAACACTTAAAACACTAAGCACTAAACTAAGTAAAAGGTTGCAAGTATGCATACAGCTAATACTTGTGGATACAGAGAACTGTGTAAAAGGTATATAAAAGAAAAGACAAAAATCATTCCAGTATCAAAACAAAGCCAACATACGTAACATGTGGAATAGCTCTTTGTACCAGGACAGAAGGCACTTTATAGCTAAATCTAGGTACAATCTTTATTTGTAGAATTTCAGTCTGTGGTCATCTTGGCTACTGAGCTGGGAGGCATATTTTCTCTGGTGAAAACCAGTCACATTTTTCTGGATGAGCTAACCAACATGAGTTCAACCCTCATGACTCAAAGGCAGATTGCAACGTGACATAAGTCAGCAGCCAAATTATCAGGATAAAACAAAGCCTAAGCCTCCAGGCCAAGAGGTTGTCATCCCATCCTCTCCAAGATTTTACCTCACATTATTGGTCATTTGTTAGCTACTGCATAGCAAGAACAAACAATTTTCTAGTTAGGATCTCAGTGTCATGTCTGAATACACATGAATACCCACTAGGAAGAAGTTAATATGTAAGGTTTTTTGTACTTTCAGCCTAGACAATCTAATAAAATTTTAATTTCTACAAAACAGTTACAGAAAGGCTGAGCAATGCTCAGTAACATCAAGACAGCAGGCTTGGAAGAAATTTCTAAGATAGCTCAAATCTCTCAGTGAGAACTCAGTCCATGCCTCAGATATCACTTCCTAAAAAGCAAGCATTTGAAAAAAAACCCAGTTAACTATAACTGTAACCAGAATACCTAAATATTACCTCCTTTCTTTACCTCACTCCATCTGAATTGATGCCGCCTCACAACAGAGAAGACAGAATCAAACCCCTCCTTCTGGATCAGATCTGCCACTTTTATAAGGTCACTGGGATGTAAACAGGGAGATGTTGCTTGAATATTTCCTACAATATCAACCTCTAAAGAAAAAACAAAGAGATGTTTATGAAACAATTCACGTTTTTAGTAACACAACTGCAAAGTGTGGTATGAGTAGGTACCACACACCAAAAAAAGAAAGAAAAAAGAAAAAAAAAGAAAAAAGAAAAAAAAAAGAACCTTCCTAGCTTTTATTTCCTCAATGCTTTGCTTATTTTTCTAAATAGTAAGTACATCATCCCTCTGGGGCTACAATATAAAAGCTCAGCACATTTCATCTCTGATTTACCATGATGATGATTGAGAAACTCTGTGATGGCTTCTAGAGAAGTTGAGGAGTCTTGAGAGACTTCGGGGCTTCTGCGATGGACCTGAGCCCCAAACTGCTTTGCAACCTTCTCGATCTCATCGTGGTCTGTGGAAACCCAAATGCTATGGGCAGACAGTGAAAGAAATTAATGTAAAGAATAAATCCCACCATTGTTGACTTGCATGTTGTAATTTAACCTGAATAAAACCCCAGCTTGTTTATGTCTGTACTACACCTTGCAATGAAAGGAACTAGTTCTTGTATTTGTGTTAATAAAATTATCCCAGTCAGTCCAACAAGCAGCTATTAACAATGGGGATAAAACATGCACATTCACCAGTGTAAAATCTGAACCATGAGTTGCACTCTAAGCAGAAAGCTTAAGCAACATAAAATTTACAAATGTTATCAGAAAAATCCAGTGTCAGCACAAAGAATTTGTTAGTCATGTTCACAGATCAATGAATTGTGAATGGGTTGGATGTAGCATTCAGAATCATGTAAGAGTTTAGTTTACAACAAGTGAAACTGCCACAAAGTTAAAAGATTAGGTGAGATTGCAAATGTGTTAATTGGGAAGGGGCTGTTCAAGTTCCATATGTTTCAGCACAGAAAACTTCCAGTACTGGTAAAGCAAGACCGTGATCATTCAGGGAAAACAAACATTTACAAAAGGAAGGGCTAATTCTGAGTATCATGTGGTGACAAACACCGAGCAACTGTGAAGCCACTGCTGTCATCATTGTGACTAAAAAACATGTGAAGTGTAAAAACAAAAGCTATGAAAAGTCACCCTTCCTCTCTCAGCAATGCTGGCATACCCAATGCACTGTCCATAGCAAATGGTGCTGCAGTTGCATTTCTTCCCTCAAAGACATTCTGGGATCATCAGAAGAAAAGTATATATGACAACGACAGCAATGCCAAATCACACCCACAGGAACAAACACTCAAGAGGTGTTTCTCAGAAACTGCTTGGAGATGGTGACCTTAAATACACACTCCCCATTAAACCACCAGAGTTTTGTTGTGTAACAGGTACCCTGCACACCTGTTCTAAAGATGACCTGGCAAAACTGGTGCATGTCCACCTCCTGCACCTGCTGTGACTCCAAGTCGGGCTGCACAACCCTGACTGGCTTCCTGCTGGGAAAATTCAGGTGCCAAACAGAAGCCACAGCAGGCCATTAAGCAATATAGATTCACAATCATTAAGAAATTATCAGTAACCTTTGTCAGAAGAGTTCTTGTCTGTTTCTTTATTAAAAATGAGAGTGCTGCATCCTCTGCTTTTCAGACACAGCAAAAAAGGTTTTCCAGGCTAGATAATGCTACAGCAGCTATGAGATAAAGACTGCTCTGGATCTAGCTAGGCTACATTTCCACTTGACTTGCTCTGAGCATTACGCAGCAGGTTTGCGCTGGGAACCTGCCCCTAACTGTGCTTCACACCAAGCACATTCTAATCATGGCTTTAATTACCAGCAAATGTGTAGAAAATTCTCAGTCTTACTCCTGCAGAAAAATCTGTAGTGCCTCTATTAGCAACACCAACAACACACGTGTTTCGATCTTGTTCTAATTATTGTTACCGAAGTTTCAGGCACTTGGCCACAAACTGAGCTTCTCTTCTGTGTCACATGGGCACACAAGATTATTTCCTTCCACTTGACATTTGAGTGAGACTGCTTCTGATGTGCTGTGTCCAGCTGTGGGCTCTGACACCAGAAAGGAAAACAGAAGCATGCTCAGCAGGAGCCAGCACAATGACTAGGCCTGGGAGCACATATATACTGGGAGATGCTGAAAGAGACATCTCAGCAAGGAGGCAATTTCACTGCTGTCTTCACTGCTGGGCAGGTAGAGAGACAATAAGGAAGCTTTTCCTGGGTGAGCGCAGAGAAAGGAACAGAAGGGCTGTGGGGTCTCCATCCTTGGAGATCCCAAGCTCAGTACATGCAGTCCTGAGTACTCAGATGACCATGAACCAAAGTCATTCTGTGCTTCAGCAGTTCACAGATCATCTCCATCCTAGCAGTTCCATTTAATGCAGATGTCTTAATAAAGTAAAACAAATATTTACTGGCAAACATCACCAGCTAGTGGCCCCCAGCCACACATCAAAATAGCTTTAATTTCAAATTACTGTGTTGTAAGATTTTAATTCCTTCATTCCTCTGCTGCTCACCCTCAGCAGGAAGGGACAGCTGAGTTCTTGAGAGGGTGCTCGCCTTGCCTGACCCTTAACCTGGTGCCACAGAAACTAAACCCTGTCTTAAGACAGAATCTCCTCCAACACTCCTCCCTCACTGGTGGAGTCACAGCATAGTCAGGCTGGAAGGGACCACAGCGAGACATCTTGTCCCACCTCCCTGCCCCAGCAGGGTCATCTGGAGCAGGTTGTACAGGATTCCATTCAGGCAGCTTTTGAGTATCTCCACCAAGGGAGACTCCACACCCTCTCAGAGCAGCTTGTTCCAGTAAAGAAGTTCTTCCTCATGTCCACGTGGAACTTCCTGGGCATCAGTTCCTGCCACGTTCCTGTCGTTTCCCCTGTCCCATTGCCGCGCACCCCCGAGCAGAGCCTGGTCCCTGCTCTGAGCCCTCCCTGCAGACCCTGACAGTCATTCCTAAGATCCTCCTGACGAAGCGGCGGCTTCCCCCGACCCCTCCCTAGGCCGGTGTCCCCGGTACCCCCATCCCGAGCCAGAACGCGCCGGTCGCCCCATCCCGAACCAGGGGAAGGGGAGGCCGATGGGGCCACAGCGCATGCGCACCTGTGGAAGACGCCGGCGTCGATGGCGGCGCGCAGCACCCAGCCGATGAGCGGCACCCCCGCCAGCAGCTTGATGTTCTTCAGCTCGTCAGGAGG
>JAHLSL010000102.1:3657639-3749700 GCA_025920805.1 Petroica traversi | reverse complement strand
CCTGGGCAGGGGGTTGGACAGGGTGATATCCAGAGGTCACCGTGACGATTCTGTGGTTCTGCAGCTCCCTGCGGGCGTCGGCAGGACGTGGCTACCATCCCTGTGGGCACACGGGACGTGGCTGTGAGGGCGGTGAGCTCATCCCGCGGAGCTGAGCGCCCTGTCCAAGCCCGAGCGCCGCACCGGACAATTCCGGGGTTTTCTTCCGCCCCAAAACCCAGGGGTTTCTTCAGTGCCAGTCCCTTCCCTGCTCAGCAGCCCCGGTAGAGGGCAGAGCAGCCACACGGAGCCTCGTGGTGGGAAAGGGAGCGGGAACGCGCTCCTTGCTTCTCCTTTCCACTTCTTAAAAATGTATTAAAGCATAAAAACACACGATGTTGCTATTCGAGCTGTCTTGCAGAAACCGAATGGGCAAAATAAAGCAATCCACTGCTAACACACGGCTGCAAGGGAATTTGGGGTTTAATCTAATCTAGAAAATGGAAAGCAGAGGCTGTTTAAAAAATCACAAAGTCACTCCTGGAAACTCAGGATCTCAGTCCTGTATCAATCTGTAGCGAAGACGACATGTGGGTCACTGATGTCCTCTGGTTATTCAAGAAGTTTTGTTGGACAGAATGACCTTATCTATCACTGCCAAACTAAACATTCCCACTTATATTCATCTTCTTATTTAAGAAGAATAATCACATTGGGGGATTGTTTTGTTGAAGTGTTCCAAGAGATGCAGCAGAGATAGAGAGCTTGCTCTTCTACTCTGCAGATCTAGGCAGCACCTTTCAGGCCTCTGTATTTTTTAATAAAATGAAATTAGTAGCTGTAGGGTTCTGATGAGTGTTGTTCCTGCAGGTTACTTTCCATGTGCTTATTTTAATTTTTTTTTTTTTTTTAATTCTAGGATTTTAAGCCTTTACCATGTCCTAATTCCCACACGTTTAGCTCTGTGCTTCTGTCAGAGTTTGCTGTATCCACAACAGACCAAGTTGGAAAAAACCTCCAAGATTATTGACTGAACACCACCACATCAATGGCACTAAGCACCATGTCCGGTGGTATTTTGCTCCACCACCTGTCTGAACAGCATATTCGAATGCTTGACCACAGTGAGGAAATCAAAAACACCCGTAATTTGCTTCGTCACATTGTGAAAATGTTATGATTTATCAATAATGATACTTCAGCTACAAAATACGGTTCAATTCTCTTCCCACAGCCTAACAATATCCCAAGCAGGAAAGCTGAGTATAGGTTCAACTTTAATTTACAGAGAAAAGAAATTACATTAAGACATATGGCACGCATCATAGATGCCAAATTAGATGGGGTTCAGCTAGTAAGAATTTTTTTACGGGTCTGTGAATAATTAAAACTGATTTAATTTTTTTTCCCTTCATATAAAAAACAAATCTTTCACTCATAGGGCTGAAATGGTCCTCAAACAAGTATCTTAAATACTTCTGTCCTTTTTCATAGACACATATATAACCCAGTCCTAAAGACTATCAGGGATGTTAACTGGATGACCTGTCCAGGCAATATAGAGATTTGAATGATGGCAAAGATTTTCCTAATCTTTACTAAATCTTCTTTTCTGTAATATGAGTCCATTCATTCCTGTTTTATCCAAAACAGATCTGGTGATTAGATTATTTCTTCAGCAGGCATGTGTCTATTTGAAAACAGGCCCCATCTCGGCTCAGACTTTTCCTTTTCAGGATCAGACCAGTGAGTTGAGTCTTTCTCCTGGTTCAAATCTTCCAGGCTTCCCATCAGCACCACTATTCTCCTTTGGGTTGCTTATAATGTAGTGCTCAGAATTAAACAGGATGTTGCAAGGGAGTGAAGCAGAAGGATTACTGCTTCACATACCTCCTTTATACACCTCTATAATTTACCTTTTCTTGCGCAACATTGACATAATTCAGCCAGAGGCTTGTTTCGACCTAAGGTTTGTTTCTGCAAGAGCTGGGCATGGCCAGATACTTCCAACCCGCTGCATTTGCCTCTGGCTGTGTGTGCTCCAAGGTAGTCATTCCTATAGCAACCAGACCTGTCCCCTCATTAAAATAATTTAATGAAAACCACATTCCTGTGGTTTATTTATGTGAAACCTATTGAGAGTTTCACTGCGCTTATGATATAGAGCATCTACTCCATCTCCTCCTAGCCACAGGCCTGCGTTTTTAGGCTGAAATTATACTGGTTTGACTCATTCTCTGTAAATTTTTATTGACTGCTATTAATTGCTTTGATTTATTTTATGTGCTCACCAAAGCTTTTTGATTATTTATTCCAGCTTTTTCTTTTCCAGGATCAAGTTTTCATCTAATGGTTCAAATGCATCTGTGTCAATATTTTGGTTCGGATCAAGGGTGCATTTCTGAACTGAGTCTACAGCTACCTAAACTGTTGCTGTGTGACACTACTTGCCAGAGCAGACAGAGGGGATAGTCCCCAGGCTCTTCCTTTCTCCCTGTTTTTAACACAGGGAGCATTTTATGCTTTCTGGTCTCAGTAACTCTGCCTGGTTCAGAGGGTACATTAGCTGCCTGCTCCAGTATCCAAGGATGAAACTTAGCTCTGAGCACATATTGCTCACCTAAATACATTCTAACTCCTTTCTCTGTGTTTGTACTGGAGGGACTGTGTGGATCACAGCACTCAGGGGGATAAGAACATCTGCTAGTCTAACAATAAAGAAGTGCAGAACAGGACAAAGAATATAATGTTTTCCACATCTATGGAACATGTACCCTGGTTAGGGAATCATGAAAGTGGCCTGTAGGCACAGTTTCCCAGTGTGGAGGAAGGGGTTCAGCTCCTCTATCACCACCACCTGGTGCAGTACTCAATCTCACATCCCATGGTGTGGACAAGGCTTTGGAACTGCACAGGTTCCCTTCCCCTCACTAATACCCCCATTCTGTCATTCCTGACAGTCCCTGAACAAGAAGAGCCAAACTGGGTCATTTCAAGGAAATGCTGGTATAGAAGTAAAATTAGTGGGAATAAATTCTATTTAAAAATATGTTCCATGCTGTATGACTCCATTGGGAATAGTAAAATCTGTGAGTTTCCTTTCTGGCCACCACTCTGCTATAAACTACGAGATTATTGTTTCTCTGAAGAAATAAGTCCATTCATTCGTGTCCATGTGTAAGAGCCAATGGACAAACCCAGAGGTGTTCAGTAGGTGTGTGCTGACGTGTAAATGCTCAGAGGCTGTAACCTAATACCAGGGAGCACATCATGGAACTTAGCTGATGAATTAGGGAAATTTTCTGCAGTGTGGAGCTGCTACTGACATGTGTAAGGCACAGCTGGATGAGAAACCTCTCAGTAGTGATGGCTGGCGTCTGCTTTTACACCAACACCCTCTGAACTGCCTGGCATAAGATCCACCCTGCCCTTCCAAATTGCTAGTCTTGAGATCCACTCTGCCCTTTCTGACATTCACACTTTGTACTGTGAAAAGACGGGAAAAGCATGTCACAGTGGTTCTCTGAAGCTTACACTGGAGCCTTGTGTAGTATGGGTCAAAGCCAAATGCATTAAAAACCAATGGCAAAACTGCTGCTGGCCCAATTGGGTCTGGGATTTAAGTTTGTGTGCATGGAGTCCAATTTATGCTGCATAAGTGCAGGTGGACCCAGCTGTAGGGTTCTGTCTTTTCCTAGGACATACCTAATAAAATGAATACTATGGAAACAATAAGAAAGGGTCAATGGAAGCATGTAGTAGGAACTTCTGGGATACACGTTTTGGGTGACCTGGATATGCTCTTTCTAGACCTCTCTGCAGCAACAGAAAATTAAGAATTCCAAATCTTCCTTGGTGAACCATGGATAGCTCCTGTGAAATCCCTGCAGTTATGCTTAAGCCAAATCAGTGTAAAAGAAATGGGGAATGGGCCTGGTTAATCTATCAAATGACCCATTCCTGTTGTTGGAAACTTTGTGCAGGTCTTGGACTAATATAGCCTGTCCATACACGTTTATAAAAAAGGCCAAGGAAGTGTTCAATGATGTGACATTTCTTAAAAGCAGGCAGGAAGGAATATGATTGCTCAGAGTTTACACTTGACCTACATTTCTTTCTGCAGAAATGGAGGAGAGGAAACTACTTTGCTGCAGCATATTGAAATGCACTGTGTTTAATTCAGTGCCTATTGGATGGACTGTGTTCCTTTTGGCAATCTCATGGATATAGAAGAAATCAGAACTGAAATATGAACATTTAAGAGTAATTTCAAACAGCTGAAGTATTATTACTATTACTATTAATTACTATTACTATTACTATTACCAAGACCATTGCACTATTTGACAAACAGTGTTGACATTACCTGTCTGAATCCAAACACTCTGGTAAATCAGTCAATGTTGCAGACATTTGCACTTACACACACATAATTTTTGATACCATGACTTATATTCATCCTGCATAAATCCAGGTGTCCAAATGAGCAATGAGTTTCAAGCCTAAATACCTCCACTTCTGTGTACAGTCAAAATTTATAGTTCAAATCTCCTTCAGAAAGTTACTTGAGGAGAATACTTGGAAGCAACTTTGGATTGCCCTCAGAGAAGGGACACCAACACCTTTCCCCAGCTGGAAAATGAGTTTTAATAGTGCTAGGTATCCCCAAATACTCAGCTTTTTCAGTTTATCCTAATTACATGGACATGGTTAAGCTTTTAGCCAGATCTGCAAGCAGAAAAAGTTTTTCCTCAAATTCAAGCTTGCAGATATCTTTGTTACCTTGACTGGTTTTTAAAAAAATTATTTAGCATTGTGACTTAATCTTGATCCTCTCTAAAACCTTCAAAAATTCCATCCTACTTAAAGGTCTTAGTACAGGAATGATGTTTTCTTTCTGTAGTTTGTGGCTTTTCACTCTTTTTAATCCAACTTGTGTATATCTTCTTACAGTATTGGGGAATTTCATGGTTCAGCATTTTGTAGATGTTTTTTCTTTTTTCACTGTCTTTTTTTTTTTTTTAAGTAACTCTCTATCACATGCATGAACAAATGATTTTTTTTCTAGCCTATTGTTCTTATAGCTTCCCTCCATCAACCAGCTTATGAGATTCTAAATCAACCCCAAAATATTCTCATTAGAATTTTCTTAACAGCTTGTAAAGCATAAGACCAAAAATCCTGCCTGCTTTTCCTTCTTCTAATGAAAATGTGAAGAACTATTGAGGGAAATGGTGCTCTCCAAGTAGACACTAAGAGAAGAACTGGTATTTATTGTCACACAAGTAAAATATTTCTGCAGGAAAAAATCTTTGTCATGTCAATGGCTTGTTTAGGACAAGTTTCAAGCATGAGTTACGTAATGGTGTATTCAGGCCAGCTGTAAGAAATGCTAAGGGTGAAGACTTCAAGGGACATAGAAATGTAAAAAAAGGAAAATTCAATATAATAAAATCTTAGATCTTCGAGAAAGAGAACTTTTTACCTATATATAAAATCTCTGTGCAAATTGATGTTATGGGCTAACATTCCCTCAAATATTTTACTTACTCACTGTCCCATATCCCAGCTGCAAGCCCATGTGTGTCTCCCCAGCAAGGATCACTTGTGTGCAACACTGGTAGCAAAGGACACTGCCTGTCAGCTGTTCATCATTTCTCTGGAGCTATTCTTGATTGACAACTATTGGGTTTTTGAAGGATCTTTGATAACTTCTAGGAGTTATCAAAGTTTGTTACAGGGCAGTCTGTTTTATTGGGTTCTTGCTTATTTCAGCCTCCATAAACCTTTGGAAAGTTGCTGATTTTGCCCATTTTTACTTCTCTGTTTGAAATTTGTATCGGTTTTTCCAACAGGTCAATGGGAGAACAAAAGGCTGTGGTCTTCCTGCCATCCTGTTGAGAGGAAGCTGGAACATCTTCTGTGAAGTCACTTTGCCCTGTGGGCTTCAGTGCAGACCTTTTGGGCTTGCCCTAAGTATCACATGACTCAATTTTAGTGCTAAGAGCAATGTTCTGGGAACAGTATCAAGGGAGTGGTGTTCTTCATTTCCAGTACAGGCTATTCTTTTACCTCTTGTTCTGCAGTCTCATCTGCTGCTTTCACGTGCATGTGTTTCCATTCATCCTATGTTCATAACACTTTTAATACATTTCTTGTGACAAATCTCTGCCACTTCAGCAGCCGGCTCACTCATTTTATCTATGCACTGGGTCATTAAACTGGCTGAGTGCATAAACATCCTCAATCTGCTGCCCACAATATATGTCAAAACTATTTATGAAATACGTTTATTTTACACATTAACAAATTCTTTCACTCCAAGCACAGGAATGTGCATATAGTGCCTCCTTTTTGCCTGACACTGAACATCCCTGGCTGCTGCTAATAGTTTTGGTCTGCCAAGTTCAAGGCTTTTGGTGTTGCCTTTCAGCAGGAGAGAGATCCACAATTTGAAATTGTGGCCTAATCACAACAGAGCTTTATTTGTGCCTAGTCTAAATCAATTTATACCTCTGTCTGTCTAAAGCAGTAGGTTTAATTATAGATTCCCACAGCTCATAGTCTGCCTTCTGAAACTGCTGCTGTAGCACAGCCTGGTATAACCTCAAGTAACTTGGAATTAGCAACCCAAAGGAATGTTCACATATCATTTTGGCAGCTGGAGGGACCAGGACCACCTAGTGCCATTATTATAGCTGTATTTGGTGCACAGCAGTAAGTAATAATCAACTGAGAGAATCACCATCAGAGGTGCAACAAATTATTCTTCTTACCCTAACAGTGATGTCGAAATGTGTCCATAGAGAACACAGCAAAATCACTATTTTTACTTCAGACAGATTTCCAGACAGTTATTTAGGATTGTTGCACAAAGAATAGCTTCTACTCTTGCCATTGTGCTATGACTGCTTGCAGTTTCTAATTGCTATACATTTTGCTTCTTTTATGGCTATGTTGATTCAGAATTCCTATTCTTACAGGTCTAGAACAGTGGTAGTTTTCCTTTAAGTGAGAGGAATCGTTTGTACACACAGGTTACTCCTCTTCCTTTCAAAGTAAACACCCTCCCTGTGTCTAGGCCTCAAGCTGGATGGGAAACAAATAAGTGCAGAGTTGTTGTTTGTCCCAGTTCTTGTTTGCAGTGCCATGGATGGCTGTGACCCACAGAGCAGGCCTGGGATGGAGTCACATGCGCAGGCCCAGCCTAAATTTGCAGGGTCAGATAAATAATCTTCTTAATAATTTCTCTACAAGCACGTGAATTGCAGAAGGCTGTACAAAAGATCAGGCAAAAATCAGGGTCTCCTGATCCCACCTTTTTAATTCATGCTGTTGGGAAATTCCCATTCCCCATGGCCTGCGCAATGGGCGGTAGAGCCGAGAGTTCCCGTAGCTGTCGTGCCCCATGGGCCTGGCTGTCTGCTCAGATATTTTGTGTCACATTTCCTTAGGGTCACTTGCCTCAACGCAGCTGCTGAGAGCATTGCAGAGCTCAGGTCTGCACGTACGATCTTCCCGTGTCACTACCATGGAAAGTTTTGGAAGATGGTTCTCACAGTCCAACTCAAAGTGAGCAGATGCTCATTTTGGACTACCCAGACACCACATTTCACTTGTAATTGCTGCTGGGAAAGCAAATGATTGAATATGTATTCTGTGAGAAATTCTGATTTTTCATTAAATCAACCCTACCCAAAGGTTGTACTGTGCTGATTGTGGAGTAAATAATTGGTTCGATATATTAATGAAGACACAGAACATTCAAAATATCTGTACTAAAAAGTGATTTGTTTTGTTGGCTTTGGTTTTAAGCAGTTTCAGTCATGCAATTTGATTGATTTAACTCTGATTTGTGGTGATCACCTTTGACCATGAATTTTTGACTGAAGTGCCTCCTGAGGGGAAACAGGGGGCAGAGGTGACTATTCGGGGCAAGAGGTGACTAAAACGACATTGGGTAACCCATGTACCCTGGATGTTTTCCTTCCTAAGTCTTGCAAAAAAGTAGGACATAGAAAGCTCTGCTTTTTAGAGACAGATGTTATCTAGTAATTTTATCATCTTCCATGTTATGATACCCTTATCCTTGCCTTTGCAAGTTTTTTGTCATTTTTCAAAATAAAACCAGTCCAGGAGATTTCGGTAATGGGGGACTCAAATCTCAATCTGTCCTACTCTGAAACTTCAAATCATACTCTAAACCACAATCAGACATCTGCCTTGTCTCTAAGGAAGGGAATGTTTCCTGGGAAACAGTAACTATTGACAGTACAGCACTGGAAAAAACCTGTACTCTGAATGGTGCCAATTAGATCTCTTGCCTGTTAGAGTGTTGGAAATACATTTAATCTCCTTTAGCCCTCACCAACTGTGAAAACTACCTAAAATGTATATATTTGAAATGGAAATATTTTTCTTAGGCTGGCTTAGTTGTACTGAGGCAGAAAATGCAGATAGCTTCAAGGGGAGCTGTTCTGGAGCCAGCGCTCCTCGTGCCACTGACCATACCCACACTGACCATACCCAGACTGACCACACGCATGCAATTTCAATTATTTTTGTCTCCTAGTTAATTTACAGGTTAATTTTCCTCCTGTCTGTGTTCCCATTTCCCCATATCAAGTATTCCATGAGCTCCAACCAATAATTTTCTATCTTTATTAACGTGTTTCTAAGATCTCAGAGGGAATGACACCCATTGGTCTTTTAGTAGGAATTTTTAGTAGGGAGGAAGAACTTCCTCCTGTATCAATCTTCCCACAGCTCCTTGAGTAGATGGAACGTGCCTGGATACTGGTGCACCTTGTTCAGGTATCAATGTTGAATGCTACAAACTGAGGGTGAGAAGGAGGTTGTTTCAAAATTGTAGTGGCACTTTTACTAGTGATACCTGATGTCAAAACACAGAACATTTTGATAAGAGAGCCATTCTACCCTTGTAAATTTTCTTGGTGAAAGCTGAAATGTGTATTTGCAGGAGAGAAAGATTTCTAAACAATAATTTTGTTTTCTACTCTTCAAAACATGTCCAAAAATTGTGGTTAATTTTCTATTGTAAGATAGCATTTCACCTTGTTTTATTTATCAGGTTCCCATTGTATTGGGTTCCCCAGACATAATAAAATGTTTTAATACTTTGAGTAATGGCATCCCTCCATATATTCCCCATCTTCTATTACTTCAATTAATGTCTCTCTTTTTAGCTCTGGAAGTTTCCTTTGGGATTTAAGAATATGCATCTCCTCTCGGCATCAGTAGGAACACTATTAGCACTGCTTCTTAAGAAGTTAAAATTTTCAAAATATGAGGCCTAGGATTTTGCATTTTGAAAATGCTGAAACAATGTCACAGGAAAGAGAAAGATAAATTTTGCACATGTAAGACTTTTCACAATGTTATCCTAATTCTCATCTCAACAAATACGAGGTTCTATGGACCCCAAAACTGTCAGAAAAATATGATATTCCAACTTCTCCCTCTTTTATTTCCTCCCTCTTTTAGAAGCAAAACACAGAGGAAGAAGTTGGAATATCATATTTTTCTGACAGTTTTGCTTCTAAAAGAGGGAGGAAATAAAAGAGGGAGAAAAAGATAGAAATGAGAAAAAAGACTGTATTTTTATAAATAAAAAGTAAATACATTACAGAAATACTTTGCTTTTTTATTTTTTTTTTTATGAGTAAGACAGAATGGCAAAAGCTTTCCAAAATAAAATTCCAACCAGTTCTGCTAGTTGTGGTTTTCCTATCCGCTAGCATTTAACCAGTTTAATTAAACACCAGCTACCTGGGCTGAGTGGTGATTTAGCCAAATATCCAGTTCAGATTTAGCCAAATATAGTTCAGATTAAGCCACCTACAAAGGGTCTGCTCAATGAAGGTAAGAAGGGTGTGCAGCTGTATTTTCCCTGAAAGACAAAAAAAATTCCCAGAGACATCATCTTATTGTCTCTCCTTTCTCTTCCCCTCATTTTTTCTCACAGTTTCTTTCTCAGTTCTGTGGAACAACATGAATCACAATAGCATTAGCTACTTTTTTCCAACATAGTATTGCCATAGCAACAGATAAAGTAAGCTTGTTGTGGGGTTTTTTTTTAGTCTAAATACAGGAGTGCACACACACAACAGCTGCATGGGGCACCTTACATTGTATGAAATGAGTACTGGACATGTGAACTTGTACTTCCATCTAAGATTTTCTGAAGAGGGGAATGGGAGTTTGACCTCCTGAAGATATTAAATCTGTTCAGGCACAAGATGTCACATGGATATGATTCTTACCACTAGTGGGTGTTGCCTTATGGTTCAAATTTAAACCAAATCATATTCAACTGCTTTCAGACATCCCTCAGCCCCATCTCACAATCAGTTGCTGCAAGTAGGCTCACAGAATCTGTCTCATTGTGGATAAAATCCTGTAATTTGAAGCAGCTGCTGGATGGTGATGCACTACAGATCAGATTTGGGTGTGTGTTGTACAGATGGCGTTCATTTTTAATTGCAGCTGGAGTGACAATGCTTAACACATTACACACAGCAGTGCACATAGACCAGCGGGGTCTTCCTGAGATAACTGGGAGGAGGGATGGATTGCTTCATCAAAATAGCTGAGTGCAGCCCATATACATACCAATTCACAAAGTGAAAATTTGGCTAGGGTGGTTCTGGTCATAGTATTTTGATGGTGTCAGATAGCCTTAGTGTGCCAGCTTTTCATATGCAAAATTGCAAAAGAACCCATTGGGCCATTTGAAATGAGATGGTGCTGCTCTTGACTGCTACAGGGGCAAGATGTAAAGCAGAGAGTGAGCAATGATGGAAGTCTGTTTCGATCCCTTTTGCATTTCTCAGACCTTTTGCTTTATTACAGCAAATTCGGCATAAATTTCCTTGAAGTCACATTAATAAATCTTGTGGTGTCTGCCAAGAGTCTGCCTGGAAGTCCTGTGCACTTCAGGGAGGTGTTTTGTTACTACTGTTCCACAGGAACTGCTGTTTTCACCACAAAGGCTGTTTAATTTTCTATAATTTCTGTACCATATGGTTTTGCTTTTGTCTTGGACCTGGACCAATTGTGTCATAACAATTTCTCCCATTTTTTCTTTACTTATATGAACCCTTTAACCACTCTGTCTGATTGGTGTCACAGACTTGTGATGAAATATTACAGAAGTACCTGAGATGTACCCTACCCAAGAGCTTCAGAAAGTGTTTTGGGAGTGTCTGTGGGTGCAGCATTCCTTGGGACATGATGTATCTGCAGTATGCTGACAAGTAGATAATTTAGGAAGTTTTAATTTGCTTTCAAATTTGATTTCTGTTAAGACATTGCCTTTCACTGGTAGACCACTGACATCTCCTACTGTAAAGAAGTAGAGTTATTTTAAGTTAATCTTGATATTTTGAATAATTTTTACTAAAGTGAGATTTAATAAAGTTCTTGTGCTATAAAATGGACCTTAGATTTACATTACCATTTTCTGGTTTCCAGCAAGGGTAGGAGGTGACATCAGGTAGAAAAGAACAATTAAAGATCTGAGATCCAGGACATCAGTATTTTGTGCTAAATACAGGGGTAGCAAATAACACAAAGAGCAGGGTAGAATGCAGTAGTCCTCAACTACTGCACTTAATCTGCAGTATCTGAATTACCTGGATGATATATCATTAATTGAAATACAACATAAAATGTGATCACACTGGTTTTAAGTCTGTTTGGGGTTTGTCCTTTTTATGGAAATGAATTTGAACAGAAGTTGCTCTCTGTTCCCAGAAGTCTGCACATGGATTTGTTAAGAAGTTCCCAGCTCACAGATATGCAGCTTCAGAGACTGGAGTAGGAGGATTTAGATAAAAGGCAGATGTAGGGCCCTTTATGGTTGAATGTTGCTCTGGAAGCAAGGCACTGCACTACGTATCTTGACTGCAAAAAAAGATATGGATTTTCTTAAGGATTAAATACATGCTCTTATGGTAGTGGATTTTTAAAGAATGTATTCTGTATGTAACAAGTAACAGAAGAAAAAGTAAACTATATTTTGTATGCAACAGATGTCAGATTTCAGGGTTAGTATAAGCAAATGAATTTCATCTTTTCCTATCAAAGAGATTTCTAACAGTTTTGATGGTTTGGTTTTCCTTATGCTATGCATTTTTCCCAGCACAGAACGTGGCAGGGCTCAAGTAGGAAAACTTGTGGAATTACCATCAGAGATGGAAAGGGATGTGGGAGACATTCTTTGTGGGTTCTGCCAGGTATAGTAAAAATGGAGGGGATGGCTTCTACAAGACACTTGTCATGATTATTGCCCTTTTAAAGTATTCTCTTGCTGTACACAGTAAGGCAGGCACATGCAAAAAGTGTATCAGGCTGAAAATTTATTTCCATACCTCAAAGAAGAAGAAAAGAAAGAAGATACAGGTAAAGTTTTCTAAACATTAACCATATAGACATTGTCATTCTCCATGGGGTGACATAGTCATATCCAGGGGGGAACTAGTTCTATATCTCATTTAGGGTGAAAAGAAGAATCATCTGAAAATGTATTTTTCTCTTCAAATGTTATATAGGGAGTCTACTAGCAGGCAGAGACATAAGCAGTCAAGCATCTGCCATTTAATCCTGTGTGAGGAGGGTTTTGTATTTAGTATCTAACAACCCTTTCAGGCATTCACTCTGAAATTAAACACCTAAAATTTTTATTCCTAGTCAGGAATAAAAGCCAGCATTTGTAAATGGGACTGTAGATGCCTTGTTGAGTTGAATGGGAGAAAAGGAACCTGATCCCGCACACATTAGTTATGTTTTGGTTGCAGAGGGTTTAAAATCTATCTGGTGGGTTGGCTGGGTTAGAAATAAGGAAGATTTTCTGGGCAACATGAAAGAATGGTCTGAATTGTCCAGTGTCAGCCAAGAGGACCCAAATTCAATATTTTGAGCACAGAGTAGGGAGTCCCCATTCCTGGAGGTATTCAAGGAGTAACTGGATGTGACATTCAGTGATCTGGGCTTGGTGACAAGGTGGGGATTGGTCACAGGTTGGATTTGATGACCTTGAAGATATTTTCCAACCTTAATGATTCTGTGATTCTTTAAAAACAAAAAGAATCCCCTTTTTTCCCAGTTCCTCACACAGGACGAACAGACACATGTAAAATCCACAATATCATTGTAATTTATAGTTCAAGTGGGTCTATGAGTTTGGTAGAATTTAAATTATAGTACAAAGGGTTTACTTTATTATATTTATGTTGCAACTCCTCTACATGCAGAAGATGTGGAGATCTTGCATTTTTCTTGACAGCCTTGAAAAGCTCTCCAATATTAAAGGAATAGCTCTCCAATTTTGTGGACTTTTTGAAGGAAAAAAAAAAGGATGTAATGCAAACCACATGAGTTTGATTGCCCATGTGGCTATTTTTTTTTTTTTTTTAATAATGAAACAACCTTTGTCAAACAGATAAACCTGGAGATCTGAAAATTTGTATTGTGGGCATGATCTAACTTTTGCCAAGATCAAAAGCCTCCAAGGCAAATGGTAGCATTGCCTTTGGTGACTGACACCACCATGGGACCGTTGTCTCTGTAAGATCAGAAGGTTTGAAAATCCCTGTTCAAGGCCTGTGGCTTTCTACACCTTTTATAGAGATGAACTCTGAGGTCTGGGATTTTCTCATCCTTCTCCATATAGAGTTCTTCGCTTCTTAGATTGCTCTGTTGAAATTTTGCTGTATATATTTTCCACAACACTTTTCCCCATAGAAACCAGGCATGATAACTTTTTTTAAAAGCTATGGAAAATATTTCAAATAATACTAAGCTTCTACTGCTTCCCCCCTCCAAGCTTAATAGCAATAAATATTTTAAACAGACAGAGAAGTTATCCAAAGACCAGGTTGCATTTCTATTACATTAAAAAAATTAAAATAATAGATTAAGTCTTTGCTTCTTCATCACAATTTTTTTGGTAGATCCATCAATATTTCTTTAGATAAAACAAGGAATGTGTAATTAAAATAAATATAGCAAACTTTTCTTTTTTTTAAAGTAGGGTTGTACGTAAAATTAATCTTGAAAGCTGTGTCAGTCTGATCTTTTTATATGGTGGCACGAGTTCTGACCCAGCACTGTGGAGATTCTGTCACTGTGACAAATTTAGAAGCAAAATAAAGACTTGATAATCCATAACTTATATAATTGACTCTGAGTATTTTTTTTATTGCTCTGTTAGCATCAAGCCCCAGTATAGATTATGTAATTTGATTTAAAATCAGTCAAGGAATTATCCCGTTTGGCACAATGAGAGGTTTTCTCCAAAACAGCTACTTTAGTGTCAACCTGCACAAGTGGATGAAATTATGGTGATTTCAGCTTTTCACCTAAAAAATGGAAAAGACAATGCCTGCAGGCAGCTCCCTGAGTTTGGCTCATAAAAGGGAACTCGTTATGGTCCAGTGCTTTGATTGGTAGTGTTGGGCTGCCATAGACGCTGTGGAGGGAGACCCATGGATTGGCTCACAATATGGGAAATGGCAGAAAGCTGCTGGCACCTGAAACCACAACAGCTTGTAGTGTGAACAGTGTCCAGGGTGCATCCACCCTTCCTTTCCTGGTTAGTGAGTTAAATAAACCATGACAATTCAGGTGGAGAGTGCTCAGCCAGGACCTGTGGCAATTAATCCACACTGCAGCATCTGTCGGGTCATTTTCCTCACATCAGCGAGTTCTAATTTATGAAAACCTTTTCCCACACACGCTATTCCTCCACCATTTTGGTTCCTCAGGGCTCAGCTGGTCAAGCTGATGGAAGCCCACCAGGGTGTGGAAATCAGTGCCAGCCGGGCTGTGGATTTCACAGAACAGAGGAGCCAAAACTAAGCGGTTTTATTAAGATCCGCTTAGAATTTTTTACATTCTGCCTCTCCCTCCCAAAGCCATCAGGTGAAGCAGCTGCTGCCTTTAACCTGCCCGTCCGCCATGGTCATGCACTCCCCTCGCTCCGGGGCCGCGGGGCCACCAGCCCGTGGAACGATCCCCCGCCGCCGGTGAGTGCCCCGGGGAGCGGCAGGGGCGGGCGCCCGAGGGGTGGCGCATCCTTCCCCGCATCCCTCCCGGCATCCTTTTCCGCATCCCTCCCCCCATCCCTCCCCGCATCCTTCCCTGTATCCTTTTCCGCATCCCTTCCCGCATCCCTCCCCGCATCCTTCTCCACATCCCCCTCCAGCATCCCTCCCCGTATCTCTCCTACATCCCTCCCTGCATCTCTCCCTTCATTCTTCCTTGTCCCCCCTCCCGCATTGCTTTCCGCATCCGCTGCCAGGGCGGCAGTCCCGGTGCTGGCGGTGCCAGCCTGGCGGTGCCAGTCCTGGTTCGGTCCTGCACCGCTGGCGCCAAAGCAGCTCCAGCCTGGGGATATGTCGGTCCCGGAGCTCGTCTTCTGGAGGCTGACTGGGAAAAGTGGTGACGTGCTGGACGTGGGAGTACCTGAGGATTGGCCTGTGCTTGTTTCTATTCATTCCCTGAAACATTTTGAATTCCTGTAATGCCCATTTTTTCCCCCCTCCTTCCCCCCTCCCTCCCCTGGCAAATCGAAAAGCCTAGATGCAAAATGCCAGATCAGGGCTGAGTGTTTTGACATTTGAGAGCTTTTCATTTTTCTTAAGCTTTTAAAAACACATTTCAAAACACTTTAGCTTGTCATGTAGAGAAATGAAAGTGCCCCATTTAGAATCAGCAAAATTAAACATGCTGGCTGATTCCATGTTAATTTTGCCTTATTATTTTCCTTTCTGTTTAAATGATTTTGTAGAAAAAATTGACTAACAATGAACTAAATGTTCATGTTTTGGTGAAGAAAATTGTGACCATAAATGTTTCACACTTCTGTCAGAAATTAAGTGCATTTTCAAAAATATCACAGGACAGTGCTATTTCAGATGATTAGATGGGTTAAAGATTTTTTTTAATCTTCTTTAACAACCACAGATATATAGGACTCAGAAACTTTCAACCCACAATCTTTTTCTAAGCATTTAATATATGAAAAGGGGAGAAATAAAAGGAAAAAAAGAAGTAAACACAAGTCAAAGATTTCACATGCTTGGAGGACAGTTGAGGTCTGTCTCAGTTGCTCAGTGTAAAGCTGTGTTGGTGTTTCAAATCAATGGCAGCTAACAAAGGTGCTAATTAGCTCTGAGGTTTCTGATTTCATATTCCTACAACAGTCAGGTTTGAAACAGAGGAAGAGGAGCAGTCTGGGTTTTCCAAGGTTCTGATAAATCCTGCAGTGTTTGGCCTCAGCCATCCAAGTCCATTCTCAGCTCAGCATTCACTGTAACCCCATTTACAGGAATATGGAAACATCTTTGACCTCAATCCATTGGAAATTATTTGCTCTCTAATGATATAGATGCAATCCATGGATTCTGCAAGGTCTAAGCAAAATTCTGTCCCAAAGGCCTCCAGCTCTAGTACCGAATGACTGAACAGAAATTGATCTGGATGATTCCTGTGTGTCCCTTGCAGCTCTGGCTATTCTGTGATTCCAGCAGCTGTACTCAAAACCACCCTGCACTGATGCATGCCCTGTGCTGCACCACAAATCCCAGATCTTTGCAATTTATGGCCTCAAGTTGTAGGGATCAAGTGAAACTATCACGATGGAAAAACCCAAATCTTGGTTATCTTTTTTTGATGCTGCTGTGAGAAAATGAGCAAACAAACCAACAGACTACATGTGGGCTCTCTTGGGACTTCTTTATCTCTAAGTAAACATATACAATGGATTTTGCAACTAAAGAGTGTTATCCCACATAAATAATGGCTATTGTATTGAAAATTATATTCCTGGTATGAGCATCAAATAAGTTTGGAATTTTATTTCAAGTTTTAAAAAAGCCGTTTCAAAAGAAGCAGACCTATGTGATCAAAAAGCAAGATTTGGTCTATATTTTAAGCAAAAAAGCTGGAGGGATTTAGCTAAGTAAGTAAAGTAAAATATCTGAGTAGACTTTTCTGCTTAATGGTAGAAGACATGCAAAATTATTAAGTTTTCAAATTCAAATTACCCAAGATTAATTCCAAAGAAATCAAAAACTTAATTTCCACAATTCTGCCAAAAGTTAGGCTACCTTGTCTTAATCAATTACTTCAGAATAGCCATCTGCTAATAGTCCGTGTGCTGCAATGCAGCCTCTTGGAATCTTACTGCTCCAGAGAGGGAAAATTGAAAATAAAAGCAAGCAGAAAAAATCCCAGGGGACCATAGCTTCAGGAGGCAAAAAATTGGTGCTTTTTGCTTGCCTGTCTCTTCCCAGTTTCCTGCCCTCTTCAGCGTATGAGAAAGGCAAGAAGAGTTTGTGCACTTTGGAAACTCGATAGGAGGCAGCAGCTGATCTTCCCATCACCAGCCTAAAAATAATCCACTCCAGGGCTTGGAGCAGCTTCACTAAGTGGAGGAAAATCCTGCCATCGGGATGATATTGATCACATAGCACAACCGAGTGACACTTTGGGTTGGTATTTTGGGGTTGTGTTTACAAAGGTAAGCTGCAGAGTTTGATCTAACATTCAGCAACCAAACGGGGCATGCGATGACCCTCCCCCCATTATCTTCCACTAACCACCTCCTCCTCCTCCTTCCCTTTATATCTGTGGGACAGGGCTGCTCGTCGTTCTTTCCTGGGATTACAACTCCAATCTCTTTTTCCTTTTCCATTCGCAGGCATTCTCAGCCTTTACCGTCCCCTCCTGCTGATGTTTTCTTTGCTGCTGTTCACAGGGTTATGTTTCTTTTTTTAAACTGTCCTGTCTTGGCAATGTGAAGTCGAAGGTTTTACAGCAGACAGCGTAGCACGCTGGTGTTGGGGATTGCGTTGTGTGGAGAAGCTTTCCAAATAAGAAAGAAAGAAAAAAAAAAAAAGCGATTCATTTAGATGTGTGAGACCACTGCAGATGTTTGTGTGAAATGCTTTGCAGTGCCAATAGCCTGTTTAGCACCACTGCCGTTATGATTTTCCCTGTGTTTGGAGCCTGATCCAGAAGGCTCCCGAAGTCAATGAGATTCTTTGCATTGACTTCAGCACCGTTTGGATCAGGCTGTGGCACACGGCAGTTAGCGCTGCGAATGCTGACAAGCACCAGAGGTAATTAATCATCCTGAGGCCCAGGGGAGCTGGGATAGTGCTTAGCAAGGAAGAGGGGTCAGTGGAGCATAGGTGGTCACAGCTTAAATAAGGAATAAAAAGAATATTGTGTTTTGTATCGGGTAATTTTTGATTAAGTAGATTTTAAAGGGGCAGGGCTTTCTGCCGTTGCCTCTTTGCAAGACTATAGATCACATAGGTTGGGTTAGAGTGCTTGTAGAAAGGTAAGAAGAGCAAACTAGAAGGGTTAAACCAAGAAAGGAAAAATATTCAGAGCACCAACCTAAAATCTGTGGAAAACCTCAGTTAGGCCTTCCATTGTGTGCATTCAAAACTTTAAACTAATCATTTGTCCTTAGTTAAAATTTACTATGGGAAATTCCAGAAGGAAAGACAAATTCTTGCTTTTGTGATTTATTCAGCAAATAAGAACTAAGTGCTTTTGTAAAACTTTGTACTTTCTCCGCCCTGGACCTATATGCATACACATATGTATACACATACATGTTTATATGTATATAAGGGCATATAATGCACATTATATGTGAGACCAAAATGAAATTTGATCTGAACTGAGACACAAGTATGCTCTGTAAACAGATATATTTTAATTAGGAAGTGCAACTATAAATTTATATATATTTTTTTAATACGGACAACAGAACTACTGCAATAAATGTTTTTCAAAATATTCTTATTCCCCCAATCAAGCTCCACCTGAGGAGTGTACTTGTATTCTTTTTTTTGTAATCATAAGTACCTTGCAGAGCATGACGATCAGAGTGATAATTCAGGTAAGATGAAACTCTTGAATATGAAGATTTTTAAGTCCACTTTAAAGGACCATTAAGGTAGTTAAAATGTCTTTAATTAGAATTCTTATAGTTTTGTACTTGGTGAGGATGTTCTCATAATTTTAATGGAAATTTAGATTATTTACCATTTTCCCATTGTCTTCTTCAGAATTGCTTATGGAAAATATATCTCATGAACTGGTTTAGTGCCCTGAGAATCCCCATTTTTGCTTGTTAAAATGAGATTTGTGAGTGTTTAGGTTCAATGTTTTGTCATTTCTATGTTTACGACTTTGACCTATTTTCTTTCTTCCCAAAACTTCTCTCCTTTTCACAGTGAATATTTGTTCACGAGTCACTTTTGTGCTGTTTTCTGTTTATTCTCTTATGACTATATCTATCCACCTTAGCCTAAAACCAGGAAATCTCAACTTGCCAGTAATGGGGATCTTAGCATAAAAATTTAAATGCTTAAAGGACATGAGGGTTTTTTTTTAGCTATTTCATTGAAGGGTAAACTGCTGTTCAGATAGTTCACATCCTCATTAAAGTAAACCAACAGGGAATCAGATTCCCAAATGATGTAAAGGAGAGCTGAAACTTGCCTTCCACTGGTACCAACATGGACCTATCCTCCTGATAGTTCTTTCCATTTCCCTCCTTTCTAAAGTTTGGCTGGTGGCTTTAGCTCATACTAACTATTCAGATCAGGCCATTCCCAAAGGGAGAAGGAAAAACCACCTCTGAGAAGCTATGATGAGTTGTAGAGTTCCTAAAGTCAGAAGTTAAAGTGAATAATTTGACAGTAACTTAGAAGGACAAAGGCCTTCCAGCATACAAGTGTTAAACAGAAAATTACCTGGCACTCCTGCTGGGTTGCTGAATGTAGCTGGTGTCCTCAGACGGCACATGCTTGTTATCAGATGATCTTTGTCCCATTACTACATTTCCATGTCTGAAATGATAGATTAAACCTAGCGTGCTTGGCAACATTTTTATAAAGTATAACATTCCTGCTATAATTAGTAGTGAAGCAAATACATTGTGATGTATCCATGTTGGTGTGATCACCCCTGCTGTATTCAACAGCAAGTGAAACTTTCTCTGGGAAAGCCACTTTTTGTAATGACTATGAAAACATTGTATTTTAAATGAATTTATGAGCACCTCACCAGTTATTCTGAAAGGCTGCTATTTCTTGATGAGAAGTAGTGGTTACTAGCTGCAGATGACCAAAAAATTTAAAAATAACTTTCTTTCCCTTCATCTGTTTTCTCCAGAATATTCACGTTTAGGTTACACAGTTTCTTTTCTCAATGTGGCAGTGAGACAGCTCCCATTTTATTCAGGAATTGCTGTTTGCCAGTCAAAGCCATCTTCCTATAGAGAACCTTTCAGCTCTAAAGATTCCAACCCGAACATGAGCTTAGAGAAAAGGTCAATCCATATGAGAAGAGGCCTTTGCTTTCCAGTGCCTCTCCCTTCCTTTGGGATCAAACAAAGTTTTGCTAAGAGATTGGTGGACATTTCTCCACTGTTATGTCCTTCAGACAGTCCTGCATGAGCCAACTTTGGAATTGAAATAGGACAACTGCGGCTCTGATGTCGAGCTTGATGTGAGCAGGGCTCCTTATCTTAGGAGCAGCACCACAGTGATTAGGACTTTAATTGTGAGACTGAACTATGTCTGTATGGCTCTCTGCTGGACTTTGAGCCCACAGCAAGGCAGGTAGACTGCTGAGGATGATAAACCCACCTGGCTTTGCTGCTTAATTCCCCTCTGTACCCTTCCAGGCAATGCTGCTTCCAGTGTTCCCAAGGAAGGGTCCTGGCAGGTATAGGAGGGCAGCTGCTGCTGTGAAATGCAACTCTCTGAGGCTTTAATCTCTTCCATCCCTGTTGCAACAGAAGTCTCTTCAAATTTCTCCTCCTGTGGCTCTGCAGCCTAGTTTTACCTCTTTGGTCTCTCCCCATATACTTACTGTGGCCTAAAAAGTCTGTCTCTTCATCTTTGGGAAGGAGAAAATCACCTGTAGCTCCAGGGGGGTAAACTTGAATTAGCTCTGTATTCTGATTTGCTTCAGTCTAATTCAAAGGCCTTCAGCTTTACAGATTTTGCTGCTCTGTGTGATCAGCATTCTGGTTTTGGTTTTTTTTTTGTTTTGTTTTGTTTTGTTTTGGTGTTTTGTTGTTTTTTTTTGTGGGAAAAACAGAATCTAAGTTTTCAGTGTATTTAGTTATGTAGAGAGAAACAAACAGCACTTCCTCACATGGGCCAGATACATCTATTTCCCTCTCAACAGACGTAGTTCTTACTGAAGCCTAGCATTTACTTACTACAAGAGTAAAAGCCAAGGGAAGAGTAGTTAAATTTTTATTCAGGGAACCAAATGTGATCAGTGGTCAGTCATAGAAGTGTTCCATCTTCTTTTTCAGCTGCAGTTCTTGATGAGTTACAGCAGTAAGCACAACTGCAATTCTTCAACTCTTCATGTTTTGGCTTTGTTTTTTGTTGTGGATTTTTTTCCCATTTGTTGTTCTTCCTCTTTATATTTTCATTTCATTACATGATCTTATGTACAGAAAGGAGGGAATGGTGCTTTTTTGCTCTTTCACTGGGTAACTGCAATCAAGATCTTCAAATTGTCCTAATTTCCGGGCTCAGTTTTTTGAGTGAAAGCTTTCAAAAGTAGGACTTATTAAAAGTCAGTGAAGCTGAATAATTCTTAGAATTATTAAAGATCTCTTTAGCCTTAGCTCCCGCTACTGAAATACTGTTTGAAAATGCAGCTTAGAATCTCTAATTAGTGTGAATCTTTTGAACATGCTACTTAAACTGTTTGCAGCCCTAAAAATGTGCCCTTCTGTAGCTACACTGAACTTTCCAAGCATGGGATCTGTGTGAAATTTTGCCTTTATATTATCAAATTTTTATTTGAAAAAGATTGCAGGCTGCACTGTTTTCTTGGATGAGCTATTGCATCTGAAAATTTGTCATGGTCCAACTCCTATTGTTTTTAGTGGAACTGCAAAAATATTGTTGAAAAATGCCCTGTACTGTCTAGAGAAATCAAAGATTTTTTTCTTCTGCCTTAGGGGCTTTTCTTTCTGTCCTTCTTTGGAGAGGAACACAGCTTGTTAAACTTTGAGGCTAATGAAAATGAGCTCCTGGAGGCATGCCCTGATGCAGCAGAAAGTAATGGCTAATTTCAGCTTCAAACCAAAGGGCATTGACTGTAAATGCAAAGCATCCTCCCTTTGGTATCAGTAAAACTTCATCGAGTGTATTCCCCTTATCTAGGAAATTTGAGCTGAGAGGTAGGAGCTACATTTCATGCTTCATTCCAGGGGGTGATGGGTCTGTGCATCTCTCCACCTCCAGTCTCCTCTGTATCGAAGTTTTCAAAAAAAACAGAGAAAGCTCCAGCAGTTTGAGTCACAAAACTGTGGAGGGTGTGTTGGATCTGCCTTCTGAACCAGAAATGGGTGGAAAGGGAATGATGGAATGGTTTCTGTCACCCCACAAGGCACACCGGAGATGGCATTATTTCTCAGACCTCTAAGGCAGCACAGGCTGTTTTCATACACCATTCTTGGAGATCCAGAGAACTGCCAGCAGCAGCAGGTGTTATGAAATTTGGGATATGCCAACAAATGCAAAACATGAGTCCTCCACTTCCAACAACATCTCATTCCCAGCACAGTGGAGATGGAAAAATGGGTGGAAGAAAGGAAGGAAGGGAGGAAGGGAGGAAGGAAGGATCACTGGACGATTAATGCTTCTCCTCTATTCCCTCTCAGTGCCAAACTATACTGGAATGAGTGTCCTGAGCTGGGTGCTGCTAAACAGGGAAGTTGTACATTTTATGATTTGGCATTTTATGAGGCCAAAGCTGCATTGGGTCAGCATAGCATCACAACAATGATCAGAATATTTTGATAGATTTTAAACCTGTGGAAGTTTAATGAACATGGTCATTAGATAAAGTGAGTAATGATGAAGCTTTCTGATCAAAAATCTTAGGAATTTAGTGTCAATTACCCTATCTTGTTTTACTTGCCATGTAATATTTTTTATTTTCTGGGGATTTTTGCAAACTAACCAACCTAGGTTTGATTTTCTCTCTTTTTAAGAGAAGACAATTAAATTCCACTTCTCTTTTTTTGAAATGAACAGTAGTATTGTGAATAGATTGTCCTTGCCTTCTATTGAAAAATATCACCGGTATGATGGGCACTGTCTCTAGATATCAGTATTAACTAATAGGATCAGGTTTTTTTTCTCAGCCCTGGCAGTGTGGGAATGACAATTGGTTTTAAAAGTGTTATTGGATATACTTCATCACAAAACCAGGCACAGCACAGATTCTTATGAAGATTCAAATGTGATTCTTCAAAGATACATCTTTCTTGAGAGCTTTTAGGGAGTATTGTTTGAGGTATGATAGGAAACGTCTGCCAACTGTTGGTGAATTCTAGTAAGCAGATGACACTCTCCCTGCAGTTAATAATCCTTCACTTGAACATTTGCTGCCTCTATCCTATTTCCCTTCCAGAAAAATGGGAAAAAAACAACAGTTTCCTTAGCTTCTCTTGGATGTGGTTTTCATCCTTTCTCCCAGATTGACTTTTGACTAGAAGCCAAAAGCTACACAGCGAGTCAATGATTCAGTGATCATCTGAACCCAGGATTCTCCTGCCTTTCAGTACCACTCCAACCACTAGACCACAATAGCATCTTATGCTGCCTCAGAAAAGAGTCATCTTTGTGGGAAAGGGAGGAAAATTCCCAGCAGAACTCCCTTGGACTTCTGACCTTCGATAAAAATGAGGAAACAGCACTTCTGATTTTCAAGAGATTACCATTATCGTTATGTTTCCCTTAAAGAAGACATGTCAAGCTTTCACAAATTAAACCCAAACAACCTCTGTGTAGTCTTTTTTTTTTTTAAGTTCCTTATTTGTTTTGCTATAACTCCTTGATATATTCAGACAGAGCTCATATTAACAGAATGTGGGGTTTCTTTGTTACTAGCCTTATGCATTTAGGAATGTATTTTGGTATAAAAATAGAATGACAGAATGATAGTGGTCATATCACTCTATTCATTATAGAGAATGGGCCAAACTCTCCATCAAATTGTGTTACAGCACATGGACTGTTAGCAGATGGTGGCTTCTGAAGTTTGAGTCGGTTGACCCTCAGCTTTTGCCTCACAGTGAGTACGTGAATGCAAGTTACACTTAACTTCTGGCAAATCTCAGCCGTAAACTGCTCATACATTTGGGAAAGGGAGTGCATTTATCACACTCTTTTCAAAGAAACTCCTCTTCACTGATGTGTTTTGATATCGGTTATGCTTTTCAGATCCAAAAAGAATCTGTATTTTTGTGAAGATCTGCATGCTTATTCTGTCTCTAAGGGATTACTGGTGTAGTTTATCCTTACCTTGTTATGATTACTGTGTTTAAACAACTTACAGAAGTAATCTGAACTATTTGAGGCTTTTTCTCCCCATTCAACTGACTTTTTTTGTTGTTTTTAAACTGCATTCATGTATTTTCTGAATCCCTATCTTGTTCTGATTCTGCAAAACACATTAATGCCAGCATTGTTGCATCAGGTGCTTTGCTGAATTAAATATATTCCTTCTATTTTAACATTAAATATTTGAGAAAATAAAAAGGTGTGGGTGAATGAGTTTCCACAACTTATTCTACAGCACTATGTTGCTCTGTGTAAGTCTCAGGCAAAGAAATGAGCAAGGAAAGACTTAGTTTACAGCCCTGTTTCATCTTCTTGTAAAGAAGAATGAAAAAATAATTATGCACAGGTTGATATGAGGCAGAACCTGGCCATAACTCTGTGTCACTCTATGGCCCATGCTCTGCAAGCTCAAACACAGGAGCTTATCTTGGTGTACAAAGATAATCTCACAAGAAATCGTGGAAGTCAGAGGCTGCTGGGATGAGTCTAAGTGTGTGTGTGTAAGAGTTTTCAGGATCGAGCATAAATGCTGATTTACTGCATTTAGGCAATCTTCAGTACTACCTACTTTGGTTAAGAGTTCATAATTTATCTGTAATGTCTCTTGTTCTTTGTGACAATGGAGAAATACAAAATATCAGTGAGTGTGAAGCTGCCAGATCACAAATACCGAAGGTTAAGAGCTTGCACAGGGAATGCAGTGCAACAAGTTGTCAGAGATCCTGCACAGACAATGTTGGCTCACCAAAGGAACAGCAACACACAAGTGTCAACTTATGTCCATTTGGGTTTTGTTATGAGAAATGGAAATACTTATTATTCAGATCTTCCACTTTCTTTCTTTATATTCTCACAGAGCTTTTTGCAGCATAGTGTTTGTGCCTATAATGAACACTAGAAGTTATAGCATAATGTATTTTAAAATAGCACTTAAATAATGAATGCAGCTAAATATAAACAATATTTTCAAAATATAAAGAATACTAATGTCATATAAACACAGCCTTCTAATGTGCTTGTATTTGACATAGCCCAAAATAATTTTCAAAATACAACTGTGTTATTCTCTCTGGGTTGTTCAGTGTGCTCCTTCCCTGTCTCTTTTTTATATTTATTTTGTCTTTAGCCAAAGGGAATGATAGCATTCTTAGAAGTCAACAATTGCCTCTTTTCTGTAGTATCCAGACCCTCTGGAAGAGATGAGACTCGCATTTTGTGGTAATGACAATGCCTCAGCCTACAACATCAGTGCTGGTGTCCTCAGGAATGTCTGCTTTGTGGATGCCCTCAACTTGGTCCCTCATGTCTTCCTGCTCTTTATCACCTTCCCAATTTTGTTCATTGGTGAGTTATTCCATGGAGCTCTGCCATCCCACAAACACCCGAGCATGTATTTATACTCAGTCATGTTTATGTGAGCTTGGTGAAACCATTGGATACTTTGTATTCATGAATTCTGAAAAAGAAGAGGTAGAATGGCTTCACCCAGAGAACGTGAGGCCAACCTGCTGAAACGTGGAAATTTTAGATATAAATCTGAACTAATCAGGATTAAAGATGGATGAGAACCAGAGAGATCAGATCCAAATGCTATGGAATTTCTCTATGTGCAAGTTCTCTTCACATTTGAAATTGGCAACTTGCAACTTTTGTTATTAGATATTAGAAGACTTAGGGCAATGGGTCTGAATTTCCTTGAAGTTACATGAATTACAAAGATTATCCAAAATGTTTACCATGGATCTAAAACTAGGACAAGTGTAGAAAATATTTTTAAAAGAATAATTGCTTCTTTTGCCAACATCTGTGAACAAAAGTAGAGCAATAGAGATAATTTCCCCCCCCCCCCCAGGAATAAATAATAAGAAATTATAAATCCCTCTTGATGAATTAATGACAGTGAAAGGGCTCTAACTCACATTGTTTTGTAAAAAACCCCATCTAAGCTAGTACTTTAATGATTTTTTTTTCTATAGTTGTCTTTTTATCCCAGTTAATTTGCAATGGTGAAATAAATACAATTTAATATTTTCCCAGAGAGGTCAAACAGTGGTGTTGTAACTGATCATAGGAGATTAAGAGACTTGAATAACCATCAAAAGTGTTAATGAACACAAATATTCTTCTGACAACTGCATGAGAAATGGCCCTGTCACTTCTTCCATGTTACCTTCCTGGTGTTACATATGTATGTAGTATTAATTTCTTCCACGAGGAATATTTGAATTTGGGACTGTATTTGAACTTGAGATTTAAGGGCATTCACAACACGACTCCATAGTGCTTGACAGCAGGAACCTGTGGGCTAAAACACTCTGGACCTAACTGTGACATGATCCAGTGACTTAAAAATAATTAAATAATTAGGCAAGAGAATAAGAAACATGTTCTAACAAATTAATAACTAAAGACTAGAAAGAAACCCCAGGGTTATAGAAATTCTCTCCCACAATGCTGGATTTTTACCTCAGTGCTGGCTCTTCCTTTGAGATGAGATGCAAGTCATCCTTGAAGGACATGGATTTGTGCAGAAGTGTTTGATGGAAGCACAATGCAAGGTCTGAGAGGAGAGATAATATTTTAGAGCATGCTAACATCAAGCACTGCTTCAATTTTTTTAGTGGTATTAGCCAATTAATTTTGAAATAGTATTGCAGCCACTGAAAAGTCCCTCTAATTCATAACAATGTTTAAAAAAATAGTTTAAATTGTATGTTATTTATGTAAGTGTGTAATTCATTGTTTTCTGTTTTTTATGCTAATTATCAGGATGCATAGCTGTTGAACAGAGCATTAAAAGCCAACTGGAGTCCACGGTACAGACTGACTCCAAACCAGAAATTTGGTGATAAACTGTTTGGGCAGATGAAAGTATGAGCAAAGAAAAAATGAAAAGCAGCTTGGGAGAGACAAAGAGAGGAGCAAATCCAAAGAAAACCACATTAGATTAGGAAAGTCTCAGAGAACTAGAGAAAATGCTTGAGATATGCTTCGCTGTATGGAAAAGAGAAAAATTTGTTCCTGCAGTATTTTGCATATTAAACAAGGATGAAATTGTGAAATCCTGACAGTTTCCAAGAATGAATAAACTTAGGTTCTGGTATGTGTTCCTGGATCACCTGATGAGCCTCTGAGCACAATGGAAAGCTTTATCCTTGTGTACTAAAAGCAAAGCCTGTCTTTTAAACCTAGTTTATTTTGTTTTCTTTTGTTTGGTTTCTCTACTTCCCCAAAGTGTGCAGTTCTTGGGATTCTCTACAGGCTTTGGGAGGCCTGTCAGGAAATCCCAGGAGTTGCCTCACAGTTAGAGGGACTTTTGGGCTTATTGTGCAGGACAGCCCTCAATCTGTGTGGGGAGAGACAGTGGCCAAGGCTCACCACCAGGAGAAGCCAACCTGTAGCCAGGCCTCAGCTCCCCCAGCCCTGCCACCTTCCTCAGATCCTCTGCTCTACTCTTTGCTACGTTGCTGGCCTCAGAGAGGAATCTTGCCTTTAAGGGACAGGTGATGACATGCAAATAAGCTTCAAGTTTCATTTTTTGATTAATTTGAGTCCTAGTGCTGGTTTGGGAGCTCTGAAGGGCCAGGAATGCAGAGGCCTGGGAGACTGAGCTCTGCCTGAGGGAGAGAAGCTGTGAAATCACTGTTCAACCTCCCCTGAGACTATGCCCCCAACCTGGCCTGAAAAAGAGCTAATAAATGTTACTTGTTTCAAGTAAATGCGTCTCTTTGAGGCCTCATTCGAGGATGCAACTTTTCAATCAGTTGGAAATTTTTCCCACTCTTGTCTGTGATTATGAAAGACTTGAGGACGCTGTCACTTCAGATCTGTCAATCCCTGTTGTCTGAAGGTGCTGCTTTGGATTTTGTTGTTGTTGTTTTATTAATGTTTTTCTTGGTCAGGTACAACTTCTCTTTGATTGTAATTTGGGAAAAGTGTTGTCTCCTTGTCTTCAGGGTTTGATTTAAATTATGGGGCAACTGAGGCACTCCTGTTGCTCCATAATTATTTCATTATTTATTTATATATTTATTTATTATTATTTTTTTATTATCTTTTTAATAATAAAAAACCCCCCCCCCCCCCCCCCCCCCTCCCCCGTCTTGGCAGAGGGTTCTATTGATTGCATATAGGTGTGTCCCAGAAAACTGATAACCAGATCAGTCACTGACTGGCTGTGAGATAACCTTCCTCTTTCCTTGCTATCATTTCCCAGGCTGGGGAAGCCAGAGCTCCAAAGTGCAGATTCACCACAATACCTGGCTGCACTTCCCTGGGCACAACTTGCGGTGGATCCTGACGTTCACCCTGCTGTTCGTGCACGTGTGTGAAATAGCAGAGGGAATCGTTTCCGACACGTAAGTGGCAGAGTTTGGAGGGTAACCACACTAATTGCATTTTTTAATGAATGGTGTTAATTAATCTGATGGGCTGGCTAGTAAGGCATAAGGAGGGTTTCCCCCAAAAGTTCATTGAATCCTTTTATGGAATGTCCGGGTTTTAATGGGATGAAGGTGAAGCTGTTGTTCTTAGCATTTGTTCCTCTCTCAAGCTAAAATGGTAAGCAAATATTGACCAAAGTTAAAGAACACTCATGAGGACAAAAATCTTTTTGTCTCTAGGAAAGTCATGTTTGCTCACTTAAATAAGTTAGCAGAACACCTATGGTTTCACACAGTGGTGAAAAAAAAAGGCATCAAATTCACAAATTGATACCATATTTATTTTCAGACAAATGAAATCTCGCCACTTGCATCTCTTTTTACCGGCTATAATGGGATTTGTGGCTGCTACTGTATCCATAGTCTATTATCATAATATTGAAACATCTAACTTTCCGAAGTTATTGTTGGGTAAGTCTAAGTTTGGTATTTATGTACTCTTAAAAATCCCAGTGTTTTAGCCCAAGTCATCTTGTGTAGGTTGAGGAGGATGGTGGAATGTATATTAAAACAGAGTGGAGTAACTCTCTGCTCTTGCAACTGGTAGTATTACAGGAGTTACTGCACCTTTCATAAGGTACACACTGAAAACTACTTTTAAAATTATCACAAAAGGGAAAGCCTTCCATGCCTGTTCCATTTCTATCATGAGCTTTTAGGTATTTTTTAACAGTGCTGGTAATTTTGAGGAAAAACTTGTCTGCATTCAAAAGGACTCTTTCAAAAGGCCACTTTGAAAAGTGAACTGACCACAGCACAAATGCTGCTCTTTCTCAAAATCTTTTGCAGCTGATCCTGAGATTATCTCATCTGCTCTCTCAGTGAGGAGACTAGTCATGGCAGAATAATGTTCCATACAAGTATATTGTCCAAACTGCTTGTAACTCAACCACCTAAATGAGACCCTGACAGATGCCATCAAGGATGCAGGATAACACTAAATTCCATTACCTCTTTTTCAAAATGAGAACATTTCCATAATCTCACTTGGGATGCCCCCTGCTTTTTCTAAAAGGCAATATGACATTTATTAAGTTATGTGCCTTTCCCTTCAATTTAAGAACAAAGTTCCCCTTCACATTAAGTCCCCTCCAGTGGACTTGCATAACTGTGTGAAGATCTGCCATTGTGAATCTATTTGAAGCATTGTGGCCCAGGAAAGAAAACAGTGGCTAGTGTCATAGAGGATCACTCTGCCTGCATTGCACCAAGCCATGGAAGCTAAAATGGTGCAGTTATATTTATTTATTAATTTATTTTTAAATTATGCAACTGTTTTACAGCTCTATTCCTTTACTGGATAATGGCCTTTGTCACCAAAACCATCAAGCTTGTCAGATACTGCCAGGACGGGGTGCCTTTTTCTCAACTGCGTTTCTGCATCACTGGAATCATGGTCATCCTCTATGGGCTGCTGATGGCTGTGGAGATCAATGTCATCCGAGTCAGGGTAGGTGGCTTCTTCCTCAGGATCTGAAAAATATCAGTGCTGTCATGGGGGTGAAGATGGGTCCTCAGTCCCAGGAATTCTGGCTTGTGTCAAGTTAAGGCCCAAGTTTAGCTTAGCCATAAAAGTTTGGTTAATTCTGTGGAAATCAGGGGGGATTTAAATCTCTTTAAAATGTATGTCCTTGATGTATCCCCCTGGCTTGGTGTGTGTGTGTGCCTGTGTGCATCTAGCCATACAAAGTGCACACATATTTGTGTAGATAAGATGCATACTTGTGCACGTGAGGAGGGTGTAGGTGTATAGATGCAATCTATAAAATTTGTGCTGTTAGTGCTGATGAACTAGTGTAGTGAATCTGTAAGTTAGCATGTGCTCTTACCCATGATAATTTAAAATAAAATTATTTCCCAAGAATTCATTTTGAGTTTTTCAGCTCAAGATAGGTGGTACTGACAGGGTTCAGAACAGTATCCACATCCCATGTTGCTCAATTGTTAGTCAGTTGTCTCTCAAAATGGAAATGCTCTATTTACATGCAAATTTAAATTCGACATATAATTCCCTTTAAAAGCAAATTTCAGACTGTAGTTGTCTTGCACATAGTTTTTACTAAAAAATTACTATGAATAAGAAAATTCTTGAGTCCATGTTTGTCTATTTTCTCCTCTCCAGAGGTATGTGTTTTTCATGAACCCTCAGAAAGTTAAACCTCCAGAGGATCTGCAGGATCTTGGAGTGAGGTTCCTGCAGCCCTTTGTCAATTTGCTCTCAAAGGCAACCTATTGGTGGATGAACACACTCATTATTTCTGCTCACAAGAAACCTGTGGACCTGAAGGCCATTGGGAAGCTCCCAATTGCAATGAGAGCACTGACGAATTATGTCTGCCTCAAAGAAGCTTATGAGGAACAAAAGGTAACCACAGATGTCCATGTCACTGTTTGCCCTTAGAAATCCAAAGTGTCACTTTGAATTTCTTCAACTTTCATGAAATCCTTGTTTTAGGAATTTTTTACTTCGGACTCTTTGTTCCAAGGTGAAACATTGGCGTAGGAAGTTCCAATCTGATAGTTACTGTTTGGTTTTAAGTGAATTTATAGCAGGAGAAAGTTGCCAAACCAAGTGCAACTGGAAACGAAAACCACACCAGGCTGATTACTTGCTAGATTTTAAAAGTGAAAGACTTGTTTAAATCTTAGCTACTTATGAAACTGGAAGACATTCTGTCCATAGTTTCAGCTGGAAACACTAATCTTCACCTTTTTTTTTCCTCCAGACAGAGAAATAGCCAAAACCACATATCAAGAATAGCCAAAACACTGGTGTCTTAGCAGTGATAGTCACCAATCCCAAATACAGCAGCATACAGGCTGCTATGAAGAAAATTAACTCCATCCCAGACAGACCCAGTAGAGAAAGCATGGCTGGGAAAACTCACTGGGTAGGGCAGGATTTTTCCAGAGAAACTTCTGGATGTATTTAGGCAGCTCTTTGCTCTCAGCAGCTAATGGAGCTGCAGGCTCCTTTCTGTGCCTTCTGAGATGAAACAATTATCAGTACAGTTGTTTATGTTTTCATAGATACAGGTTGCTTCTCTTTCCCTCTGCTGTTGAGGATTACAGAGACCAGAGATCAAGATCCTTCTGCTTTAGGCAGAAAGCTACTCAGTCTTTGTAACTGAGTTTTTCACAGCAGCCTGGGAGAGGTGCATCTGTTAGAATAGCTCCTTAAGGTGCCTAAACCCTACTTAGAGAGGCTAAAGAAGGAGATGGACCTACATGGTCCAAGGAGCTGGGTCTGTACCACTCTTGATGACAGGCACAACAGCTGAGTGCCAGCATTTGTCTGTAGATCATTCACATCTGCAGGCACTGTCTGTGCCTGCACAAAAATGCAGTTCAGATGCCAAAAGGCAAGTTAAATGTGCATTTCTCATGTGCATGAGAACAAACTTTCAGTGTGTAGCTTCCCTCAGTGTGTGTCATGCACATGTAAACAGTTGCATAAGTGTTATTTATGCAATTACACTCACCTACATTTCTGATGCTGCCTTACATCAGATATTTTGTGTTCTGTAGTTGTCTAAAGTAATGAGATTACCACAGCCTCTAGCACATTTGTGCTACTGTTCAAAAACAGGCTGTAACCCTGAAATAAACTGGTATTTTGTAGATAAAATTAAAGTAAACCAATGGCTAAAACAAATCCAAGGAGCCAGGCAGTGGAACTCACTGCAGTTCGTTCCTCTGCAGAAATACATTGGCTTGTGCCTGGCTGGGCCAGAAAACAGCTGGATAATTAGGAAAAATCTTCAGATTGGAGTGTGGTCTGCAGTCTGGAGGAGGTGATATGCCTCTGCCTCTGCTGCCCAGTGTGTATTTAACACTTATCTCCTGCAACTGGTGAGGGGAGCCCCACAGCCTTCTCTGGATTAAGTAGAGTTACCCCTGCTTGTGCCTGCACATAGCTGATCTCAGCTGTGATCTCTGGCCCTGCAGAGAGAAAACTGTTCCTTCCCAAACTCTTCTCACACCTTGGTGAAAGGTGCTGAACATGACCATTAATATTCTATATTGTAAAATGGCTTTGAGATAGCTCACATGACTTTGTCTTGCTACCTTTTCTGCATGCTATGAAAATAGAAATAATTGGACTAATTCTCACATACTTCCATTTACACCCCCACAAAAAAAAAAAAAAGTGATCCTGTTTCTGTTGTTGCTTGGCTTTTGTTTCAGTTTCTATAGAAACAGTCTAGATGTTCCACACCACATATCACTGCATCATACATCACATATGCAAAAATAGGTTTAGCACATTGATATTACATTTGGTTTACCCCACCAACCTAAATGCTCTACAGTTTGTCCTGAAGGTCAATAGAAAGCTTTTTTTCCCGGCTTTTACTAGAAAAATCAATTTTCTAATGTCCAAGACCATTAGTTTCCTATGCTTGCTGTTCATGTGCCAGTATGGATCTTACCTGCTAGGGCAAAAAAAAAAAAAAGACAAATGAAATTGTGTTAACTATAAATCACAGGGACAGGGCACTACCCTTCAGCACCAGACTTACATTGCCAGTCTAGTACTATGGAAACAAACAGATTTCCCCATTTCCTGAGGCAAACCTTACAGGTGACTTCATTTATCAGCAAGAGCTGTCTCACTGTCCTTTATTCTCACTGCTGAGTGCTCGAGTTAGAGAAAATTAAAGGAAATTGAAAGGAAGTTGACAAAGACAAGGAAAACCTAATCAAGAGGCACAGCTGAGAACAGCAGCGCAGACTGGTTAACTAACACAACAACATTCTATGCAGCTCATAACACTCAAGGATTATCCTGGAAAATAAATTATGATTAGAAAAAAGTCCTCCCCTCTTCCATTAGCTGCTTCAGCTAATATGAAGTCAGGATTAAAAAAAAAAAAAAAGGAGAAAAAACCACAGTGTTTTAGATAATTTAGATAATTTAATTTAGATAATTTAATTAGTATTTTTTCCAATGAAAAGGAAACAGATTTCATGTATTTATTACCAATGTGTGAATTGTAGTAACAGCGAAAATGGCTACTAAATTGTTAGAGAAATAAGGATTTACCTTTGCCATTTACTAAATTTGCCATTAAATGAATGCCCAGAATAATATAACAATTTTTTTCCCCCAAAGATGGCTTCAGTTTACCCAATAAATTAGCTTAGCTCCTCTCAAACTGTTAAAGATATTAATCATTTATTTGAGGAGCGTGATTAACCCTTTTAGGGCACTCATGCTCAAAACCCATTAGGCTACAAATTCAGAGCTACACGAGGCTCTTGTGCTTTTTCCCTCCTCAGAGGAGGCAGTTTCATTCTCACACCTTTCTGAAATGGTAGATCTAATTTGACCCCATGGTGCTTATTTCTTCTTCCTGAGCTCCTTGGCATTGGCCTGGCCCAGTCTCTGGCAACCACCTGGTTCATCTGCACATTTTTGGCACCATGCATATAATCCATCTCACTGTGGAAATGGCATAAAAGGGAAAAACTGAGGCAAGAGGGGGAAAAAAAAGATGTGAGGCAGATAGGCAGGTTGCAAACACATTTGCTTTTAATTTGGTGATCTTGCTGGAGCAGGGGGTGATTGTTGCTTGGCTGTGCTTAAAATGTCTCTGTGAATGCTCAAGAGGGCTTGGCTTGGCTTGCAGCTTGCAGGCATCTGTGCTCTTTGAGAAATGACAGATGCTTGTTTAAAGTGTCAAAAGCTGCTGCCTGAAGTGCAAGGCAGCAGTCTGCAGAGCACGGCTCTGGTCAGTAAAACTCTTCCTTTGTTAAATTGAAAGGACCTCAGAGATATCAGACCTCCTCTGATTTCACAAAGACGTATCTGCTGGTTGATATTTTAGCCAAGAGCTGTGATACTGTGTAAATTCACAGATCTGAGGGCTAGAAAGGACTTTGGTTGATTTAATCTTACCTCCCATGCTGGTCTGCAGCTTTCATATTTTGAGCATGGTTATCATTCATTGGTTGAAGTGTGTAATCCTGGAAGGCATCCAAGAGTTAGGAAAAAGTCCAGATAAATTAAATTAGACTACATTCTTGTATTAATGCATTTTTCCTGCAATTAGAAGCCTTTACTGGATCAAGTGATTTCACTGCTTCTGTGAAATTTGGATTGTCTTTGTGAGCAAAGGACTGAAAGGTCAGACCTTTCCTGGTGCACAGATGTGACAAGGGAAAATGGCTGCCTTCCAAGATGATAATCTATGCTTGCATGCCTGTGTTCACAGGTTGAGTGGTAGGATATAGAGGTGAGAAACCACAGGTACCAAAAGGAGGCAGAATTGGAATTTGCTGTGAAGAATGTCTGAAATCTGTCGATAATTAAAACACGTTTGCTTCCTCACTTGGTCCAAAACACCTTTCAGGAGCCATTTGGGCATCTAGACAGGAAAGCTGCCATACCAAGCCTGGGAGGCTTCTGTTAATGCTTGGGTACCTGTTTCTGTTTTCCAGAAAAAGGTGGAGGACCATCCCAACCGGAGTCCCTCCATTTGGTTGGCCATGTACAGCGCTTTTGGACGACCAATCCTGCTCAGCAGCACCTTCCGCTACCTGGCCGACCTGCTGGGCTTTGCTGGGCCACTCTGCATTTCTGGCATTGTCCAGGGCTTCCAGAACACAACCAATAACACAAATGCCACAGAAAAGGTAACCTGACATCGTGGATTGAAAGGCCCTGGTAGAAGTTTTAGAGTCACATCAGGTATTTAAAACAGCTGGATGCATGCTTTGATAGGTCTGTGCTCATCACTGCATTATTTAATGGTTTCTCTCAAGCAAATTGAATATTTCTGTTGTGAGAGACAGTCAACTTATAAACCTGAGCAGTGGAAGCCTCGAGTAGGAATCGAACACAGGTCGTGGAGACTTTCCCCCCAGCTCCCTAGCTATCTGTCTTGATGGAGTCATCCCAACAGTTCTGGGAAGAAAGAATGACTTTTCTGCTCCTCTTCAACTGTGCCTGTTTGTTTCAGGCAGGAGACACACTGGTGGTGTCTCAGCGATGCATCCAGCCTGGGAATTTTGCTGAATTTCTGCCCATTTGTCAGTTTATGTTTCACTGACAGTTTTGAGCTCTCTGAAATCTGTTTTTTAACTGGGAAGCTAAGAGTGGCTGTTTGTGGCTGATTGTATTGATTGCTGCTGTGATGAAATGTTTTGGCACATGTGAGCAGTTGAAAAATATCCACTTTACTCAATGGTGCTCTTGATAATGGAGATGCACAAGAGATGCCAGATCAGTGCTCATTTTAAGTTTCACTGAGACTGAACTTTCAGAGATCACCTCTAAATGCTGAGCAAGCCTCTTATACAGGACATTTTCTATCACAAGAAAAAGAATTTATTAGTAACTAATGAAAAGATACAGGTAAAATTATTTTACTGACAGCAGAGAAGAAATGACAAAGATATTTTCCTGCATTTGTCTTCTGATAGAGAAACATTTCCATACAGTTTCTGGATGAGCAGATAGGTATGTAATAAAATAGCATTTTCCTCTCCAGATAAACTATTTTACTATCATCACTACCCAAATATCTTTTTTGTGGCTGCTCACTCCTGACATTCATTTTCTTGACTGATGATCTCAATTTGGCTCAATTTTGGCACTGAAGGAGAGTTTAATTGTACAGCTTATCAAATAAAGTTTTTTATCATCCTTGAACCTGCACATGCTGGATTTGAGCCACAGAGTTACGAGGCAAAGTGCATGTTTTGCCTTCAAAAATGTTGCATGGGGAACAAACAAGGTGTTTAATCTTGAAAATTATTTCTGGATCTCAGATTTAAGAATCTGTACCTTGTCTGCTTCCTTTATAGTTTGTACTCTTCAGTATAGTGGCTTCAGTTGTGACCTTTTAAAGTTTTAATGAGCATTAGCTAAAGGGAAGATTGGAATCATTTGAGATCTTGAAACCACTTGGCTTGGTGACAGTCACTGTTTCTCTTGGATACATTTCAGAATACATTTGCCTTTAATTTATGGATTTTGATAAATTTCCTCTTGGTTGTTCTTGCTAGTAAACATTACTCCTTTAAATTCTCTATAGTTCTAATTAATGTAAATACATTTAATTTTATGCTTATTCTGCCTTAATTCCTGAGAACTCTATATACATTGAAAAAGGTATCTACAAATATTATTTTCTTCATGATATCCCCACTATGAAAACAAGGTGAAGTTAGATACAGCAGAACATTAAGAGAAGAGTTTTCAAATATATTTATCTGACCAACCATGCGCTTAAGCAATCCTGTTTTCAAGGCATCTTGGGCAGATGGCTTTCTTTCCTATATTGTTCAAACCTTTCATCTCAGAATCAGGCTGGATGTTTCAGTAGAACAAGCTTTTTCCTTCCTTTTTTTTTTTTTTCTTTCTTTTTTTTTCCCCTGTCAGAATTCCAGTACATCCTGCTTCCAGCTGGATCGGAAATACCAAAGGAACAGTCCTCCTTGGAGTATTTTGGTACATTTGTTTCCTTTTCTGCCTAAAACAGAGCAGAACAGTGAACACAAAAACTAGAAAATTAAAACAAAGGGCTTTAAACAAGATTTTTTTTCTCTTCCATGTTGAGGCATTTAAATCTCATTTTGTGGGGAATACAAAATCTCATTTTGTGGGGCATGTATGGTCTTATGTTATTCAGAATTTATGGGTATCATAGACTATATTTCTGGAAGGAACTGTTTCCATGCAAATGCCACATAAATTACTAATCCTGTAAAATAAAAAATATTTTCTTGCAGCTTTTCAGCGGTGCAGGTGGAATGAGTTTTATTTTCTACTGAGTAGCATTTCTATCCTACAAATCCCCAGAATTTGATGGAGAAACTAAAGACAAGGCAGACATGGTGATCTTATTGTTCCTTTCCTGTTAAAACTAATAATTTTAGAACTGCTAAAAGATCTCAATCCTCAGTCTTTGGAACAGGAGCAGAGTTTTTAATTTGTATCCAAATGATTTTGGTACAGAGGTCAGTGAGAAAATTTTCCCATACTACAATCAGTATGTTTCTTTCTAACACAATTCTTGCTTTCGCTTGTTTCCAGCTTCTCAGGAATATACAATCCCTCCTATGGCACTTGCGAATTTTTTTTCTTTCTTTTCAGGTGAAGGATCCATCAAACTCCTACCTTTCATCAGAGGAATTCCTCAGGAATGTTTATGTCTTGGCAGTCCTTCTCTTTCTGGCCCTTATCCTGCAGAGGACATTCCTACAGGCCTCCTACTATGTGACTACAGAGACTGGCATCAACCTCCGGGGTGCCTTACTGGTGAGCAAAGATCTGCCAGGAGATTCACAAATAACAGCTCCAGCTTTGTGCTTTCATTTGTCTCATTCTTTATCTGAAGCCTGAGCTTGAAATGATGGTTTCAGAGAAGATATGTGCTGTAGTTTTGTACAGAAAACTGAAAAAAGTAGTGCTGGCAAACTGCAGGCACCAATTCTTTTTGCTAAAAACTAATCCCATCATTCTAATCTGTTGGAAGTTTAACACCCATAGAAACTTATGCATATAAAAACACATCTTTGCAGACAATGAGAGATAGATGAAGATCAGGAGTGCCTGTTTGTCTCTGCATATGCTTTGTTCATTTGGTTCTGAGTTTGCTTCTGCTGACTGTGGGCAGAGTCATCTGCAGTGTCCTTATTTTATGGGAACGCTGTGCATGCATCAGGAGTGGTGACTCTGGATATTTATGCCCTTTAGCACAGAGCCCTGAGGGATGGGACAGGAGTGATTCATCTGCAGGGCTATGTCTGTAACCCCAGCATCCCTTAACCCTCTGTGAGAGCCTTGTTTGTGAACTGGAGCCAGGAGCTTTGTCCCAGGGTGGGGGTGTAGCAGGGCTGTGCAGAGACTCCATGGGCAGCAGTAGCACTCCAGAAGCCGGAACTGATGTTTTGCCAGATGTAACTAACCATGGGAATATCATCTCAGAATGGAAACTTCTTTTTCCTTGTGCTTGCTCTGATTGATGGAGCAGCTTCAAACATTTTTTGCCTTCTCCTAAGACAGATGGTACAGACTTGGGGATGAAAGAGCACGTGGTTATTTCCTCTTTGTGACTCCCACTTACCAAAACTGAGACTCCTAGGAGCATATGCAGATGATTTAATTCATCAGGCATTTCTAATTAATTCTACAGGATATACTTTATTCATGGAGAAAATGGGTCAAATTATTTTTAAAACTTCGTTGGAGCTGCAGTGTTTGATGTTTGGTCATAACTGCAAACTGAACTCACAATGTTCGTCTTTAAAATCCAGTAGTTGTAAGCCTTGATTAATTTTAAACCCTGTTAAGCTCCTAGTAATTTTATGGAAAGGTATGGCCAGGTAAGGAAGAGAAACCCAAAGGAATACATACCCACTCTGATAAAAATTCACATATTGAATTTAACTGTCTTATCAGAAACAAGGATCTTTTTGACAGACAGTGTCACAGAAAAGCAAGCTCACCAAATGCTTGTTAAAAACCAGGTCAGTGGCAAATTTCCTTAAATTTTGATGTTTTGTTGTAATTTTTGTTCTATTTTAGGTCTGCATTAAGCAACAAACCTTTTAAGAGGAATTGGAGTTTTTTAAAATCAGTTCTCTCTCTTGTGCTTTCTCTCACTTTGTCTCCATCTCTCTTTGTCTCAGGTGAGAGACTGGGAGAAGGGCTGTCCTAGGTGAAGGCTGATGATGCAGTTTGAAACATCCCACTGCTGCTGTTTATTTATAATTACATCATTTTTTTAACTTCCTTTTCCCCCCTTTCTTACAGGCAATGATATATAATAAGATCCTGAGGCTTTCTACATCCAACTTGTCCATGGGAGAGATGACACTGGGACAAATCAACAACTTGGTTGCCATAGAAACAAACCAATTAATGTGGTTCTTGTTCCTGTGCCCCAATCTGTGGGCAATGCCTGTTCAGGTAGAGCATCCAAATAAGGGTCTGATTTCAGAGATACTCCAGCCAGGGTGAGGACAGTGCATGTCTGGGACACTACTACAAAATCCAGAGGGGAACCTGCACTTCCCACTAAGATTAACAAGCAGAAAGGTGGCCCAAGGGCTGGAAAGTTGTCTCTCCAAGGGCCAATGAAGAGAGAGGGCCATTTTAGCAGGATTTCCATGTCTATGACTTGAAGAATGAGGACCTGTAATCCTTTTCCTGCCCATTTTTCTTCCACTGGTGACACAAATCTATCGCTTTTATTTTGCCACCTGGTATCAGCACTAAACATTGCTTCTGCAGTGTCCACTTGTAACTGGATTTTGTTGCAGGACCAACAGCAATTGAATCCTGCTCCATGACTGACATGAACACTGACAATGCTCAGAGGAGCTCTCGTCTAAGTCACTGGACACTTCTGTTTCTTAACAAGGCTAGGAAAGAGCTGGAGGCAGATCTGTAGGAAGGAAAGGTTGAGATTACTAGCTTGAAAGAAATGTTCAGAAGTGCCAATGCCTTAATGACTCAAGCCATCCTGATTTTCCATGAAGCTTGGACTCCTGTAGCCTCTTCAGAATTTTAGCTTGGGGTTGTGTTTTGCATGCTCCCTACTTGTCAGTGATCCCACTGACAATAAAGAATTTTTAAAAGGGATAGAACCAACTCTTATAGTCGATCTGTTTTGCTGAATTTCCTGAGACAGTATCAGTAATCAATTTTATTAGTCAGCAATATTACTACTACTAATGGGTTGGGTAGGGTTTAGAGTGTAATGAAATAGTTTATTAAAAAAAAGGCAAAAAAGGTTACATGACAAAAGAAATTAGAAATAATATAGAGGGTTTCATTTCACTATTTCACATCCAGTGAAGTGGATGGAAGTGTTGCTGTCAGTACTTTGAAAGTTAATAAATGAATAGGTGATCTGATTGCTGTGGCTAGGTATGGCAATTTGCAGTACAAGAGCCTGAAAAGCTAAATATTGCTTTAAAAATGTTAAACTCCATATTTCTGATGTTGTATAATAAGAAGGGAGATTTAAAGATGGACTTGTTTAAGAGATAAAAGTATGAGATATACAACTGATTTTGTCCTCTTATCACTGAGGACATCTCTACCACAAAGTGGAGCTTTTAATAGAAATATTTATACAGCAGAGCTTGAATCAAGAACCAGAATTACAGCAGTTGCATCACATCCATTCCCAGGTAAACTTCTGCGGGAAGTGTCCCCAAACCCTTTGTAGGGCTAAGGCAGCATTTTCCTGCTGAGCTGCGAGGTGTTGATGCCCAAGCTCAGTTTGTGTCAGTCCCAGCACAACTACTTTGTGCTTCAGTGCCTGTCTGAGCTGTCCCTCTGCCTGCAGTTGCACAGGGACACTACAGCAGAGTGCAACTGTGATCCATGACAGCCCTAAGACCTCTGAATGCTTCCAGAGTGAGGTAAGGAGCTCTACTGTAAACAGGACTCGAGGCCAGGAACTCTGTAAAATGCCTCAGGGCAAGCACCATCATTTTAGTGCTCCTTTAGTTTTGTGGAAACCCAGTCTGGAATTAGAACTACCAGGCACTAACACAAACTATTTAGTTAATGTCAAAAAGAAAGGCTTCTGGGTTTATTTCCCACACTTTCCAAATGTGACCTCCTGAAGTACGGGCTCAGCTGATTCCTATGAACCATTTAAGTGTTTATTAGAAGAACAAACATTTTTCTTTTGGCGTGGTTCTGGCATATTGAAATCTACTTTTTTTTTCCTGTGTTGCTTTTCTCCTCACAGATAATAATGGGTGTGATCCTCCTCTATAACCTACTGGGAGTGAGCGCCTTGGTTGGGGCCGCTGTCATCGTGCTCTTAGCTCCCATCCAGTACTTCATAGCCACTAAGCTGGCTGAGGCTCAAAAGAGCACTCTTGTGAGTGAAATATTTCAGAGATATTTGTGATCCAGAAATGAGAGCAGTGTTTCTGGGTTCTGTTCTTGTAGTTAGTGAAAACCATTGTGTACTTTTGGGCAGGCCGTCCCTCCCTGTCTGTTTTTCTGTTGTTCAGTGTCTCTTCCTTTCTCACATTTGTCAGAAGAGAATCTCAAAGAAGTATGTGGGCCTTGACCTGCCTTCTCTGCAAAGAGTATCTTTAATCCAACTAGCATGATTGTGTCTGAATTCCACTCCATGAAAGGGTGTTATTCCCATATACAGATGTTGTATTTCGTGGGATGTTAGCAAACAGTGCAAATGACTGATAAATTATAGCAGGAAAGTACTAAAGAATGTGCACAACTTCCCTCCATAAAGTCTAGAGACATTTTACTCTCTCCCCAAGCTTTGATATTCTCTAAAAATCAGTTGATGCGCTGGATTATTATCTATTCGTATCTAAATTCTTCAGTGCTGTAAGTTTATTTTGCTGCCTAATTTAGTTCACCAATTAGAAATGTTTTCTGCTCTTTTGGCTAATTTTTAACTTTATTGCTGTGACCCTTGAACTTTTAAAATAAGCCTCTGATGTTTAAGTTGCCAAATATTTAGAGAACCTTTTTATCTTAATATTCAGTAAGCAAATTATCCATGCATGGATCTAATTGCCAGCACACTTCAATCCTGTTGAGTTGTGCCAGATTTTATAACCTGTGTAAATTATACAGAGGACTTATCTTTGCTTAATTTCAGAAATAATATCAATCTTTCCTGCTGTTCTATTCTGACTTCCTCTGACTCATACCAACTTTTGGATTATGATTTTACCAAATCTCATGGTTTTACCAAAACTCAGGATTTTATCAAAACTTATGATTATTGTTTTCTGATGAGAGGACCTTAGCTAAATACATTGATAAATATCTCACTTATTTTCTCAGTTGGATCCCAGAATGATTCTTGCATCAGTAAATATACACATTAAAGCTTCTGTCTATTATTATGGACACCATTGACCTACTAACCCACCTCCATGAGTTTCACCCTCTTTTTGAAGGGTTAGGATATTTGGTTATTTTTCTTTGCAGAAAAAGGTCACTTAATTTCCCCCAATCATTGTAACTATTTTAATACTGCTAAAGAAAATGAAATTAATATGATATGATATGATATGATATGATATGATATGATATGATATGATACTGTACTATATGACATTAATTTTCTCAGTATGGCACCTGTACAAAATCACAAATGAACAAAATTATTTTAAAAATTAATTTCACAACAGAAGTGAGGAGAAAAGAGGGTTCTCATTAAGACTACAAATAGTTATCAATTTTTTTCCTGGTTTTGTTTTGGAATGAAGGACTATTCTACTGAGAGATTAAAGAAAACCAATGAGATACTCAAAGGCATTAAGCTATTAAAGCTGTATGCCTGGGAACATATATTTTGTACAAGTGTGGAAGAAACAAGAATGAAAGAGCTCACCAGTCTCAAAACCTTTGCGCTTCATACGTCTCTTTCCAGTAAGTAACTCTGTTTTTAGTGCTCAGAAAACTAAAGTATGGTGTTTTTCATGTCAAATTCCTCCCAACTTCAACTAAACAGAAATACAGCTGTGCCTGTGACACTTTTGTCTGTGTGTAATATCATTAAAATAAAAAGGCATGATAAATACATAACATAGAAATTCGAAAGGATAAAATATATATTGTTGATTTTTTTTTTGCAGTAAGTTTTCTCTTTCCTTCATTGTGACATTACAGTTAGGAGTTGCTTTATAGTAAGGAAGTTGCAGATAATATTGGCACCTCTGATTGCAGCAAAGATAGATTATGTTTTCTGCATATAAGTTGTGTTTTCTGCAATGTAGAAGGGCTGAGTAATGTTTTAGTTGTGTTTCATAAAAATAACAATTGTGCACATAATAATTTTTATCCCAGTTTAGTGGGCTATACAAATGAGAGAATTCCATGGCTTATCTGTTGGTGTGTTTAAGGTCTCTGACTATCAGGGAAGGAAATTTCTTTCTGCAGAGTAATTTTCCTTTGGGAGTTTTAAGTACTTGAATTGAAAATAACTGGATTCTTTTAGTGTCATACACTTATTGTAAAATTGTTCATTTCTTATTTCCTCTAACCTGATGCTTATTTTATTTCTCTTTCCCAGTTTTCATGAATGCGGCCATTCCGATAGCAGCTGTTCTTGCAGTAAGACATGGTTTTTTTCAATTTTCCTTACAAAAAAAAGGAGAGAAAAGAGGGGGGAGGGGGTGTAAAAAGGAAGAAAGGGCACAATTTTTTTTCGAAGGACCTATTTTTCATAAAACCCGCAGATGAGTTAAGGTGCCCCTGCTAACTCTAGGAGTGTGTGACACTGAAAGTTGTCACTCCCAGAAGGTGAATTGGGAAAATCAAAGAGAAAAATAATTTATGAGTATATGAAAAAAATAATTATAACTTGAATTTTTACTGAAAGAAAAAGAAAGAAAAAGAAAGAAAGGAAAAAAAAAGAAAGAAAGAAAAGAAAAATCATTGCAAGTTGAAAGAAGACCCATTTTGAAAAGCTCCTTTAAAAATGGGATTTGAGTGTCTTTTCTTGTCTCTTCTGCAGCAAAACTCATTCCTGTTTCAAAATGCACTATGAGGCACCATTTCAGTTTTCAAGAAGGGGTACTCTGCAGTTTAAAGAGGAATAATTTTTGCTTGTCCTCAAGCCAGGTTTAAGTTTCAGCCTCGTGCACTAGAGGAACTATGCCATGCTGGTCAGTAAGGAGCTTTCACAGACCAAATTTTGAGGGCAGAGTGTGCTAAGAGTGTGTATGAGAATTGGAACATTTATGACCAGAATTCTGCATCTGTGAAAAAAACCCCTAAGATTTGTTAGATTCTTACTGGATTTTTTTGGGTGTTGCATGTTTCCTGTAAACCCTAAAGTCAATTACAAAGCTGTAATCAAATGCTAGGTTTTACAATGAAAACTTTTCCTCTCTTCAGTGTGTAAATCTCTTGAAATCACTGGCAAGATTTTAAAATCTATTTTGCTTTAACAGAACACATCTTTCTCTTCAGTTTATCCTGATTCCCAGTGAGCAGAGGTAGTTACTAGCCTTAGCTGAGCAAAGTATTTTGCTTGCTGTCCTTGTCCATTTTTTTTCAAGAGTCCTTGTGCTGACATGCTCTTTCTCTGATGTGACAGACCTTTGTGACTTATGCATATACCAATGACAAGCCACTGCAACCTGCCCAGGCCTTTGCATCCCTATCACTGTTCCACATCCTGGTCACACCTCTGTTCCTGCTCTCCACCGTGGTTCGTTTTGCAGTCAAGGCCATAGTGAGGTAAGTGCCCCTTCTCCTTCCTCCAACTCCTGAACACCCACATTCAGTAACAGAAATGGTTGTATCCACCTGCTCATGTAGAAGAGTGTTATGAGGTGGGACTCTGATGTTAAAGATGTGAGAGAAATTGGAGTGATTCTTCCTTTTTACTGCATGACACAGAGACAAAGAAACATGGTACAGGAAGGATGTGGAGGTGCTGGAGCCAGTCCAGAGCAGGGACACCAAGGGGATCAGAGGGATGGAGCAGCTCTGCTGGGAGGAAAGGTTGAGGAAATTGGGATTGTTCAGCCTAGAGAAGACTGTTAAATTGTAGCCCTTCCTCTGGTTCTTTAACAGTCTCAGTGCCCCATCTTCCCTGTCAGCTCCTGAATCAGGCAGCCCAGGTTGCTTCGGCTGCAGGCACTGACACTGCCGGCCAGGTGTTTGCTGCAGCTCCCAAGTTGAGCCATGTATCTTTGTGGATAAAGAATCAGGAAGGGCTCTTGGTATAGAGTTCCAGGTACTTTATTTCATCAACCCCTAGAGAGGTCAAATCATCTAGGTATTTTCAGCCCCCAGAGAGGTCCGGTCATCTGGGGGGATTCCATACCCAAAGGGGTCCAGTGACCAAGAACACCGGATAATACAGGAACACAGACTCTTAACCGAACAGGGTAACCAATGGGCACAGGGTTCAGGGGCAGACATGGGAGGGGCAACACCAGAGGGTCCAACCCAGGAAGACCAAGGGATGGGGAAAGAGGAACTGACCAATGGGGCATCAAGGAACAGGGAACTTTCTAGAACTTAATACATATATAAACAGGGAGGGGATTATAAGCAACCAATCCACATAAGAGGATTAACATAACTGCAAAGTCATTAGGGTAAACCATTCAGGGGTCAGAGGGAGAGCTTAACTGGGTGATATAATAAGGGGATGAACAAACTAACAGGAACAAAGTGGGATGTTGCTTCCAATGGAACCCATCCACCGCAACAAAAGACCTCATTGTGGCCTTGCAGTTCCTGAAGTGAGCCCACAGGAAAGATGGAGAGAGACTCTTGACAAGGGCCTGGAGTGACAGGACCAGGGACAATGGCTTCACACTGACAGAGAGGAGGTTTACATTGAATATGAAAAAGGAAATCTTCCCTATGGGGGTGGTGAGGCCCTGGCACAGGTTGTCCAGAGAAGCTGTGGCTGCCTCATCCCTGAAGTGTTCCAGGCCAGGCTGGATGTGGCTCTGAGGAAGCTGGTCTAGTGGAAGGTATCCATCAGAAGAAGGTGGACTTTAAGGTTCCTTCCAACCCAGGCCATTCTGTGATTCTATGATTACTACTGTTCCATTCCTTTTACAATTTCACTAACTTTGGCAGTTCAGATTCAGAACTGTACTGTCCTTTCTTGGTAGAAGCTCCTTCTCACATTATGGCCACCCACCACCACTCTTCCAGAGCACTCTGGGCTCTTGTCAGCTCTGAGGGGGTGACAGAGCCTGCTATGAAGCTCTCTAGGAAGCCCACCCCTGATGGAGCAAGGAAGAGTAACTGGCTTAACCCTACCTCCACAAAAAGTGCATTGGGCTACAAGTGAGAATTTAGTGATGGCCTATATCCTGTTCCAGGTATTTATTTCTGTAAAACAGTCCAACAGAGCAGCTTCCTTCATGCTGGGCTATAGATCACTTAATCTTGAAGGAGCAGGTTGGTGTTCAGTCAGATTTCAGGCTTTTGAGTGTTTTGTTAGGGCCCTGTATGATCAGAGTCACAGTCATAGGATGTTTATGCAGATCCACACACTACCAAGATGTCCCAAGAGGTGCAAAGTGACACCTGGCTGGTAGTAGTGTTAGATGCCAATCACTAGCAGGATGTGAAGACAGAACCAACCTTCCCCCAGAAACATCATTGATTCATGCCAAGGCTGAGGCACTTTGGCATTGCTGTTGTCACTGCCTCTTTTTGGTGGGTAATGATAATATCAAACAGCAGTCAAAGGAACTTCAGACTCCACAGCTGTCCACATTAACTTAAAAAATAAAAAAAATAATTAAATAGTGTTTCTTTTTATTTTTATCAAAGCAGCAGCAGGAGCAGGGCCACATGAGACGTTTTCCCTAGGTTGAAAATGATTTCTGAGTAATGGAAGATCTCCAGGCTCCACTATAAATCATCCAAGCCTCTACTCTCTGTACTATGTTTAGCATAGCCCTAATATCAAAACAGTGTGTACATTTTCCTTAACACTACTGGTCACCCCTCAGGACAATATTTGCCAAAATAAACTGCATCCTTTGTCAAACTTATTTCCTAACATTTTTCTCCCATGTACATCATGTCCCCCAAGTGAAGGATGAAGAATATGTGTTTGGCAACTCCATGGCTCTATCCTCAATCAAATATACATAAGTATGTGCTTATTATTTTTGTGATTAAGAGCTTAAACTTTGTCAGAGTCTCCATTTTCTGTTCAAGAGTAGTTCTAGTGCAAAAAAAAACTTCTGAGGGTACCTCATGCAAAGTAAGGGTTGATGTCATCTCAGGTGCATGATCAATACATGGTCTTCTGTCTTCTACAAGAAAATAAATTCTTGCTTAGCGACTTGCATAAGACTGAAATTCTGATATGGAAACATATCAGAATTTATGTGGCACATAAATTTTCTATTCAGGAGAGCAGATAGGAACAGGCATGCTGGCAGGAGGAAATAATGTCAATAGCAGTGCTTTGTTGCTAACTTGTGTCTCTGTGGCTTGAAGGTGTATTGATAATTTAATACAAAATACTTGAGATGGCTTTGAGATTGACTGCTTTCCCATTTGTACATTGATGTTCAAATCACTGATCTGAAGGCATATGCCCATCTGCTTTCTCAATCTCTGGCCCAAAGTACCTTGATTTTAGTTTTTGCAAAGTAACAGCTCCACAATAACTAGTGTGTGATTTTGTTCCTCCCTTCCCTGGAGTGATAAAGACCCAGGCACTTTTGGCACTCTGAAATGAAGGGGGACAGAAAGAAGATCAAATCCTCCTGTGATGAAGAATGAATTGAAGCTGTGTGCGGTATTTCCCAGTGGACAATATTAAGAGCTAGGCAAAGAGTTGCTGTCTGTCTCCAAGGCTGGCCATGGCTGTGCTGAGGTGTGCAGTACCCAGCTCTGTGTGCAGAGCATAGAACCATGGAATCCCAGAATACTGAGTTGGAAGGGACACATCAGGATCATTGAGTCCAGCTCCTGGCCCTGTGCAGGCCACACCAGGAGTCCCACCCTGTGCCTCAGAGCTTTGCTCAAATGCTCCTTGCACTCTGGCAGCCTTGGGGCTGTGACCATTCCCTGGGGGGCCTGTTAAGTGCCCCACCACCCTCTTGGTAAAGAACTTTTTCCTGATATCCAACCTAAACCTCCCCTGACACATCTTCCTGCTGTTTCCTTGAGTCCTGTCACTGGTCACACAAAGCAGAGATCAGCAGCTGCCTCTTCACTACCCCTCATGAAGATGCTGCAGAACTTTCCCCTTCACTTCCCCTTGTGAGGAAGCTGCAGAACTGCAGTATCCTCCATCTCCAGACTGAACAAGCAGGTGACCTCAGCTATTCCTTATATGGTTTCCCCTTCAGACCCTTCTCCATCCTCCTTTGGACAGTTTCTAATAGCTTTAATATCTTTCTTTATATGATGCTAAAGCTGTGTCAGGATGCACCCAGTGCCCTGGCATTTCCAGAGGATGGAGGTGGGTGAATGACTCATTTCTGCACCCTGACTGCACCAGCATGAGAAAGGCACAGAAGAGAGAAGTCTGCCAAGTGGGAAACCATTCCCACAGAGCTCCCTTGGCACCCTCATGACTTCTCTGCTCTTCATTCCCAGCTACCAGTACAATGCTTAATTGTTTTCATCTGTCCTTCTTCCATACACATAAATCTTCATTTGCCATCAGGGTGGCAGATGAAAAGATCCCATGGACTTCTTTGGGAACATTTCTGATAAAACCTACTGGCATGAGTGCACAAAAAAAGGAAATGTATTCATGGAAACCTTGGTTTATGTAACTCATTGTCCTGTTTTCTTTCAAGTGTACAGAAGCTGAATGAGTTTCTCCTGAGTGATGAGATTGGAGATGACAGCTGGAGAGGGGGGGACACCTCTGTACCTTATGAATCCTGTAAGAAGCACACAGGACTTGTAAGTTCTGCTTATTGACACTGAATTTCAAAGCCGAGAGGCCATGTAACCATGTACAAGGCCAGTGGCAAAGCTGACAGAGCCTGGGAACTTTGATTTCTAGCCTGGCTCTAATATTGACCAGTTTTTCCTCTTCTATGTCTTAATCTCTGTCATTTTATGACGTGAAGGGTTCCCATACACATTTAAGCATTGCTGAACTGACAAAAGTAAAAAAAAAAAAACCAAACCCTAAACAAATCATAATATGCCAACATATTTAAATATGACTAAAATTCAGCCTTCTTTCTTTTTGTAGAAGGCCCAGGTGGATTTCCTGTGGTTAGTACTGTATATTGCCTGTACAGCCCATCTTTTGCTGGGCATCCTTAGGGAGGAATAATTCTTGCTCTGGGAAATTCAGAATAAAAGATGGGAAAAAAACAACAGAAAACTTTGTGAAATAGGAATTAATTCCAAAATTCTGTTTCTGGAGCACTAAACATAGAGTGAATTTGAGTAAAATTTGAGGACAAAAAATCCACAACAAAGATGATTTGGGAAAAGGTGGGGTTTTTAATTTTGACATTTTTTTCTAAAACTATATATTTCAATAGTTTCAAACTGACCATGTAATTTGAAATGTGACTGAAACCTGAAGATGGCAACAGAAAGAAAGGATTAGCACAAAATAAATTTTATTTCAGCTTGCCAACGTGAAGCAACACCTTTCTTGTTTTTCTGGGCTAAAATTGATAACCAAAGAAACAAAAATGAGATTGTTTCAGCCTTTATTTTATTTGTCCTGTCCACCTTTTGCTTAGTGCTACAGAGATTGTAGATGATGGGGAGAGGGTTTGAGAATGATGGCAGAGATTAAATTTGGGATGGTTATGCATGGGAAGCAAAAAATCCCAATATTTTCTGTGCCTCAGTTAAAGGTGTTTAAACCATTTAAAATGTGTGCATGGCAGTGGTGTGTCTGTATTACCACATATTGAAAAGCATTCGCCACTTCTCCTGGGCTGGTATGGTGATGGGAAAGGAATGGATTGTTTGCTTTACAGGGAACCAAGTGCTGTCTTTTCTTGAGGATTACAACTTTTCTCCTGTCTTCGCCTCTCTCTGTGTAGCACACCAAGGCCATCAACAGGAGGCAGCCCCTGAGGTATCAGCTTGAAAGCTACGAGCAGCCAGCAAGGAAGCAGACACGGCCCGTGGAGATTGATGATGTGGCCATTAAGGTGGTTTGAAAACTTCATCTCATTGAAAAATGTTTTCCCTCATGAAAGCAGGCAGCCAGTCCTCCTGCAACAGCACCTGATGGTGTCCAATTGCTGCTGTTATTTCAAATTTTCCAGAGCAAGAGCAAGCCCTTAAATAAGTTAGCATTTTAGTCAAATTTGCAGTGAGAAGTGTGATTTTCAGTTTTTATAGTTATTTCCTGTCTTCTCAGGAAACAAAGAGCCATTGTGAGTCTAAATCATTAGTCTCATATTTGACAGGATGAAAGTACTTGGTAAATAGAGCTTAGATCAAGATCAACCCTTTCTTGCATTACATACATTATATATTTGTGAATTTATCTTTTCTTGTTCACAATTTTTGGGGGGTTCGGCAATCTTTACAAACTTAGCTTGCTTTTTTCTCTGTGTGTACAACCATACCGCACTATGTCTATTAATCACAGATTTATGAGGGTATTTTAAATCTAAACTAATAATTCTACTTTTCCCCCCCTCCTGTGTTTAAATATCTGAATTGTGTTTTTCTTGTAGGTGACCAATGGGTACTTTTCATGGGGAAGTGGTTTAGCTACATTGTCCAACATAAACATTAGAATCCCAACAGGTAGGATAAAAGCACACCTTCAACATGAAATATATAATGTCAAATTGATATTAATTCCAATTCTTGATGTTTTGAAATGCACAAAGGTACACATTTAGAATTTTATAAGAAAAAAATAGAGGTTAAAAGTGTATCCAAGGTCATGACCGGTATTGGTCATATAACAATATCATTAGATAAATGATGCGGCTTTTATATATCTATATAGTTTTATAGTTCTATAATAGCACAAAATAAGTCAGGAGTAAGAATAAACATGAAGAAAAGGTTGAAAAATGCACTGTTATTTTTAATGAGAAATTGAAAAAAAAAAAGAAAGAGGCAGAACTCCATACTCATTCAAACCAAGGGTCCATTTAACTCAGTGTGTTATTTTCAGCAACACTCATGTATTATACTTTTCCTGCTATTTATCAACATTACAGTCTCCCAGTTCACAACTATTTTCATCCTGAAAGTGCAGTTTTTCTGTCAAGATATCCTCAGTTATCTTGTCTCTCAATGAATTTGTCTTTGTCAAGCTGAGTTCCTGTAATTCTTTGCATCCACAGTGTCTTTGGCTAGGGATTCCACAGGTTTGCAAAATGCTGGTTTCTTTTGGAAAACTTACATAACAAGTGTGAAAAGTAGAAGCTGTTATTTCTATTATTATTTATAACAATAATAATTTTATTTCTTTTTCGTTGTTTTATGAGTCATAACACCATCTGTTGGCATTTTGTGTTATTAACTACCCTAATGCTTTATTTTGATCTCCTATCAATGGCTTTGGTTTAAAATCGAATATTACTTTAGGTTGCTGTCACATAGTAATTTAGTAATCCCCATGCCTATACAATTTGTTTCCATGTTGCCTTAAGTGTCACCAGCAGAATGTCTTTGCTCCAAGGAGTTTACAGGCCATGGGTTCACAGCCTGGATGAGCCAGCATTTGCATCCTTTGGAAGGAATAAGACGCTTGTCTTCCCAGTTGGAGACAAGCTTAACTGGAAAATTTCCAGTACCTAAAGTGGGGCTACAAGAAAGATGGAGAGAGACTCTTGACAAGGGCCTGGAGTAACAGGACAAGGGGGAATGGCTTCAGACTGACAGAGAGGAGGTTTTGATGGGATATGAGGAAGAAATTGCTCCCTGTGAGGGCCGGAGGCCCTGGCACAGGTTGTGCAGAGAAGCTGTGGCTGCCCCATGCCTGGAAGTGTCCAAGGCCAAGCTGGATTTGGCTCTAAGCAACCTGGGATAGTAGAAGGTGTCCCTGCCCATGGGGTGATCTGTAAGGTCCCTTCCAACACAAACATTCTGTGAGTATATGAAATGCACTGGCCAGCACAATTAATGAGTTCAATCAGTTTTTGGGAAGATCTGAGAAGCACTTGCCACTGCAGAGTAGCACTGGAGGTAGGAAAGTGTCTGTGTGGGGGCGAAGGAGAAGTATAGTAAAGCAGAGAAGAGTAATGGGTTTTCTTTCAGTTCATTTATTAGATTGGCTCAAATTCATTTTTGTTCATTTATTAGATTGGTCCAAATTTTCTTGGAACTCCAGACTGAACAATCACTCCCCACCATATATCATTTGACCCTAAATAACTTCCATAGTCACACAGTCCCATAAGACAAATGTTAATACAGGTAAGAGCAAAAGTCTCATTCCTTTGGAGATTAGTGTGTTACTGCAATACATTAATGTTTCCAGAGATGAACACATGCACTATTGTCCATTTATGTAGCCATGCTAAAAAAATTATTCAATCAGTTCAAGTCCTCTAAAGCTGAATCTAGCTGGGCCTTGTGAACTAGAGTATAACTGGTTTGTTTTTTTTTTCTCTTTTTAAAAAGTGTTTTGTTGTTTTTACTATTATCATAGGTCAGATGACAATGATTGTGGGCCAAGTTGGCTGTGGCAAGTCTTCACTTCTCCTTGCTATATTGGGAGAGATGCAGACCCTGGAGGGAAAAGTTCACTGGAGCAAGTATGTTTATATAGCTATTAATTGCTGTATTCATTTAAGGAGGAGGCTGAGATTTGCTGGGAGAAATGCAAACTTCATGCCTCAGAACTGCATGTTGAGTGATTACCATCACCCAGATCCTCTCTGGAATGCATCATCTGCAAACTCCGGAAGGATTTTCTGCAGTTTTTTCGAGTTCAGAGCAGGCAGAGCAGGGTGCCCCAGGAAGGGGAAAGAGGCTAGTCTGATGATTAATATTGACTATATTGGCCTAGCAAATGACCTGGATAGAAAGCATAGGCTATTCTTTTTATCAAATAGGCTTCAGTACTCACTATAACTGAAGTCAGCATTCTCATTTTATTCCTGTACCCACCAGTGAAAGCCTGACAGGCTGGAACTTCTCCAGCCAAGTGGGATGTGTGGGGTGGCAGCCTAAAGGAAAGTATGTATTTCCCACTCAGAGCTGCTGCTGCTGGCAGAAAATAAATGTAATTACAAGTGAGAAATGTTTTTTTTTTCCTTCTCTGATATCTGCTCAAGCCTCACCTATGGAACAGTGTCACTCTTCACAGTAGTACACTCAGAAAACAGCCTGAGCAAACCAAACACCTTAAGAGCAAAGGCTGGAAAAAGCTATTTCTGAAAAGAGAACGGCCCACAAGGTCAGGCCTTGGATTCAGAACTACTGAATGAGAACTTCCCACAGAAACTAAGTGGGGCAGCAAGCACTCTTCAAACCTGCAGACAGTGGAAGTGACGTGCTGTAACCTCAAGACTTGTTCTTTGTTTATAATTATATTAATAATATAAGACTTGTTTTAAAGACCAGTTCTGTTTCCTTAAAGCTACTAAGACATACTCCTCTCAATTAGCTTTTTGCTGAGGAAGAGGGAAATTTGTCATAGAGATCAATATTTTGTTGCCCTATCCCTTGACTAGTAACCTTCTTTATCATATTTTTCTTACAGTAGAGTTGTAAATGGAATGTTTTTTGCTTTTCCTGTGATAGTATCCATGGCATTTTTGCTCTCTAGCTATAATTCACTTTCAACTATTCTAAACACATGATCTCACTGGAGTAGCAGGTAGAGTTGAAGCCAAGGTTACACTAAATTTAGTTTAATTATATATTAATTTAAGCTTTGAAGGCAAAAGAATATGTGACCTACCACATGTAATGAAGGTTTTTATATCACCATCAGGCATTGTCTTTCTCAGTAGTTTAAAAAAAATAACAGGAGTAAGTAGAATGTACGTTGAAATGATTCACACAATTGTTTTGAAAGAAGTACTTGAGAAAGACTCAGATTTTTCCTTAATAAAGATATGGAACCTTGGAGAGATTAGAAAAATGAGAACTCTTAGATATGTAATACATACAGCTTATGAAAAGTTTCATAATTATGAATTGTGAAAAAAAATTAAAGTTTAATATTGTTCAAGAGATAGGATCATGTTGTCAGTTGATTAGCAGTCTGTACACCACCAGATCACCAGGAAACTCAGGTTTTAGCAAACACCTCAGACTTTTTTTTCATTGTACACTAGAATTGTGATACAGCTGATGCAAACATGGTTATGTTTTGCTGGTAATTTCAGACTGCCTGGCAGACAGATGAATACAGAAGGATACTTCAGGTATTTGACTAAGTGGATCCTGTATTTTGCAAAAGCATAATAAAGGTCCTGTTTACTCTTTTAAGTTCCTTTCTATGTGATTCTCCGTGCATGACTAACGCAGCTACTGATCTAGGGGTGAAATGCAGGCTAGGTGAATTCCTTTACAAATTCAGCTGTAACAACACAGTAATTGTAGGCATGAGTAAGATGCAGCCCCAGTTGTATTGGGACAATCCTGCAAGGCATCATTGGGATTCAAATACCCTGTTGCTGTGGAGGCTGACTGCAGTGAGAGCTGAGTGTCCTGCTGCCAGGGCTGTCTCTGCTTTGCCATCTCAGGGAAATAAAGCATGGCAATATATCTTTCTGTAAAAGATCTTGGCCGGGGCAAATCTTCTGTGCCGGGTATCAATTTTTCCCACCTATGTGAAACATGGCCCAAAAATGTGACATCCTTAGACATGGAGCTGGATTTTTGTTTTCCCAGTGATCAGTCAGCTTGAGAGGCATATTAGACACTGGTGCATGGGGCTGTCTGGGTGCAGTTATTCAACCAAGCATGCTTCAGATCTGAGTTATTTATTATTAAGTTAATTATTACTTATTTGTGGGAATTATGCAGAGACATGTAGTCCACTCATGCACATCAAGCCAAACAATCAGAACCATCTTCTCAGACTGACAATGCAAGAGGGGCTACGTGGAAACCCTTCACTTGCTAAATGTTTTTTTTTCTATTGAAGTGGTTTCTGTGCAAACAGCTTGTTGTATACTAAGTGAAAAGCTCAGGAAACACAAGAAGTATTAAATAGATCCTCACAAATGGCCTGTTCTGTCCTCCAGTATTCAGAAGAATGTGTAAAAAATTAGCAAAAGTCAGTGCTCCCCTCAGAAGTTTGCCAAGTATAATGATCACCCAAAGATTAAAACCACAGGAGCTCACAGAAAGCATTGAAGGGCATAATCGGCACTGTAGGGGTAAATGGTCATCCACATAAATGTCAGTGGCAGACACTACCAGGTCTGGCTGTAGGGACAGTCCTAAATTCCTCTAAACTCACCAATAGAATTCGTTTAAATGCTTGGTCCTCATCTTGCCTTAATTTCCTGCCTGTATTAGCAGAGGAAGTGGTTCATTCTGTGATTACAGGGGTATTCCAGAGATTTGGTGGATCTTTATTCTCCTCCCTTTTTCATAGGAAACAGGGCCTGGTTAGAGATGCTTTAGTCAATTTTAAAATATTATGAGTTACCATAAAAGCGTCTAAACCTCAACAAGGTGTCTTTTTTACTTTTCCTTAAAACCTTGATTTCAAGTAATTTATTCTTTTTGTTTGTTTGTTTTTTTCATATAATATATTCAAAATCCTGTAAAAATGACTAATTAGTTTGGTCCTTCCTAACATTTCAGACTTGAACTTACCACATGCAATTTTGGGCAATATGTATATTTTATAGTACAGCTAAAAATCAGTATAAATAGCCACATTTCAGTAAATTAACTAGAGGAAATAAATGCTAATCCCCTCAGGCAAATAAAATACTCTTTTTAGAAATCTCAGGAGCTTCAATTTCAGCCCACTCCCATGCTCTGCAATCACATCACTTTCTCAGAATCAGCAGGGTAATAAAGTATAAAACCAAATACTTAATCCCCTTGTTTGTGAAGGTTCCAGCTCACTTAAGATCTTTTCTGTGTTTATTCATGGGATTATTGGTGAATGCGGGTTCTCACAGAAAACTCATTCATAATTTGGGAGAATCAAAGTCTGTTTGTCAAGCTAAGATGGGAATGAAATTTCTAACCAATGTAAAAAGGTTTAAGAAACCGAGATCCTTTGAGAAACTCTGATTTTAATGGCAAGCATATTAAATCTGGTATGGAATTGCAAGGAGTCTTGCAAGGCTTGGGCCAGTTTTTGATAACTTGTAGTTCAGAAGGTGCTCCCAAACTAATACCTGAAAGCATTTTCTCCTTCTCTGCCACTGCAGTGCTCTCCTGATAAATGTTTGGGGATCTTGAATAGAGCAAATTTAGGGTTTCTTATTCTTATTTGCCTTCACCTAATTCCCACCCCTTTTTCAATCTCTCCTTAGACTCCATCTTTTGCTTTCTTGCGACTTTTTTTCCATTGTAGAAAAGACTAGAAGCTTCTGCTGAATGAGAAATTAAGTTTTAGTGAGGGGCAGTCTGTTTTGAGCCTCAATGTGTGGGTCTCTGACACTTCTGAGACTTATTCCCCTCTGTAGCACCTGCTCTGGCAATTGGTGCGTGAAGGAAACACAGACTGTGCCTTTTTGGAGGCCTGAATTATCCAAGTCCTCAGAGAGCTGAAGTGCAGTACAGAAAACAACATGTCTCAGTTCTGGCATTTTGGGAAGATGCTTAATACATGAGTCTGGCATTACAAGGACTCTGCTTTGAGAATTTTTATGCCCTTTCTAGACTTGGATACTGTGCTAATGAATGCAGCTGCATTTACTAATATCTCAGCAGTCAAGCAGTTGTTTCTGTATTCTGCATTTAAGTATTTTGTCTGGAGTATTCATGTGCCTGAGAGAAGAGGATTTGTTTCTCCATGGCTTTTTTTTAAAGTCAGGAAAATGTTTTAGCATGAGTTTTCTACTCCTTTCCAATTCCTGTTTCTGTTTACCTGATATTATCTCTTTTAGGTTTTGCATTTTGCAGTGATACATTGCCATGACTGGAATGAGCATCATCACTGGTCCAAAACTGCTTTCCCTGCCATTCCAGGCCCTTGGCACTCTTAAGAAGTCAAATAACAAACAGAGGGAGCTGCAAAATCATTCATGTCATTGCTGCCATTTTAATGCCCTTCAGAATGAATTTCTTAAGAAGTGGAGGATTACAAGGAAAACCTACATGTTGTAGTGCTATAAAGAGATTAAAAATCTGTTCTGATCTCACAGTGTAGCTGCAAAGCTTATCTTTACTCCAGGGGAAATTTGACATTAGTTACCAACTTCTGCAGGCCACAGGCAGAACTATGGGAAGAAGCTAACTTATTGCTTGCCAGGCAATATTAATATTTTATTTTTAATAGATTTTATGTTAGAGTTTTCATGTTTAATACATTTTCTAACAACATAATTTGCCTGTTTAGGCACTATGCCTTGTAGATATAAAACTGTCACATTTAGAAAAGTGTTATGCTTGTTTGTTTTCCCTTCAAAAACAAAAACCCCCAAACTTATGTTGAGTTCTTAAATTATGTAATTAACTTCAGGTTCACTGTATATAAAACTAGCACAAAATGTTATTCTTTGTATTTCCTGCTTACTAAATGTCATTTACCATAACTTACAGTGTAAATGAAACTGAACCTTCTTTTGAAGCATCCAGAAGGTATTATTTCTTTTCTAGTGTATCACAAAACACTCATTCATTTTTTCCGATTTTTCCCAAATCTTCATCTTTGTGCTCTTAAGCCATCTCTGTGTTGCTTTACCATGTTGATAATTATTTACTGTGGGATTAATTGATAGACTGTGCAAATCAGTGGATCCCGCACTTCTCCAGCCAGTGAACCACTACCTCTGTCTTGTCTGAAAGATACTCAACTCCCATCTGACCTCAGTGGGAGTTCAGAGTGCTCCTTGTCATGCAAGACAGGATCTGTAGCTATGAGACATCATTAGGTGTCTCCTCCCATGTGTTTTTTAGTTTTGTGCCCAGCACTGGTTTCCATTTGGTTCCTAACCTGGGAATGCGATGGAGCAGGGCACAGAGGGAGCCAGCTCAACTCCACCTGAACCCCTGGTCCAGGTTTAAAAGAACTAAAAGCATGTCATAAATGACAGAGAGGTAGTGGTGCACAGAGCTGGGGTTGGGAGCCACACCCTGGTTTGCTGCCCCATAATCTTGAGGATGTATTTCATATGAGTGCATATGAACAGCTAAAACTCCTGGAAGCTTTGGGATATTGCTGACAGCTTCTAACCAGCTGTTTCTCCTACCCTAGCACCCCCTCTCTCAATAGTAAATCCTACATGCTTACAAAAGAAGCTAAGCAAATGTTTTGCTGGAAGCAGTACCATCAAAGAGACTGCAAGGAACCTAATTGTGGCGTTCCAGAAAAGATGGAGAGAGACCATTTACAAGGGGCTGGAGAGACAGAACAAGAGGGAATGGCTTCACACTGACAGAGAGAAGGTTTAAATTGGATATTAGAAAAAAAATTCTTTATTGTAAGAGTGGTGAGACTCTAGAACAGGTTGCTCAGAGAAATATTCAAGGATGTGGCTCTGAGCAACCTGAGACAGTGGAAAGTGTCCCTGCCCATGGCAGGGGGTGGAATGAGATGATCTTTAAGGTCCCTCCCAACCCAAACCATTCCATGATTCTGTGATAAGTGTTCAGATCCATGAGCTACCAGTTCACACCTCCTTCCTCACATCATCTTGGCCATCTCAGAAAAATGTCTGAAATTACATGACCTTTTTTGCTGCTGTACCTTGCCAAAACAGCCAGAAGTAAACAACATTCATGCCCCTTTTTAAACATATCATTCTACATTTAGACACATCTAAAGTGCGTCTAATAAATCCTTGGGAGGCTGCAGTGATTACTCCCCAATCTGTATGAAACTGCCCTCTTTTCCAATATCCTTGAGGATCTAAGAAACTGAAACAGAAAAAAAAGTATTTACTAAGAAAAAAGTATTTATATGTGTGGTCACATAAAATATTATAAAACTTCCAAAAGCAGCAAGTCAAGTATGCTGCTGCAATTTGAACAGTGCCTTTTCACTCCATTTTTGATGTTAGAGAAAATATTGCCAAATAACTATTCCTGTGAGAATTTAATATTTCTTAATATTATTTATTATTTGCCTTTGGATTTGAATTGCAATTACTAGATTGAGGTAGGTACCCGCCATTTATAGTAGAATAGAATACAACCTAGAGTGTAGATTTTGCCATCAGGGAAGAGAGTGGGTGCTGTTCTAACAAAGACATCGAATTTAAAACTCTTCCCTTCGTTTTGTTTTGCTTGTGTTTCCATGTATTTTTCTGAATGCACATTCATGAAATTAACTTTAAAAACTCTGATTATCAGACATTTCATAGTGTGGGGGCTTTGTTTCTCAGTAAACCTCTGTGTCTGTCTGCAGTAGGAACAGGTACTCCGTGGCTTATGCAGCTCAGAAGCCGTGGCTGCTCAATGCCACCGTGGAGGAGAACATCATCTTTGGCAGCCCCTTTAATAAGCAGAGGTAAATATTCACCTCCTTGCAAAACCCCTGGCAGCTCCTTTTAAAGAGGGTTTTATGGCATCTTCTGGAGGAAGTTTGTAGAATCTGGAAAATACCAATCCGTGCATGCTAAACCTGGGGTGGATTTAGCCGACCTGACTTTGTTCACCTCAGAGGAAGTTTTCTGGTTTAAGTTAGGCTACTCCTCTAACCAGAGCATGTGTCTAAGATGTTTGTGAGAAATTCCACTGCGGCAGTGGCTCTCCGTGGAGTACAGCTAAAGCCATATGTGTAATTTCCAAGGTAAGATTAATCCCATCTTTGGAGACTACTGACTATGTTTTTCTTTTGTTTAATGGAGCCTGAGGCTGTCAGAGGACTCTAGAAATAGGGATTCTAGGCATGTTTCCACTGAGTTTATATGCTAATCCTGCTGTGATTGAGTTACTGGAGCAGACACTATCCAAAAGCAGCATTTATGAAGACGGGATGCCTTGAGGGAATGGCCTTAATTGTTCCTTTGGAAATACAGGAGAAGGGAGTGTGAAAGCTGAGGTGCACAGCTTCTATTGTGCCTATCCAGCACCTGTTTCTTGCATCCTTCTAAAAGATCAATTAACAAATGTGGAAAAGGTGACTGGACTTAAGGAAAACTAATTGCTGATGTTTTTATCATGAAAATACTCTCTGTGTTTTCAGTTATTAAAATACACCCTGTTGCTCTCAGCCTGTGCTCTGTTAAGATGTATGATTCCATTCTGACTTCATAAAATCTAACCATGACCAAATGCCTCAAAATCCAGAAAAACACCAAAGTTTCAGAGACCAAATTCTTCAGCCACTGCATCCATCAGCCTATTTCACTAGCTTCACATGGGCAAGGCTGAATTTTATCACTCAAATAGTCTGATCCCAGCTGCTCATCAGCAGATCATCTGCAACAGACCCAGACATCTCACAAAAAAAAAAAAAAATTCAAATTTTTGCAAGTGGTTTGCTGGTTCTGGTAAGGCCAGAAGCACTATAAGGATCTTTTGTCTTGTAATATCACTCCAAAGAAAATGAAGGGGAAAGAATAAAAACACAATGGAAAATAACTTCAAAGACTCTAGAGTCCAACAAAACAACTCCATGATAGGGAAGAATGAACTCAATAATTTAGATGGTTAAATCTTTAAAAAGCACCTTTGTCAATAAAGATCTCTAATAAATAAGTATTTTTCTTTTTTTCTTTTTCTTTTTTTTTTCTTTTTTTCTTTTTTTTTTTTTTAACAATGCTCCTACAATTTACTCTTAGTTCTGAATAATCATTTTGCCCTACTTCTTTTTGCAATTATCCAGCCATCCGAGAGCCATAAAAACTTAACGGTGACCTCTAGCTGGAGGTTTTTGTGTTAGCAGAGTCAATGGCTGGGTAAATAATTGCAATGAGCACCTCTTTTTCCAGGTACAAGGCTGTTACAGATGCCTGTTCTCTGCAGCCTGATATTGACTTGCTGCCATTTGGTGACCAGACAGAAATTGGAGAAAGGGTAAATAATGTGAATGCTTTAATCTCTGCTTGGCCTTTGTATTAAGAAAACACTCCCTGCTGTCACTCAGTTCTAGTCTGTACTGGGCTGCCAGACTGGTCAATAACTGTAATTCACCGAGGGTTACTACAGAAAAAGCTGAAATGCCTTCTACTTCTTCAGCTATTTCTCAAATGGGATTTCTTTAACAAAGTCTCCATATTTTGCTTGCAGAATTTGATGCTGGTATTGATTACATTTTTCAGTCTAAAAAGCCTACTGTGCTCAGAGCTGCACTTCATAATTTACACTTACCCATGAATAATAACTTGTCTTCTGATATTATATGAGGATTATGCTTGTTTATCAATAGAAGTAGCATTTTAATTAAGTTCTTTATTTTTATTGGAACTGTATAATTGTAAAAAATCACATTTCCAAAGACCTGTCATAATGTTTATTCAAAGATGCCTATTTCTGTTCCATTCTACTCATTAGGGGATTAATTTAAGTGGAGGCCAAAGACAGAGAATCTGTGTAGCTCGAGCACTCTACCAGAACACCAACATTGTCTTCTTGGTAAGATTTTTCTTTTTTACATGGAGTGTGGAAAGTAGTAATAAAACTGTAATTCCATATATTTAGTTTATATTTAGAAGACCTTTGGGAACTTGTATTCAACTCCAAAAGCAAATTATATTGATAGGAAATAAGCAGCCATCAGAGGCAGCATCGAAACATTCTGGGAGACTGATGAAGGTGGGAATTTCTGCACAGATAAACACTGGAAGAGCGGAACACACTGTCTTAACTTCTCCTTGCTCTCAGTGGTGACTCACTATCAGCACATTCCTGCAGAAATCAGCAGGATTTCTGATGAGGAACCATAATGGACAGTCTGGGGGCTCAGCACTCTCCTTCAGGGTGCTGTGGAGTTGGACAGACTTTCCCTTCTCTGTTATTAATTTCAAAGCATATCAGGAATTTCAGGAGGTTCTTGAAGGGGCTGTTTGAGCCTCTTCAAAATTAAGTAGAGACTTCTTGAAGAAACAGTGTACATTGATATCTTTATCTGAATGTTATCTTATTTCCAGCCACACTCACTCAAACTGAAGACCAAGCACGTCTGTAGTTTTGTTTGGAGGAAATTAGAAGAGTTGCTAACCCTGCTTATGCCAGTTTCACATCAAAATAGAGCCCAAGTTTGGCTTTGGATCCTGGCATTTTCAAATTTGGATCCTGGCATTTTCAAATTTGGATGAAAAATTTCAGTCCTGGTGTTCCTGCCCTCTGTCAGTGAGGCATCAGCACTGCATGCAGTCAGGAACAAAAAATGAAACTCGGTCAATTGCTGAGAACTGAAGAGCAGTGGATTCCAGCTCACTGGAGTGCAGCCTTCTGACTGGGTCCTAGTCACTAGAGAGAGATGAAACATCAGTAAAGACAGATGCTTTCTATTTTAAAAATACTATTATAGGAATAAACCTCACTTTTGTATCCTGTTCTAATATTTTTCAATTTGATGTGATTGCAGGATGACCCATTCTCTGCACTGGACATTCACTTAAGTGATCACTTAATGCAGGAAGGGATTCTGAAGTTTCTGCAAGAAGACAAGAGGACTCTTGTTCTGGTGACACATAAATTACAATATCTGCCACATGCTGACTGGGTAAGAGAAGAGGTACTGGGGGAAAATTTGCTAAAGATAAATGTACATTTGAAATTAACACCATAACATTTAATGGGATTATTACTTTTCTCTGGAATAGAGTCCCTTTTTAATTCCATATGCCATATGGCTAACTGCCACTTTAACACAGATTTTATTGTGGAAGAGCTATTTTATTTTTACATTATTTAAGTAGATTTTAATTTTTTTTTTTATTGGAAGTCCTGGGGAATTTTGATTTAATTGCAAATATGTCTGTCCCTTCTTTTCAATGCTTTTTACAATGGCAGGAAAGCATGACTTAAAGGAGTTTCAGTTTATGAGCTGTGCAAGCAAAATTAAGAACTTATTAATAAAATATTGAACAAAATGAAGACCGACATATGCATAATGGTATTGTCACTAATGGTGAGACATGTCTTGTAGGACCCAGGTCAGTGATTAGGGTATCTGTATTGTTGAGTGCTGGGTGCTTTTTTCTCTAGATCATAGCAATGAAGGATGGAATGGTGCTAAGAGAAGGGACACTAAAGGATATCCAAAACAAGGACGTTGAGCTGTATGAACACTGGAAAACTCTGATGAATCGCCAAGATCAAGAGTTGGAAAAGGTAAATAGAAGCATTTGGGCAAGGATGACTTTTCCGCAAAGAAATATTTGGTATTTAATTTCAAAAAATCTCAAACCATGTCTGAAGCAAGTTTTAAACTTGACTTTAGGGCAAATACACATGACTTGTAAGGAGTTTTAGGGGCTGGAATAGATTGCCCAGGAAGTGTGTGGTATATCCATCATGGGTGGTTTGTAAGAATGTGTTAGGCAAACAACCTTTGGAAATGTGGTGCACAACTCATCCTTTGGTGGGTCAAGGGTTGGGCCCAGAAACTTCCTATGGTATCTCTTATCCTTTTATTCTGTTATTGCCATAAACACTTAGGATTCTCTACAGACAATTTTGGAAGATTTACCATTCCAGAAGAGAGAGAATAAAAGAATGGCAGAAAGATAGGAAAGGAAGTGGACAAAGCTGGATTTTCTGAAATTTGAATTGAAAAATACTGTGTTTTTCCATTCTGTGAGTAAATGATCCACATAAAGTCTCTTTGAGGTTACTGCAGGTGCTACTACAATTGGTGAACAGCTAAGCTCTCAAATTAACACATGATCTCTCAAATTAATAAAACCTATTATTAATGAATTAATAATAATAATAGCAACCTAATTATTTCAGGATATGGAAGCTGACCAGACAACTCTTGAGAGGAAAACCCTTAGAAGGGCCATGTACCCCAGAGAATCCAAGTCACAGCTGGAAGATGAAGATGAAGGTTTGTTTTACAATTTCACTTTATTTAATATCATATTTTATTGCTTTTCCACTTTTATAGCTGGCAGTTCTTGGCAGCAAAGTGTGAAGCTATTGATGACACTTGGTAATAATAGTGGAAAGTCCAACATTTTGACCTGTTTCAATAGGGCTTGTTTAAGGGAGTCTCCATATATTCCCCTAAACATCATGCAGGGAGAGAGGTGTACCAAAACAAGTTAACTTCTTTGCTAACTCACAGGGCCTGGAGTTATTGAGGGATGAGATAGAAGTACAACAACAGAAACAATTGAAAAGAAAACAAATTGAGGTAGCTGTCAAGAGCATGTCAGCATTTCCCTTCCTCAAGTGCAGCCTGCAGGGCTGTGAGCTAAATATTCCTATTATTTGGGAGAAAATTTAAATTTCATATTTATACAACTCTGAAATATATATATTCCATAGCAGAAGTCTTCCACCCTTTGTGTTTCAATAGAATGTGATCAATTATCATTTTAGTACTCTTGATTGAAGGGAAAGTTGAACTTTTTCATGCAAACAGATGATTAAGAGTCTGGATGGAAAGGTTTGAAGTGTTTTATAGAATCTTCCAAATTGCTGACTGTATAATAAAAGCTGTTGAATGTATTGGGGAAGGTATGATCTCTTCTAAAAAATAGTAGTGAGATTTGGTTTCTAAAAATTTTTTCTTAACAAAACTGTGACAAGTCAAAGATTGGCAAACTATAGAATTGTTTAAAGAACACAGGGAAAATCTTATGAAAATTGTCTGAAATATTTGCTGTTCTTAAATGACAAACTGAAATTTAACTTTAAAATTTAAATTCAAAAGGAAAAAAAGTCAACCCAATCTGGTAAAACAAGATGTAATTCTTAGTATTTAATCCAAGCTAATTTGATCAAATGTCTGAGTCACAGAGGAGGAAGAGGACGAGGATGAAGATGATAACATGTCAACTGTCTTGAGGCTCAGGACAAAGATGCCATGGAAAACCTGTTGGAGATATCTAACCTCTGGAGGGTTTTTCTTGCTCTTTCTGATGATTTTCTCCAAGCTGTTGAAACACTCAGTTATCGTGGCCATAGATTACTGGCTTGCTACGTGGACATCCATGGACAACACAAATGAAGCCAGGAATGTTGATGAGGATAAGAGCACAGAGAAGGTGAGCCTGATCTTGGAGCCTAATAGGGAAAAAACAGAAGAAAGCATGTTCTAAAGTAATTATTTGCTGTTCATCTAGAAGCCAGCAGGATTGAAATGACAGGTAGATTATTATACAGGATGGATAGATTCTTAGTTTTACTATAGGGCAATTCAAATTTTATCAATCTTTTTGACCATTCAAAACAGAAACAGAAGCATGTTTGAGGGCAGGGAAATAATTTGCCTTCCTAAGGAAGGAACCTTGCACTAAACTTTTTCATCTGAATTTTATAACTGGTCTTCTAAGTCAATGACCCCACTTTCCTAAGTACTGGCTGTCAAGTAGTGTCCTGCCAGAAAAAGCAAAATGGAAGTCTTCAATTGTACTGCTTAAGTACAATCTGCTTATAGCTGTACATTTGACTCATGTACAATATCTCACTGGAATCCACTTACTAAACTTTCAGAAGGCTTAAATGTGTTATAACCTTGGCAGATGAGTTTAGGATTTGCTCTGGGAATCTCATGATGCTTGAACTTAATAAAGTGGAACTTTCCAACGTCTCTCAAATGCTTTAATTCTTGAGAGGTTCTACTCGAGTTCCCTAAGTTTCTTGGCTAACAATCCTTTGTATTTGTCCACACGGTCAGTCTTCACAGTTCTAAGAACTACTGCTTCAAGGTCTTGAGGGATAGAATAGAGTGAGGGATCTTAGAATCTGCGAGAACTTTTAATCATGTGAACTTAATGAATTGCATTTCCATCATAGTTCTTTTATTTCCCAAAGATGATATATAATTAACACAAGAGATGTGATATAGTAGCTAATGGGTACTAGGTGCCTTGGGAACTTCCTACCAGAAAAGAGAAATGGGTGTTTGTTTCCAGGATTGATGTATTTGTCATTCCATTAGACTTATCATGTAGCTGTCTTCAGCATCCTCTCTGGAGCTGGGATTGTCCTTTGCCTCATCACATCCCTGACTGTAGAGTGGATGGGCCTCACAGCAGCCAAGAACCTGCACCACAATCTCCTCAACAAGATCATCCTTGGACCAATCAGGTGCAGCAAAAATTATGTCCCTGAAAAGCTACATGTTAAAACCTGTCTTCTGTAACAGCAAGGGTACTCCTATGAGAAGCTCTTGTATTTGACCTGTTTCCTTCAAGGCCTCAAAAAGTGAAAATAATTAGTGGGATAATCATGGGGGAAAAACATTCAATGAGAGAACATGTAAAATTTTGCCCCTGTTTTTATCTGGCTCAGTTGTGTCAGAAAGCTGGCACCTCTTCAGGGCTGGGGAGGTCAAGGACAGCTCTGAGGGCAGTTTAGGCTCCAGGGCATCCAGCTCCAGCTGAGCCCTGGCCATGGTGTCAAACAATGTGACTCCAAGGCTTCTTCTGTGCACAATACCCAGGGTCTCACAGGCAGCAGGATGGCCAAAAGGATGTCTGAATAACAAATAAAGTTATCACAGTGCTTCCATGAAACATCTGGGGTTGGTGCCCATTAGAAGAGAGCTGAGCAGCAACCAGGAGACGACTATGATCTTTGGAAGGGACCTTAAATCCTGATGGAACAAGAATGAAAGATCAGGACTCAAGACAGCAGGTTTTTGGAAGAGGAGACAAAATGTTTTTCAGGGAAAAGTGCCAAGAGAAGCATTTAGACAGTCAGGATGCAGATAAGATGATCTGGTATACTATTCATGTTTACTGCTCGGTTTTAGACAATGGCTGTACACAGCTCTGTGTTCTGTATGACTGGACTTTTAATCCAAAACTGGAATTCCTTTACAGGTAACTTTTTGATTTTAATTTGTCCAATAGGTTCTTTGATATGACACCACTCGGGCTAATTCTAAATCGCTTCTCTGCTGATACAAATATCATTGATCAGGTAGATGTATCAATGTTTTATTATCCTGAATTTGCAAATTTTCATGTAGATTCTGAATTAGGTGATGTACTAAAATATTCAGTAGAGAAAAGCACAGCAAAGCCAGGCTCTGGGAATGAAAATAAGGGCACTTAAAATAAAAAGTACACACATTTGTAGTAATGAGGGCAGGTAACCATTAAAATAAACATAATGGGAGATGGTGGCTCTTCATTTCTTCATATGAAGATTGGTTGCTTCTGTTAAAAGATCTGGATTAAGAAAACATCAGCTTTTGGACTCGAAGCAGGAGACACAGTAGAATATGACAACCTTGAATATATGGGAGTAGATGCGAGAAATAATTGTTCCACCCTGGCTGCAGCACATGTGGATTTAGAGCACTCAAGGAGAGGAGAGGCTGCTTCACTATAGCTGTGCATTAAAATTTTTGAATGAATATTAATCGTGAATGTAATGTTGATGGGAATATGGAATAAAAATTATGAGACTCTGAGACAGAGCATTCTATTTCTCGAAACATCTGGGATATCAAGAACAATTTTCTCTTCCTTGTCTGATAAATAAATGAGGTGGAAATGGCTCCTATTTCCCCATGAGCTTTGGGAATCTGACTTTTAGAAAACAAAACCCTACTGACTCATTTTTTAAGTCCTGTACATTTGGCTATGAGACTCACAGAAACCAAAAGACTCCTGATATTAGGAGAACATCAATGAAAGCATAGTGGTATAATTCCACTTTCCTAGAGGAAGAGGCTTTTAGTGGTACTTGGAGGGACTTTTGCCTCTAAGTAAAACATGTATGTTGTTCATTTCCCTCTAGCACATCCCTCCCACGCTGGAGTCTCTGACCAGATCCACCTTGCTCTGCCTGTCAGCCATTGGGATGATCTCCTACGCCACACCATGGTTCCTTGTGGCCCTCGTGCCCCTGGGCATAGCCTTTTATTTCATCCAGAAATACTTCAGGGTTGCTTCCAAGTACGTATTAAAGAACTGTCATGAAAGTTTCCTGCATGAAATATTGTACATGAGAATTGTGGTGGAATGTGAGGTTGTAGGAGCCAAAAAAGGGGGAAATGACCATGGCATCCTGCTTTTGATCCTGAGGCATGAGTCTGAGGCATGCGCTGGGGAATATTTTCAACTGACCTGGCTATAAATGGGGTATTTGAGGAACTAACACCAATTGAATAATTTTCTTTTGGCTCTAAAGTCAGATGAGCATGAAGTTTGTTAATCAGCTGAGCTTGCATCTGGTCAAAACTCCTCTTTGACATTTGAGGGTTAGTAGAGAGTGGAAAATAACTCCCCGGATTAACATCAATCACAGCTTTTCCTTCATATCGGGGAAAAAAGCTCCATAGAAAGTAATTTCCACTGACAGAGTTTCATATTCAAGGTGTTCTGGCTGGGTGTAAAGAGTAAAATTTTTCATCAAAAAGAGAGTCTAGTGCTAAATTAATTCTGTAATTTTGTAAAACATCTTCAGCAAGCCTTTTGAAGTTTTTTCTTAAGTTCAATCCATTAGTCTTCTGTTATCAGCCAGAATCTTTCAAGATTTATTTGTAAGAAAACTCTGTAATCAGAATTCACAAACCAGAAATATTTAAATCTGAAATATTTTGCTTAATTTCTCCGAGATTTTTCAGAAACCTTTTTCTTGCCCTACCAAGCCTCCAAACTGAAGCTGTATGTGGCAGTACACCAGATGTCAAGGTGGCTGATGAATCAGGAGACATGGTTTTCACTCTCAAGTTACTCTCTTAAATTAAACTCTTTTAAATCACTTGAGTGGGATTCAGGGTTGACTTGTGTTCTTTGGATGCACAATAGAAATGAAAAGATCCAATTTATTTCTATAAAAATTAGTCTTGAGAAGTGTAGGATGAAGGAATAGCTTCAGCCAGTATTTATAGCTCACTTGCATGCAGTCCTTTGCAGGCACATAAGCCTCACTAATTTTTAGAAATGCAAATATTTACAGTATTTCTTACAGCACTCTGACTCTTTGTTGTATTTTCCATTACATCTTTCAAAAACTTCTGCATATTTTCCATCATAAATTTGAAAGCTATTTATCATCAAAATATCAGCAGCAAATTCAGTTCTGTGCACTCCAACATTCAGCATCATCAAGCAGTTTTTTCTCCTGGCCTATTTAATACAGTGTGCAAAATTAGTAGGATTTTGATAACGAGTTTTTAATCTCTAATGATCTGGACTATCTTCTGTTTGTGCATCTGGCTGCAATGCCAAAGGCAGAGTGTTACAGAAAGATGTATTTTTGATTCTGTGGTTTGGAAAACATTCCTGTCTCAAAAGACTGGAACTTTTCTGACTTAAATATTTTGCTCCATGCAAGTCTTGTAAGTGCAATTGCTGAGTAATTAGGGGAATTTATCATTCATATTATTTCTCTGTCAGTGCTGTCTCTGCTACAACCAATCTTAACTGCACAAAGAGAAGACTGCTATCGTCTGAAACATTTTACTTTCAGCACTTTATGGTACTTCCAGATATGGAAAATGAGGCCAGGTTCATCTGGAAATACAGCTTTTTTTTGTTAGGCCAGCTGTTGTCATAAAATATCTAAACTTCCTGATGTGCAGAGCCTATTATATACCTGACCTAAGAGTCACAAATAACATGCTGTAAAGATTAAAATCAATAGTTTTGAATATAAGTTAATTTTATTAATATATCAGAATCTGTGAGAATAAAAGGTAATTAGGATCTGTCTTAAATGGACAGCAGGTTTTTATCCAGGTTAGACATGATAATGTCATTATCCCTGGGGGGCAAATAGAAGCTTAAAGGGACCAAAAGTAGATGGAGAGGGCAGCAGGGAGATGATTCAAAGGCTCCTGTGGCAGAAAAGGAATGTGATATTCCCCTGCCAGTGTCTTTCTGTACTATAAAAATACTGTTTGTTGTGTGATCCTGAAAAGAATATGTGCAATACATAAAATGTCCGTTATTGTCTGTGGGGAGCAAAATTTCTACAGACAGAAACATTTACACTGTAATGGGCATCTGTTGATTTTTGTACTGCCAGGGACCTCCAGGAACTTGATGACAGCACCCAGCTCCCTTTGCTCTGTCACTTCTCTGAGACAGCTGAAGGTCTTACCACCATCAGAGCATTCGGGTAAAATTTGTAAAACAAATTATTAGAGGGAGGCTTGGGGGTCAGGCTGGCCTGTGCGGCTTCCTTGGAGCATGTCTGGGGGCAAACTGTTCAATTTGAAGAACTTTATTAAGCTCTGTCAATTTTTTTTCCCGTTGCTTTGCCAGATCTCTTAAACACTTTGCATATTTTCAGTAACACATGTACTGGTATTTGTTCCACTGAATTAAAGATGATTACATTTTTAGGATATGATATTTAAACTTTTAGTGAGTCTATTTTAACCATGCCTTTAACCTGGACAGCAGGAGCTCTATTTTGCCAAGAAGGCAGAGGTACTGCCCCTTCAACCCCCCTGCTATATCCAAGTGTCCCTGAATCAGTTCTGTGTTTAACCCACTTCCCAAACAGGGAAACATCATTATGGCATTCTCCAGGTGAAAGTCAGTGTCCAACTTTCCAAGAAAACTGCAGCAGAACAGAACTTGATCTTAATGTAGTAAAACCTCCCTTTGTTAATCAAAACTGAAAAATAAATTCTGTAATATCCAGAGAGTTTTGCCAGCTTTCCATGCATATATTTTCTCTCTACTACATGAAATACAAATCAAATTCTCCTACGTTCACTACATTATGGTTATGACTTGGTCAAAGTGCCAGCTTGAGGTTTTCTCCAGGAACTGCTGCACCTTGCACCCATTCTGCACTATGTAGAATTCCAAACCAGAGCAGATCCATTTCCACACCTATTTAATCAGCTTAAGGCTGTTTCCTCACAACAAGCTAAGCTTTAGGACCTCAGCTGTTAGCACAGTGTGTTGCCGTGAAGCCTGTGGAAGGACAAGCAAAAACATTGTTTTGATGAAGAGATGTGAGCCAGTGGTCAACAGGAAATGCTTTAACAAGCTTTATCTACAGAAAGATGTATTGAAACAGGAAGTCATTGTTAGGGCCTGATGCTGATGTATGCTGAATACTTCTCGGGAGGTTCAGAGTGGCCTTTAATCAAGTTACCTCCTGAATAGGACAAAGTAGCACTTTCTGAGTGGTTCAACTCTTTTTTGCCTCACAAAAATGTGGGCTTGGATGGCAGAGAGCAAAACACAACCCGAGGGCACCACAACAACTGAATTTTTCAGGCTTTCTAGTGCTAATCAGAGCAATGTCATTTCCCTGCCTGTGCTCCACTGCCCACCAAACCTGAAATCGCCTACAATTTTTGTCTGCAAGCTTGTATTTACTGATGGTCTTGTTAGTAATTCTCTGCAGTTTGGGTTCAGTATGTTCCAGGATAAAACTGAGCAGCTCCTCACATAACTTACCACAAAAGAGTATAGTTGGATCAGAGAGCAATCTCAGTGACCTTTGCTGTTTGTCATCTGACAGGATAAAAGTCTGAAAGTGCCCAGAAGATGTGGATGAAAACACAGATTGAGCATGTCAGATTTTCCATTAGGAGAGAAGGAATTTTGCTGCCAGGAAAGCAGATGAGCAGAGTAGTCAGTGCATCCTTGCTCCTCCCCACATCATTACCGTTACCAGTTGTTCTGGGAGGCTGCTTGTCATGTTTATAAGCTGTGCAGAGGGAAATCAAATATCAGTGAGAAATAGCAGGGGAAAAAAAAGAAGTTTCTGGAAGAACAGGCATTACAGGTGCTTTACAGCAGGACCTTGAGACTTTGAAATGGAAGATAAAACAGACACTGAGCTGCTGACTGAAGTTCAGCTGGTTTAATCAAGTGAGTGGGTTCAGCAGACAATAGAATATGGATGGTTTCCATCTGACTGTACAAGGCACCATGAATTTAATACACTTGCACCAACAGAGATTTCCCCACCCCCTCCCCTACCTTGGCTCCTCAGTGCTCTGGCATCCTTGCACTGGATTTTAAAGGTGATAGGCATTGTATGGGGGAGCAAGGAACAAGTGGCAGTGGAGGTAACACCACTCATTTTTCTAATTTAGAGGTGATCTATCCTCTCCTTATTGTAGTTTCCCAGTTGTTTAGGCAAAGTGTGACTGGCTGAGAAAACAGCTGAGCTGAGTAGCTGAAAGGTTTGATTTACAGATCACTCTACATCCACTTTAGTTGAAACCTTAAGGATGTCACCTCTGTTGAAGAGCCCTGCAGCTGGCCATGTAACTTCTGAAATCAGATTTAAGCTGACAGGTGAGCCCTCTGCCCTTGCTAGGGGCCTGAGAGGAGGAGATGAGGGGCGCAGCAGCACTCACCTGTGGGAGGAGTGGACTACAATCCACAGCTATAGCAAGTGGACCGGCTCTGGGAAACAAAACCTGCCCAGCACCCTGGCATAGCAATCTCTTTGAGGGGACAGGTGCTGGTCCAAACCCTAGTCCAACAGAATCACTCGTCAAACAAATCCCTCCCCATTCCATGTGTCGCTCTGGGGCTATGGGGAGCTGTGGCAGCAAATATACGTTCTCAGGGAAGAGCTTTTAACTCAAACTTCGGCAAAAACAGAAGGGCAAAAAGTTTTGGGCTGGGGGGAGGGAAGGCAGAGCAGAGTTAATGCTTCACCCTTTTGTGTGTGAGTGTGTAATGTGTTGTAATGTAACAACTTTGGTCTCGGCAGGCATGAAGCCAGATTTAAACAACGTATGCTGGAGCTGACGGACACAAACAACATTGCCTACTTATTTCTGTCAGCTGCCAACAGATGGCTGGAGGTCAGGACGGTACGTTCAGTTTTGTCCCAGCCATGGTTTTGAAACCTTGGAAGCAAACAGAGACTTTGCCTGATGCAGAGAAGATAATAACGAGTATTAATCTCGCGAGGAGATTATACACACAGTTCCTTAAAATAGATCATGATTGTTATGTTAAACCCAGAGGGTTTTTTCAGCTTTCTTGGCCAGGAGTAAGAAAATACAAGTCTGCCGCATCTTCTGCTGCTGTGCTGTCTAGTGTCTGAAGAGAGTGCAAGAACAAACATTTACATAACTTCAAACAAGGCTTTCTCTACTCCTGTGCAGCATCCACAGACCTGCCACAGAAGGAACTGCTTTCAAGGCAGAATGTGTCTTTTCAGTGGCTTTGTGAACTGTGCCATCCTTCTGCCAGGGCTGTTATAGGCACACTGATCTCCCAGGTCTTGATGTATCTCTCCAGCAGCAGGTTTAATCCCACAGCTGTAAGCTAAATCCTTGCAGAGCCATACTGTTTGATATCATGAAAGATAGCAGAAGTAGACTCTGGAAAGAAAATGACAGCAGGGGACAATGCAGGCACTGACAGTGACACAGGCACAGGTTTTTGTGGGGGCTCTCTATGAGGGACTTTCCTGACCTGAGAGGCAAGAAGAAGCAAGCAAAGTAACTTTGATTCCTTTATTCATCTGAAACAGAAAGAACAGTGAATAAACAGAGCAGTGGCCTGATTCTGCTTGACATAAATAGCAACAAGCATGATTAATCCTCACATCAAAGGCTGTATGCTCACCTTCTTTTCCTGTTGGAGCAATGAATTTACTCTCCATTTCTCATGATGGCAAGGCTTCCCTTGTGGTTGAAGCTTTCAGCTTCTTACACATCCAAGATCAGCTGGAATTGCTTCCAAATCTAAGACACATAAATAACGGAGCAACAGCCAATCCTAGAATAAGCCTGTTAATGTCTCACAGTCTTAGACTTGCTTACATGCAGAAGGAATGTGGTCCAAGAATATGCCTTTGCCTCATCAGAGCATTAGAAATAATGTGGTCTTGCCAAGGAATAGTTCATTTGGCTCTGCCTAATGGCACAGTGGTACTAAGATCACCAAAAAGCTTGTGAGGCTTAATAGCAGCTGTTAAGACATGTCCTAGCTGCTGATGGAGACTCAAGGACATTGTCCTAGTAATTCTCCATAGGTGAATCACAGAATCCCAGAAACCCAGAATGGTTTCGGTTGGGAGTGACCTTAAAGCCTAAGCAGTTCCAGTCCCTGCCAGGGGCTGGGACACCTTCCACTATGCCAGATTGCTCAGAGCGCCATCCAACCTGGCCTTAGACACTGCCAGACATGGGGCAGCCACAGTTTCTCTGTGAAGTCTGTGCCAGGGTCCCCCACCCTCACAGGGAACAATTTCTTCCTAATAGCCAATCTAACTCCCTTCTATGTCAGTTTGAGTCTATTCCCCTAAAAATTTGAGACTCTATTCTGCTCATCAACACATTTTATAGACAGAGGAACTAGGCAGCCCTCATTTTAAATCTCAGAAGGAAAGACACCAGACAGGGTGTTACCAGACAGGAGGAGAAAAATGAATGGACAATGTGATCCAAAGTAAATGTAATGAAGGCAGCAGTGGGAGAGCAGGAATACCAACTATATTCCATTAATAAGCACCTTGACTCCATGAGATGACATCTGGCGTATACTTCAAACCTGAGGTAGAAGAAATGGGTTCCAGCTCCTGCAAAGCTTCTGCCAATAAAACATACTCATGGCCTGTATAAATTCTACCTAAAGCCTTCATGGACTTTGTGAAGTCAATGACATTTCTTTTTTTTGAGGAGGCAAACCCATATTTGAGAAGACCTGAAGGAGAGTGGAAAGAGTGGAATTGATTTGTTTCAGTGGTGGGAATTAGGGGTGCCACTGTTATATCATTCTCATGGGGTTTTTTAAATATGCTTATTAGATTTTTTGATCCCTGCTCTCATTGGAGTAGCCACCATGGGATACCCTAGCCCAAATGGATTTGCAGCAGTTTCTGGCCTGTTTCACTTGTGTTCAGCAAGTTGCTTTGAGTATTTCAGGTTGGGCATCACAACCATAACCTTTTTGGGGGAAAAAAAAACAAACCAAAATTAAGGGCTAGGTGTCATTATATAAATAACTCTTGGTAAAGTGAAACCGTTCTGCAGGTAATGTTCTGCCTGCTGCATTTTTTTCTGTTTTGTCCTCCTGTCTCTCATTCCAGGATTACCTAGGTGCTTGTATTGTCCTGACTGCTGCTGTCACTTCCATCACAGAAGGGCCACACTCGGGGTTTGTGGGGCTGGGTCTCCTGTACGCTCTGACGGTACGTGCCAAGGCCAAATGTAAGAACTTCCACAACACATTCATTTCATAATATTTTTATGTATGCACATTCATCTTCCAGCTTTCTTAATCTTGAAAAAAGAATCCTGCAAGTAATGGACTTCAGCCAAAGTTGAGAGAGTTCAGGGCAGCTTGGACTTGCTTCAGATTTTATGAGCCAATTAAAAAAACACAGCCATTCCCAGGCCCTGTGTGCTCCCAAGCAGAGCAGGAAAATTAAAAATGCGTAAGAGGACCTGCTGTGCACTCTGTTTTGTACAACACAGTGCTAGGTTCCACCTCACTATGGCAAAACCTGCCAGGAAATACAGGTTGTCATCATCTGGGTAATCTTTAACCAAAGACATAATAAAATAATTGCCAAAGAAACAGAATTATTGGTTTTGCCTTTGGAGGGAAACTACTAAGATGCTCAATATTCTCCATGCAACTTTGAATAGATTTGGGGATTGGGACCTTTGTAGGCATGGTTCATCATGCCAGGTAGCAGTAGGAATGCAGAGGAGATGGAGTTAGGGATGAAAAAGTTGTGGTAGTCCAGTAGTTGGTTCCTTTTGCCACAGCAGTGAGAAGAAGGAATAGTATTTTAATGTACCTGGCTGCAAGAGAGGCTGACTGTTCATCATGAGCACAGAGTGGATGATAATCACCACAGATTGTAGAAATATTCCTGAATTAACCACAAGAGTGGGGACAAAATATTGCTGAAAGGACCATAAGAGTGGGGAAAAAGGCAGGATAATTATAGTGGCAGGAAGAACTTCTGAAACCATGGTTTGCATGGCAAAAATCGATCTGCTTTGAAGCACTGGTGTGAGGGAGGGATGGAGGAGTGGATCTAACACTGACATCTGGCTTTGCACATAAATGCTGGTGAGCCAGTGGCTACAACAGAAAGTCCTCAGCAGCTGCCTTAGGCTGGCTTTAGATTCTCTCTATGCTGCTGTTGCAACAGTGTGAGAATCTGTCAACAGCTGAGAATCAGTCCCAGGGCTTCAGCTTCACTCTGAAAACATTCCTGGTAATGCTGCTTTATTAGCAGGGATCTGGAAGTGCCAGGATGTCTCCATCATCCTTGGCTTCTTTGTTTTTAGCCTGTGTTTGCAAATGGTTCATTAGTGTGAAATAGACACATGCTGAAGTCTGGCACAGCAGATGAAGGAAGAAGAGCTGCAGGCACCAAGTGATCACCTGTCTGTCTCCTGCCCCACAATAACCCTGATGAATTTTTGAAGGCAGCTGGGTAACTACCTGGATCACTGACCTTGTTTTTTTTTATAATTACTCTTTGAAGCTAAGAGAGGGCTGATATATGGGCCTGGATGAGAGCAAATTGTTTGTACCAAGGTTGTGTTTACATCCTGTGCTTATTCTGTCCTCTTCTATAAACACTGCCAACTCCTTTGCACTACTGTGATGAAGCCTGAGGTAGTGGGCAGAGCATTTGGGTGTCAGGCTGTGTTATCAAATCTGCCAGCTCTAGGATATCAGCCTGCCACTGCAAGCAGCACTTCCACAGTGTTTTGCTTATCTGCAAACTTTCCCATTCTGTAACTTCCTAACTCAAAAGCTGGACACAAAATGAGCAGGTTTCTGAAGGAGAGAATACCCCATCAGGAACTCTACCTTAAGGATAAAGCAAGCAGCCAAGTCTTCTAAATTAACAACAATTTTTGCTTTATCTCAGTGAAAATTATTTACTGTTTGCTTATTGTATCAGTATTAGGTTAGTGGTAAAGAGGTAAAGAACTGAGACTGGGTGATTTATTCTTAATGAATTCCTTATTTGGCACCCACCAAAAAAATGGCAAAGCCTGTCTCTGAATATGTTTGTGCACAGGGGGTTTTTATTTTAAGTTTCTAAATCTTCATTCAAGTGCATAAAATATCTCAATGTTTAAAGGCAATCAACTCTTTCTAATAAGATCAGTTCTTAGAAGCACCTAAATACAGGCTTAGGAAACAGATTTAAAATTTTCAGGCTTAAATTGTAAGTTCTGCCTAGAAAAGAGTTTGTCTAAGCTGCCGAGTATTGTTAGAGAACTGATCTTCAGCTATTATCTACTAAAAGTAATACCTTTACTGCTGATTTTACTATTGATCAAATAATTTTCATTACAAATTAGAATAAAATCCAGGAAGGAAATATTGCTGAACTGTTAATACTTTTTTCCCCTCATATATTTCTATGCTAAAAACTTCTCATATTTTCCACAGAGAGAGATACATTATCTAAATATGCACAGGCCGAAACTGAAATGAAATTATCATAAAATATTTTTAATATATTTGCAAATAGTGAACTTTCTTGTTCTTGAGTTGCAGTCTTTGAAAGATTAGAATACATATAATAGAAAATATTCCCAAACAGCACTTTCAATTTTGATTCTTTTCTGTGATTGTGTGCTTAAAGAAGACACCTTTCAGCACTGATTATTAGGTGCTGTAAACAAGAGGTTGCCTCAATCAGTCAGAGTTTAGGTACAACTTTTCCATACTTCTCTTTCAAAAAACAAGGATGATAATAGAAAGCACTAAATGACTGTCTTAGGGCTGGTTATGTTAGAGTATGACTGGTTCTTATGGATTTGATGCTGTTGCACTGAGTCTTGAACTGTTGTAATGTTGAAAAGAGACCCATTGTGCCAAGTCAGGCCAAGGATTTTCATAAACATATCCAACCTTTATTTTCGAATGGGCAGATGAACAGAAAGAAGGCTGAACCCTGTCCTTGTTTTCATTTTGTGATGCAGATAACCAACTACCTGAACTGGGTAGTGAGGAATCTGGCTGATCTGGAGGTGCAGATGGGTGCAGTGAAAAAAGTACACAGCTTCCTGAACATGGAGTCAGAGAACTACGAAGGCTACCTGGGTATTGCTCTCTAATCTTTTTGGGGCTTTACATGGTAACATGAAAGAATGGTAGACTTGGTCATGCAAAATGTACACATCTCTGGCCAAAATCTGTTCTCACTAAGGTGTAGGAACTGCCACTGGTGTGAGTGACAAAGATAGCTAAGAGAAGCTATGAAATACATTGCTCATGTTAGTCAACATTAAAAAAGATTCTATCAAATGCCAGTGAGACAGAGCAAGACCCTGTAGTACAATCAGAAAACACCACAGTTATAAAGCAAAACATCCATGTACATTATTTAGAAAACAAAAATAAGGATAAAAATTAGAAATGTCACATGCTTCAAAATCTCTGATCTTTGTAGCAGATGGCGACTAAAGATAGGGCTGCATTGGCAAGCAGACCTCAGCAACTCTTTTCTGAGCTGCACATTGGAACTTGTGCCCCACACACTTCAAATTGTCTTTGATTGCTCTTTTAGAAGTGGTTGAAGTGCAATAAAAGGCTTGTAGGTCAAGAAGCTTCCCTGGAAAGCCAAGCTGCTTAGTCCAGAGACAAAACCTGCTGTGTATTTGCAAATCAGGATGAAACGCAAGCTGTGATAATGTCAACAGCTCACGTTGTGTGGCAGCAACAACTTCCTTCATCAAGCTGCCCTTCCTGTGCTGGTCACTGACCCAAGGCCACGATAACACTGCCCTGACATCACGTTCCCTGCTCCTCTGGCTTCTCCCTGTTGCAGTACGAAGAGATGCTTTAGTATCTGCCCTCTCTTCCTGTGTGTGGAGATCTGGAAGCCAAGTGCCTGGCAGGCAGTTCCCAGCCCAGCCTCCCCTTGGCAGGGAACTGGGGCTCCATTTCTCCAGTGGCTTAAAGGAAGGTGCCCAGGCAGGAGGGAGGGGGAAAGGAGACTGTTTTAAAGGGTGACCCTCTGGCAGCACTTATGTCAGTTTGTTTTTCTGAAACTATTTCAGATCCCTCTCAAGTCCCCAAAGACTGGCCTCAGGAGGGGGAAATCAAGATTGAAAATTTGTGTGTTCGCTATGAAAACAACCTGAAGCCTGTTCTGAAGCATGTGAAGGCCTATATCAAACCAGGACAAAAGGTACTGTGTCAAGCAAGGGCCCATCATCTTCATTCTGGTGCAGATCCTTTGTTACTGTGTTTTCCTTTCTAAAGCAGCAGAAGAACAAGATTATCAACTTGCAGTGGCAGATATATACATTTACAGTCCACTCTGAGGTCCCTAAGCTTAGATTAAAAACTTACACTGATAAAAGCTTATTTTTGGCTGGAATCAATTTCTCTTCTGAGTGTTCCATGTCTTTCCTAGTCCATTTTCATTGCATAAAAGTGAACCTAGATGGCAGATAAATTAGAGGGACACCAGACTGAGCTGTAAAAACTCAAGAGTATCTCACATTTCAGCATACAGTGTCATTGGCATCCAGGTCAGGATGCTGAAATGCTCCCGGGACAAGTCCTTGTGATGAGGGGCAGAAAAGGGGACTGTGCTCGCTGTGCTGTTTAATGTTTTCCCTGGTGTGCCTCCTGCCCCTGGGAAGGACCTTTCTACTCACCAGTAGCACAGTCCAATGCAGCTTTCCCAAAAGAGCTGCAGGTGTAAGGAAGGAGGAAGAAGTAAGTGAGTATTCTGTGAGTAAGTGACACCCTCAATTTTTTGCAGGTTGGGATCTGTGGTCGCACTGGCAGTGGCAAGTCCTCCCTGTCCTTGGCATTCTTCAGGATGGTGGACATTTTTGATGGTCAGTTTTCCCTGAAATACATTGTCACTCCTCACATTCTCCCCCCTTATTTCTTCAGAAGAAATGAGGAACCTTTTTGATAATTTGTAAGCTGGTTCTCTGGCTGAAAAATATTTGATTATAAGTGTTATGTCTGATCCTTCAAAGTACAAAGTGTCCTATTGTGAATAGCAGTTGGCTCTTCCAGGAAATGTTGTGCACAGATTATATTTCTAATCTTTTTTTAAAAAAAATTCTCATATGGTCTGACAAAACAATATGCAATTTTTGAGATAGGACAAAAAAACATGTAACTCTCTGGAGTATCTAAATGTTTCCCTAAAGAACAATTGCATTAACTTATTATAGCTGTCAAAATATTAGCAGAGTAGAAACTAGAACTCAGCAAGTCCATTCCCTTGATTTTTTAAAAAAATTTGTTGTGCTTTCCCATAACTGCAGCAGGACCTGACTCAAAGGTTGGAAAAACGTTGGTATGTTTTCACTCCAGCAGCATTTAACTGTCCCAGATAATTGGCCTTAACTGCTTTTCAGCATTCATAATACATATGCATATGTATTTCTTCTTTTGCAGGAATAGAAAACCACTAGAAAGTAATCCTTTTGTTCCAAAGATTTCCACGTTTCTAATTTAGCCATTTTTCACAGAATGTTTATCAGGGAAAGCCCAGTAGGATGTGGGAGGATAAGTGAATGGGATGGAGCTAGTATTTGCTTTTGTTGTGGTTCTGTGCCTGTATGTGTCTATGGTCACAGGCTTCTCATTCATGACCAGGATTCCTGGATATAAAAATATTGCAAAGAGATATTAACCATGCTTATGGCCAACTTGAAGTTTCCTTCTACTTAAGTCTTCTTTCTGTATATTTTCTTTGTCTGCTTCTTCTGTATCCCTGATTTTTCCCAATGGGAATGTCTAAGCCCTTTCTAATCCAGTTCTGTTTGTCCTTTGTGCACATCCCTCTCCCAGCTGGACCCATATTTGGTCTCTGTGCTGGTCCACTTCTGGATGGAGTCCTGACTCTAATAAAAGTTACATAATAAGATTTTGAGTAACTTCACTAGAGCCAAGATTTCATTCAAGTTGTTCCTTAGGTCTTCATAATCTCTTTAAATTTTTATCTGTCCCATTTTATTTCCCTACTTTTGCTTCTTTGTCCTGTAGTGTTTCCCTTCTCTTGCCTTCTCATTTCTCTTGTGTCTTGCTTGCCCACCTTTCACTTCTTTCCCAGCTTCCTAACGCCTCTCAAATTTACTTTTTCTCTTAGGTCCTCTCATCTCCTCTTTTTCTTGTGCACCCTGGCTTCTATCAAATATGCATTTTCCTATTCCTCCTATGCCATATTAATTTTTCTTTCCTTATTCCACCTCATCTTCTGCTAACCCACTCTAATGTCCTTGTTTGTGAAGAAAAATAATTGCTTAAATTTATGCAACCACCAATGCCTCAAGCAGAAGTCCTATAACCTGACTTGGACTGTCCTGAAGTCTGAAAATAATTGGACTTTGCACCCCATGTGCCTGACAGTACTAAGCACTCACAAAGACACAGTGTCCCATCATCTGGAGACCAGTCTAGAGGGCCTGTCCCACTTTCCCACCTGCTAGCTGTGGATCACGTGCTTTGTGCAGTTTCCCTCACGTATTCTGCGTGTTGTTTGATGCAGGGAGGATTGTGATTGATGGGATAGACATCAGCAAATTGCCTCTGCACACGCTGCGATCCCGGCTCTCCATCATCCTGCAGGACCCAATCCTGTTCAGCGGCTCCATCCGGTAGGTGTTTGCCTTCAGGGGGTGGCAGGCAGCATTGCACAGCCTGCCTATCATGGGACCTATGGGACATGAGAGGATGGAAAAGGCAAGGAGTCTTTCTAGGTCAGTCTCATCCATCTGCACAGCCTGCCAAGTGACACACACAGTGCCAAGGTGTTAATTTGCAGGAGGCCTGAAGGTTATTGCAGTAACAATATTCCTATTGTTGTTTTCTCTGCAGCTTTAATTTGGATCCTGAATGCAAGTGCACTGATGATAGACTCTGGGAAGCTCTGGAGATTGCTCAGTTGAAGAACATGGTTAAGTCACTGCCAGGAGGCCTAGGTTTGTCTGAACCAATCTCTGGGATCAAGGGCCAATAATGGAATCATGCATGCACGCAGATAAACAGATCCATCCCATCTGACATTCTAGATCATCATGTAGGAGTGACAGGCACATTATGAAGATTCTCTGTTCATGCTAGAGAGAATATTCTTAATGAAAAGTTGAAAACAGTCTGGTTTCCCATGCACTGTGGGAAAAGCATCACCTCAGCATCATGGTGTGATTCTTGGGGCTGTCCTGTGCAGGGCCAGAAGATAGATTTTGATGATCCTTGAGGGCTCCTTCCAGCTCAGGATATTCTATGATTCTATGATTAGTGAGAAAATTAGTAAGGGGATAAAAGAACAATTTTACCTCCTTTAACAGAATCTGGCTCTGTCAGCAGAGCTTTAAACACTGACAGAGTGTTTTTCTTACCATTGCAGATCCATTTCATGAAGGAAACTCACATATTTGTTTCCATATCAAGTGTATTTAGTATTACTATTACCCTACAGCCTACCGGATTTCCTAACAATTTGTGCCAACTGTTTGTTTAGTGATATATTTCTCCTTTCCCAAGAGGCTGTGCTCACTTTTCTTGGCATCCCTCCATCCTGCTGGTCAATCAAGGTTATGGTTATTGGCTTTTATGGGGATTTTGCTTGGCCCTGGAACAGTGCACAAGCAGAGCTCTCAGGGGCAGCATTTCAGGGGTGCAATATTCACAGGAACTGGTTTTGTTACAGATGCCATGGTCACAGAAGGAGGGGAGAACTTCAGTGTGGGGCAGAGGCAGCTCTTCTGTCTGGCCCGAGCCTTTGTCCGCAAGAGCAGCATCCTCATCATGGATGAAGCCACAGCATCCATTGACATGGCCACAGTGAGTACAGCAATTAACTAATTATGAATCTACCAGGAGAAAGGCATCTTCCCTAAGTGTCAGCCATGAAAGTGTGAGATCTCTGTAGCAGAAAAAGCTGACGGTGCTTTTGTTTCTCTCAGGATGAAATGAAACGCTTTAGAGAACCCCCACTTTCATAGGTGTGACATTTCCCTGCTGGGAAAGAGAGAGTGTGGAATATGCTTGAAAACACGTGAATTAGACTGTAACAGGCTGAAGTAACTGGAGTGAGCCTTTTCCTCCGACAGGAAAACATCTTGCAGAAGGTTGTGATGACTGCCTTTGCCGACCGCACCGTTGTAACAATAGCGGTAAGTATTAAGCCAGAAAAAGCTCTTTTTTCCTCATTCCTCATGCAGTTAATCTTGCCCTTCTTCATTTAAACACCAACATATGAAACTAAAAGCATCACAAAATAGAACTAAACCACAAGGCCAGAATGTTCTCATGATACCAGAACAAGTCAGATACTTGCTATCAACCTGAAATTTTGCAGTAAATGCTGTCTTGCCATCAAGCTAAAACACTTGGATCTGAACAAAGACTTTACAGGGAACTTCAGCATCTGCACTGTCTGCAACAAAATTTGAAGTAATTCTCACTAAAAACTTGAAACCAAATGCATGGCTTAAACCACTCCTGAAAGTTTTATCAAAATCTAGGTTTGAATTTTGCCCCGAAGGCTATGTATGTGTAATGCTTACAAACACAGCACAAATCCATAAACTGAAATTTCAAAATATTCTCAGTGTGGTTTCCCAAGTTGGATTATCTTTTATCTCTTTTGGAATAAAAAGTTTTGTTAACAATAAAGGTTTAAAAAATTGGAACCAATGGGAATTACCCCTCCCCAATAATATCTTTTCAGCTAGGAGTTTATGATGTTCTTTCCCATTTTCCTGACACTTCAAGTGCCCAGAAGTTCCGTATATCCATGCATGTCCACACATACACATGCACAGACATGTGGTGAATACTATTAAGAATATTTCCACCTTGTGACAGCAGCATTAGTCAACAAACAGAGGTTTTCTCCATGAGATAAATATGTGTTTCAACAGCTGTTTCATTTGCCTTGTCTGGAATCCAGTCCTGTGGTTAGAGATTACAGTCAGGCCTTCTGGACTCTGGTTTCAAGCCTGTCAGTGAGTAGTTTGTGTCAGGCAAGCCACTTAACCCAGCTCATTTACAATGCGCTCCAAGGTTCCTGGTATGTAAATGCTGAAGATCCTGGTGGTGAGATTGTTGTCTTTCAGTTCCATGCTGTATTGTCCTTCTGGCTGGAATCTCACTTTTCTTTAGCTTTGCCTTTCTAAAGTCAGTGTCTCAAGCAAAATAGGACACATTAATATTTAGCTTTCCTCACAGAGCTGGCTTCCTTCTGTCCTCTCCTCATTCACAGCTGGTCCTTCCTTCACCCACCTGTTTTTCTGTTCTTTTTTTCCAGCATCGCGTGTCTCACATCTTGGAAGCCAATATTGTCCTAGCCCTTTCTGAGGGCTTTCTAGTTGAATGTGACACTGCCTCAAACTTACTCCTCAAAGAGGACGGCCTGTTCACCACTTTGGTGAAGACTCACAAGTAGACTCTCTCAGTCCACACTGTTCACAGGACTTCTGGCTCTTTGGTAGTTATTTTTACCTCTTTAGTTTCCTTTCAGTCTGCTTTCTTCCTACTGCACAGCTTCAGAGGACAGTGCAAGAAGGTGTTTCTTGTGTGGGTTTGTTTAATTTCATGACTATTTATGCTGATCATACCTAAATCTTAGACTTACTGCTGACATTGAAAGTACCACATCAAGGGAATCCAACCCATGAAGTGATCTCTGACTTTCATCCTGTGTAGTGAAATATCACACTTCTAAAAGTTCATCCCATCTATACCTGACTGACTGGATTCATATGGCCTTGAAATTAAACTCAAACTGGTTTCAAACCTGTAGCCTATGGGATTAAACTGTTGCCTGGAGCACACCCAAATTAGATATCAGAGGGATTTACAGAAGGAACAGCCCAGGAGTGCCCTGAGACAGATGGAGAACAGACAGCTGGGGTGCACCAAAGAAGGAGGAGAGTAGGATGCTAAGCCACATGGCAGTGCAAGATGCTTCTCATCCCTATTTCGCATAGTGGAAGATGTGCTTCAGTGGGGCTGTAGGATTTATTCCAACAGTTAGGCTGTCCATAATGGCAAAAAGTGAAATTCATGCTTCAGGATTTTCAGGCTTGGTGGCAGGGGCTGTAAAGTAACTGAATATCTCCTCAGGTTAAAGTACATGGATCTATTCCAAATATTGCTGTAAACAAGGATAGCCTTGCCCCAAGGGGTTTTGCATTGTGCAAGGCCCATTAGTGAGAATTATCCAAATTAAAGCCTCTGTTTGCTTTACTTTGTGGCAGCACCGGGTTCACACCATCCTCACTGCAGATCTGGTCATTGTCATGAAGCGAGGGAACATCCTGGAATACGATACTCCTGAGAACCTGCTGTCCCAGGAAGATGGCATCTTCGCTTCCTTCGTCCGGGCTGACATGTGAACAGCCACACCATGCATTGTAACAGCTTATTCTTAAACACGAAATGCAAATATTTTCTACTCAGTGTAACATCACTTTTACCTTTTTTGTTTTGTTCCGTTTATTTAGAGCTTCTTTCTTCACATTTTTGTCTTCCAAGATAATAAAGCCTGTTGCAATACATGTATGCCTTGAAGCAATAAAAATGTCACTTTATTCAAAGCTATTACACTTCACACACACTCACACACACACATGCACACACAGAGAGAGAAGTTTTTATTTCCTGGGAATTTGACATTTTCCTTAGACTTTTTAAATTTCTTTTTTTTTTTTTTCCCTTAAAGAGAGCAAAAGAATGCACTGATCTTATAAACTGCATATGTTATGCTGGAGCCAGCAATCAAATCGTGCAGTTTGTCAAGGAAGGAAGAGGTTCCCCAGATGCATTCTGTCCCTGGAGGGAAAAATTAGGAAAAACATCCAAGCCCATAATGCCTAGGGCAATCTGCTGCATTCCAAAGGCATAAACTTTGCTCTCCAAGTTGTAGTGGAAGGACAGTGAATGAGGGAAAGTAATTTCATCAGCAATAAGGACATTCTTCCCGTCCTTCACTTTAGTAAGCACTCTTCACTTGTGACAAAACTATTTTCAGTGCAACGATGGTTTATTCCTACAATCAATTCCTAAGTCCATATTCATTCTTCCAATTTCCATTAAAGATTCAAATCATCCTATGATTATGCATGCTTTGATAGGCTTATAGAGGAATTTTGTATAGTATCTCAAGACTTTGTATTAAAATTGATCTGAATTTATAAACTTGATATTTACCAATCCTGTAATCATGTCTACTAAAATATTCTGCTTAAAAGGGCATGTAATTAGCCAACCGCTAATTGTTTTATATATCTTTAGTCCTTCAAGTTCTATTTGGGGACAACCTTTATTTTCCTTTACACATTTGTGGTCTACCTCTAAATCAGATCTAGTGCAAGGAGGGGTGATTTTCAAATTATTGCTATATCCTCAAGAATATAGGTGAAGTCTGACAGATATTTACATCAGGCAGCTTTGTAAAGGTTTTCTGTACCTGACTTTCACACATGGTTAAATCCTGATCCATGGGCAGTAAACACCCAGAAGGAGTTTCACAGGCATATTTTCAAAGGTACAGCTTGAGAGATCAGCTTCACTGCCAATGTTCAGGGTGATTCTTATTCACCTACTGCTACAAGATTTAGGAAGGCCACGAAGTGCACTTAAGCCTATTATTAGTGTCATTAACATAATGCTCAGTATTTGTCCCCCTCACCTCCAAAAATGCAATTAATTTGGAGAAGTTGTAGGACTTGAAATTGGGATTATGCTTAGTCTCACAGTGTAAAAATGATACAGTAGTTTATCTTTTTAAATTGATTTTTGGAGTTTTTATTTTCTCTGAATTGTTGGAAATAAAAGCTGTGTGACACAACTAAACAAAAGACCTCAGTCTTGAACATTTTATGAGGGGAAGTATTTCTGTGATTTCCTTGTCTACTGCTGTGAAAAAAATTTTGTTCCTTTCTGGATCAATTCCATTTGCTGACCTTTGTCATACAAATAAAACACATTTGAAAAAAGCAGATGCTTGCAACAGAAGCACATCTTGTTATGCAAATTTCACTGCCAAAAGGCCAGAATTATTCTTGATTTAATTTAATTGTCTTCAGGGAAAAGCTAATTGGATTCTCTGCTGATAGTCTTGGTATAGAGATGTAGTGCAAAAAAAACTTTGTTGATCTGTGTGTCTTTGATGACGATGCAATCCTGATTTTTTTTTTAAGTGGTGCCAGCCAGTTCACTGAGGTCCCTGTTCCCACTACATTAAAAGGTTGCCATGGGCCTGGGATTGTGTCTTGTAGGACTTAAGAGGGGCCAATAATTAGCCCCTCTTTAATCTTGGGTTTGTCCCAGAGCCATTACAGGTGTGAGAAGCACCTTCTTTGCTTACCCACAGCTGTAGGAGTGAACTCTGCTGTTTGAATACTAGAAAAGAAAATATGTGATGGGGTGAGGAGAACCTCATTGTGCTCTGTTTGTTTGGAGGGAGAAGTGCAGGAATCTTGGCCCGAGTGTTACATTCACAACAGCTGAAATGTTGGGTGACTGCTGCAGAGTGTCCCACTGCTGCCCAGCAGGTTTAAAGGCACAATCCCATTTCTAAATCAATTAATCCTATTCAACATACACAGATGTTACAAAATAACAAACATAAACGATCTGCTGCAGACACAGGAGATCTCCTCCCATTATAGCTCCTGTCCATATGATGGTACAGACTCCCCAAGGGCTTAAGCTGAATATTTTTTGTGCTTTCCTCTAGAGGAGGAGGGTGTTGCCAATGGTTGTACAGCTGTTTTGTTACTGAAAAGGGTGCAGAAATCTTTGAAATAAATTTCTTTTGATTTCATGTAAAGGTCTAAAGTGTGTCCCATTTGGGAGCAGTTTCCTAAGGCTGTGGCATATGCACTGTACAGGAAACATGAGCCTGGAGACTTTGCTTCTTTGACTCTTGTCACACTGCCTCTTTGGCTGGTAGGCCCTTCTTCTCTTCCACAGCCTCCTTGCTCTTTTTTCCTCACCATCTCCTTATATCACAGCCCTTTGAGGCTCCTGCTTGTATCTCTGGCTGCTCCTTATTCTGCCCGTGCCCTCCCACTCCTTCCCGGTTGAGATCTGTGACCGTTGCCCCATTTCTTCTCTCACACAGCTCTGAACTCACTCTCCTTTTCCCTTTCCTGTCTCTCTGTTGTAACCCTCCTGCTCTTCAGGGGGACACTTACTCTAGTGGCATCGTGCTTTAGGGTTGGTTTGTTTTTCTAATCATTAAACTAAGCAAGCTTTCATTACTGTGATATTATGCTTCAGAACTATGAAGTTCTTTGTTTTGCAAAGGAGCTTTGAATGTGAACACTGGCTATGTGTAAATTTAACTATGGACAGAGGGAAGTAATCTCTGTGATAGAGCCTAAATAATATTTCTCATTCCATCTGCATTCCTTTTTCTGGTAACTGTTTCTGGGAGAGAAACGGCAAAGCAGAAGGAGTAGATCCCTTGTTGCACAGAATTACAGAATGGTTTGTGTTGGAAGTGGCTTTAAAGTCCTCTTGTTCCAGTGCCACGGACAGGGACACCTTCCACTACCCCAGGTTTTTCAGAGTCCCATCCAGTCTGGCATTGGACACTGCCAGGGATGGGGCAGCCACAGCTTCTCTGGCAGCTGTGTCAGGTCCTCACCACCCTCACTGGAAACAATTTCTTCCTCATAGCCAATCTAAACCTACACTCTTCCAGTCTGAAGCCATTCCTCCTCCTACCACTGCGCTCCCTCACAGAATCCCTTCCCATCTTTCCTGCAGGTCCCTGTAAGTACAGAAATTGGTCATGCAACTGCTTGTGGAGCCACAAGTGTTTCTTAACCTTTGGCTTACAACCTGTGCATATCTTTCCCACTCCCTGAGCCAGATCTAATGGCTGGCACGGATCAAACTGCTCCCTTCCTATATGTAGCCTTTCATCAAACTCATCACAGCTCATAACAGCTCATCCCTGCTCCTTCTAAACTAGAAATATCCTATACAACCTTCATTGAGCCCAAATTTAATGGGGCTGGGAAACACTGCTTTCCCTAAGCAGCTCTGAAGCACTTGGACCAGCCCCTTTTAGATTTGCATAAACAAGCCGAACACCCATGCTATAAAGTCATACACCTCCATGGAATTCAGTTAGTATCAACCGGAATATAGCCCAAAGGAGTTTGCCTCTCATCATATGTAGAACCTCTGCAAAAAGCAATCACACTGAATTGTGCTTTCTTAAAATAGAAATACAATTTCTAATGTGGTCAAGTAGTAAAAGCTCCCTGTCCGATAAATTATTTAGTTGTGCTCTTTTTGCTTTTCAAAGCAATGGACTGTTGTGCTTTATTGTGTAAAGATGTCGATACATTCACAGACAATTTTGCTAATGCACCATAAAAAGCTGAAGGAAACCTCACATAAGTCTTTTACACAAGACTTGTAGGAATTTTATTTAAAAAAATAAATGGCAATATAATGCACTTGTGTCAACAGCTACCTTTATAAAAAAAGCTGTGGACAGGGGCCATGTTTTCATTATCATGTTTTCATTATCCAATGTTAGAAGTTGGAATACGTTCCCCTTGGAAGTACTATAACCCTGTGTCCCTAGTGTGATACTGCCAGTTGAAATCAGCTCTAAAATCCTCTGAAACCACAGTGCCACTTGTAAAAACCTCTCCAGAGCAATGATTTTCCCATTAAATGTGATTAAAAGCAAAAATTAACTCATATTTTCATCCTCAAGTAGTATCATCTTTTGAAAGCCTTATTTAAAATCAAAACATGTTATGTAAATTCTCTAATATTAATTCCTTGGTGGCAAGTGAAGAACTCTTTAGTTTCTTTGGAAATGAAATCCTTTCAGAGTAAGACTAAGGGACTACTAAGAAAAGTCTGAAAACAAACTGTAAATCAAATTATTCATTGCCACGCAAACATCCCAATCATTTCCACAATTGATTTTTTTACTGGTCTGTTTTTTTCTCCACTAGAATTTACTTCCGTGCAGAACTGTGAGGAAAGACTATCAGGTATTCAAATTATCAAAAAGTTGTCGTGAGGCAGAGGTTCTCTGACTCATACAAATTAGCAACTTGCTGATGATGTTTTGTTTTGGCAGGACAGTTTAAAGTACTTGCTTGAATGAAGTCAAGACTCTTCCAAGTGTAATCTGTCAAGAGAAAAGAGATTTTTAGAAAATCTGTTTACTATAGTTATTGTTAATTATTCAGTATTGATAGAATTTGTCTGCTCCTAGATACTACCCATGCAAACAGAACAGACAGTCCTGGCTGGAAGGGGCTGCTCATTTCTCTAACATAATAAACCATGTTCTGAATACTATAAACAAGCAGTTACTTAAAATATATTTTTAATTGGTTTCTACTAGGTATAATTTTAATTTATCACATGCGAGATGCCTCCTTTCATTTTCATGGAACAAGGGGATTTTCATCCCATGAGCTGCTGTACAATAACGCAGCGTTTAGCTCATGACACCACACTGCGCATTTCAGTAGCCACTGCATTCATTCCCATGTATGTATATCAGCTTGCTTTATACATAAATACATTACATGGTTATACAACCTTTGGATTAAAGGTATAAGTAAGCAATGAACAGTCCCAGCTAGGACTGCCCAGAAGAGTTCCTCATAGCTATTCCCATGACATTTCTTAATTCTCCCTTTAATTTATTTCAGGATTTTTGGGCTATATCCATAAATATCACTTCAACATGCAGTAAAATATTTAACCATGTAACTAAGGAACTAATTCTGCTTCGTGTAAATGACATGGTCCAGAACCACCACCCTTCAGGATCACAGCTACAGGCATCCCTCTATATTCTTGCATATTTAATGGTTATATGTGTTTTTATTCTAGCAGCAACATTAGGCCCTTACTCTTTCAGCAATATGACCACTAGACTTCTCCATCAGAGGCAGGAAGATAGAAGTCTAAGAATCTCTGAGTACTGCAGATTTTCATGGCTGAATCATTCAGGTTTGGGGCTATGTACTTCTTTGAGTCCCACCAGAGCATCTGAGATTTGAGGGCTTGGAGTTGCCAGACATTGTGAGATAAGACGTGAAGGTGAGACATAGCATCTCTCTTCTGTCACTGGCATAATCTCAGCTGAACCCTGGAAAGGCCAGTGAGCCAGAGAGGGGAAGCACCTAAGGGACACCCCACTCTAGGAACACAGCTAGAGACTCACTGTAACCATGTTCAACCCACCTGGAAACTGATTTACTGCTTTCCTATAACTTACAGCATGGGGAGGCAAGGAAACAACCCCAAACTGCAATTGCTCTTCCCAGAGCCTTAGTCCAGGAAAAGGCATGTAATGAACTTCCCTATGCAACTTAAACTGGACACGGGGCACTAGTTACATGTATTCTGATGATAAAAACTATTTTTGTCCTGCTGCTCTTGCATGAAACAGGGAAGGGAGGGTGGGGGGGAGGCAGATGGGTGGGGAGAGGGGAAGAGCTGGTTCAGTGTAACAGATGCCCTTAGTTTGCAGTTTCTGCTCTTTCATGTTTGATGGATGTCCTGCCAGATCATGTAGGGAAGAGTTCACTCACGCTATCTGAATATGGCTTATCAGCTTTGTGTCTCTGTGGAAGCCTCGCTCTGAGTGCATGACATGTCTGGACGCCTGCAAAGTCATCCTATCTCTAAGCTAAGATTAGAATTTCAAACAAAACTTATTACAAAGCAGGATT